>OY728139.1:1520144054-1520744054 GCA_963277665.1 Viscum album | reverse complement strand
ATAACTAAAAAATGAATAACATCACTTTGTGACGATACAGTCCACCGTACACACGGGCAATGTTGTCGTATCTATCACGGAATGGAAAGTAAGAAGGTATCTATGATATTAGAATTATATAAGTATAATAATATCAGAAATTTAATATATATATATATATATATATGTTGGACTTCTCATGTATTAATCATTTTTTATTGATCACAAATCTTATTCAACCTAGTTAACTCATAAATTATATCCAATCATGTGTATTTATGTTTCATGTTCTATCATACATTATAATGGTTAAGCTCAATCCATTTCATGCATATCATTGTTTAAGTCTGAATACAGTTATTTTCCTAAGTACAAGACCCTGTAAAAACATTCACCATGAAGCCAGACACTGTAAACCAGGCACCGTGAACAAGGCACTATGAACAAGACACCGTGAACCAGGCACCGTGAACAATCCACCGTGAACAAGCCATCGTGAGCAAGACAATGTGAATAAGACATCGTGAACAAGACATCGTGAACAAGACACCATGAAACAAGACACCATGAACAAGACACTGTAAACAAGGAACCGTTAACAAGACACCGTAAATGAGACACCGTGACACTCAGACACCGTGATGTCTAGACACCGTGTGAAGGAGACAACATTTTCATAACTTATTGTGACACTATTTATTAAACTATTTTTTAATCATTCAATTTAATTTCTAACCGTCTTATTTTATGCCTTTAATGCATTGAAATAATTAATGTTTATTTGTAGAAATTGTATGAGGTATGAGGTGTAGAACACATGAAACCTGTCAGCTAAACCTCATAAATTCGAAGATAAAAAGAAAAGTGTTCCCAAGAACAATTAGAGCGATACTGAATGAAAAACAAGATGGTGAGAACGACTGTGAAGAACATATTGCAAGATTTTCAAAAGGAAGCATTGTTACATGCATGCAATTTGACTTTGGTGAAGAACATACGAATTACATTGGAATACAGAGAACATCTACGCATTATCAAAACTTGTGAAGAACACATGCTGAATCACAACACTCGTTTTTCACACAACTTCCAAATAAATACTTAGAGCTTCATATGATTCAATCCAAAGAAGTCCAGAGGTGCATTGAAATTACACACGATCATTCTAACCTCATCTTTATATTCTTGCTCGACTATGATCATATTTTTATTTACATTATGAGTAGTGTGTGCCCCTGTCTGTTTTGACACACACTAACTCCTGATCTGAACTGGAGGATACTAAAATCCTTACAGAAAACTCTTTATACTTAATTTACCCATGAAAACTGTGGAAGAGTTCATTGTGTGGCCTGGTTATTATTTTGTTTACCCACGAAAACTGTGGAAGAGGTCCTTGTGTGACCTGGACAGTCTGTGTAATGTTGTTAACCCCGATCTAGGGTGTGGATCAAAGTTTATTTATATAAACTACTTGGTGGTAGGTGATCACCAAGTGGAGTGGATTAGGTCTCAGCTTGAGACTGAACAACTTGTTTCATATCCACTGTGTTGTTCAAATTTAGTCTTCTCTGTTTTACTGCTCTATTGCATAATCCAGAAATCACTAACTTCACTTTGATAGTTAGTCTTGGAAAGAAGTTATAACTGGTTTGTCTTAGTAGGATAACTTCAAAGGTAATATTAACAATAAAAATTAAGATTACTGAGAATTAATCAATCTTCTAAGAAGCTATTTAAAAATTCAAACTCTTATAAAAGTATAACCTTGATTAACTGGGATGTATCTATTTTTTGGGGAGACCATTTCTTTTAAAAATAATATTATTGTAACAAAAGTTTTTATAGTTACTCAATTCACCCCTTCCCTATTGTGTAAACTACTCTGACCAATATTCTGTATCAGAGGGTGTACTTCATTAGGACTCTACGTAATCTTACTCAAATGTGATTGTAGTTGTACTTTAAAGATCTGTAAATTTCTATTAATTCTAAATATCTAGCTCTTTTAAAGTAATCTGTTAGTATGTATAATAGATTGGAAGGTGCTGCAAAAAACCGACCACCATTATTTAATGGAACCAACTATGATCAATGGAAAATTAAAATGAGAATGCATCTAGAGAGTATGAGTTTTGAAAATTGGTCATCCATTATAGATTAATAAAAAATTCATGTGACTGATAGAATTACATGGGATGAACCTACCAAACACGCATACAACAAAAATTGCAAAGACATGAATGCTTTGTACTGTTCCTTAGGAGATGAAGAATTTAATAGGATTTCTGCTTGTAAAACTACCCATGAAATTTGGGATACCTTTTCTATCTCACATGAAGGAACATCTAGTGTAAAGGAAATGAGACTTAATAATTATACTATAAAATATGATAATTTTAAAATGAAACCTGATGAACCTATTTCTGACATGTATCTCAGGTTCAATGAGATTGTCAACACAATGATTTCTCTCGGAAGAGAAGTCACTACCAAAGAACAGATCATGAGAATCCTTAGATGTCTACTTAACAAATAGAGGGAAACATTTGTCTCTATTAAATAATCGTGCGACATCAGCAAGCTACCTATAAAATAACTCATTGGGAAATTGATGATGTATGAGGAATATCTTAAAGTCAAAAAAGAAGAGGAGGATGAACCAAAGAGGAAATCAGTTGCATTCAAGACCACCTCCTCGAAGCACAAAGACAAATGGAAACAAGATGATTTTGTAGAAAGTTCCACCACTGAACAATCATCACCTGACAGTGATGAGGAGATGGCTCAACTGGCCAGAAGATTCAAACGATTTTACAAAAAAAAAGAACTTTTTCAGAAAGCCTAACATTAAGGGAAAGTATGATTTAAAAGGAAACTGTAAAAAGGACTGGAAAATAATTAACAAAACTGATGAGATTTTATGCTATGAATTTAAGCGCAAAGGACATATAAAGGATGATTGTACAAAGCTCAAGTATAAGAATAAATACGAGGACAAGGACAAGATTTAAAAAAAGGCAATGAAATCAACTTGGAGTGCCTCTGAGGATAGTTCAAGAAACTCAGAGACATCACATGATGAACAGGCTAACAAATCCAATATGTGTTTTATGAAAAACTCATCTGAGGAAAGCTGCTTAAAGAGCTCCTGCAAAAATCTATGGTACTTGGACAGTGGATGTTCAAGGAACATGACAGTAGACTCTCATGCTTCAAGAACCAGATAAAAGTAAATGGAGGACATGTCACATTTGGTGACAATGCTAAAGGGAAAATCATTTCCTTAGGCCATATTGGTAATAATGATTAGATTTTAATTTCTAAAGTATTGTTTGTTAATGGATTAAAATATAATCTACTTATTATCTGACAATTATGTGATGATGGATATCATGTTTAATTAAAAAATTATGCATGTAATGTCTTTAATTATAAATATGAATAAGTATTTTCTGCATCAAGGAATGAAAATTTTTATTCTGTTAATTTAGATTCCTTAGCTTCTCAAAATGCTAATGATTATGTATATTTCATAAATAATCTTGGCTCTAGAATAGGAGAGTGGTACACTGTAATGTTCACTACCTTAGAATGATAACTAGAAAATTCCTAGTTAAAGAATTACCCAAACTTGAGTTTCCACATGACAAAGTATGCAATCCTTATCAAAAGGGAAAACAACACAAAATCTCTTTCAAAATAAAGAAATATGTTTTTACTTATCAACCTCTCAAATTGGTTGAATTGGATTTGTTTAGACAATCTGGAGTTTCTAGTTTAAATGGGAAGTACTATATTTATGTTCTGGTAGTTGATTTTTATAGATATACCTGGATATTCTTCATTGCTCACAAAAGTGAAGCCTACTCTTATTTTACTAAGTACGCCAAGTCTCTAGAAAATCATAGTGGCCTTAAACTTAAATCTTTAAGAAGTGATTATGGCCGTGAGTTAGAAAATCAAGAGTTTGAATCCTTTTTCTCACAAAATGGTTATTGTCTCAATTTATCTACCCCTAGAACACCTCAGTAGAATGGTGTTATATAAAGAAGAAATAGAACCCTATAAGAAATTTCTAGAAATATTCTTAGTGAATATGACTTACCTATTTAATTTTGGGCTGAAGCTCTTAATACAACATGATACATAATCAATAGAGTCTTGATTAGATCAATTCTCAAAAAGACCCCATATGAAATCTGGAATAATAGGAAGTCTAAGGTTAATTACTTTAGAGTTTTTGGTTGTAAAGTTTTTATTCTCAACTCTAAGGATAATGTTGACAAATTTGCATCTAAAAGTGATGAAGGAATTTTCCTAGGTTACTCAATATTAAGTAAAGCTTATAGAGTATTAAATAAGAGAACTAAATGTGTGGAAGAATATGTTCATATCAAGTTTGATGAAATATATCCACATGATCATATAACCATCCTAGAAAATATGGAGGATGATGTATCAAATCTGAACATCAACTCAAAATTCTCAAATTCCTCTATGAAGGAATCTGTGAAAACATCCAATTCTGGAAATTCCCTAAAATCGAGTCATAATGAACCCGAATATATTAATGAACCTAAAATCACTAGTACCTATTTTTTTAGAATGTTTAGAACCCTTAAAAACCATCCCTTAGATGTTGTTGTAGGAGACATAGAGAAAGGAACACAAACTAGATCTTCTCTTAGAAATCCGGCTGAACATCAAGCCTACTTGTCACAACTTGAACCTAAAAGCATTGATGATGCCATCAATAATGAATTTTGGGTAATGGATATGCAATAAGAACTTAATTAGTTTTAAATAAACAAAGTTTGGAAACTTGTTGAAAGACCCAAGGACACATTCATTATAGGAACTAAATGGGTGTTTAGAAATAAGGCAGATGAAGCTGGAAATATAGTTAGGAACAAGTATAGATTTGTTGGACAAGGCTATAGTCAAGAAGAAGAAATTGAATATGAGGAGAACTTTGCTCCAGTAGCGAGACTTGAAGCCATCATAATCCTACTTGCCTATGCTGCACATCTGAATTTCAAACTATATCAAATGGATGTTAAGTGTTAATTCTTAAATGGGTATATAACTGAGGATGTCTTTGTTGAAAAACCCTCTGTATTTATAAATCCTCATTTTCCCAATCATATTTTCAAACTATCAAAAGCTTTATATGGTTTAAAGCATGCTCCAAGAGCTTGGTATGACAGATTGAGTACTTTTATCATTCCCAAAGTTTTTACAAAAGGAATAGCTGATCCTACATTCTTTATAAAAGGAATTTCTAATGATGTTTTATTTTTTCAAATCTATGTAGATGATATTATTTTTGGATCTTCAAAAAATTCATTATGTATTGATTTTTCTAAAATGATGCAAAATTAATTTGAAATGTCTTTAATGGGTGAACTAAAATTCTTTCTTGGATTTAAAACCTTTCAAAATATTGATGGAATTGTTTTAACTCAAAGTAAATACACTATAGATCTTCTAAACCGTTTTGGATTGGATAATACTAAATGTAGTGACACTCCAATGAGTACCACCTATATGTTGGATGTTAATGAAGATGGAAAATATATTGATCAAACCACTTATAGAAGAATGATAGGAAGTTTACCCTAATTAACTGCTAGCTGTCTGGACATTATGTTTAGTGTGTGTATGTGTGCTCGTTTTCAAGAAAATCCTAAAGAATCTCATTTAAATGTTGTAAAGAGAATTTTCAAATACCTCAAGCATACACCCAATCGAGGAGTGTTCTATACCAAAGGACAATAATTTGAACTCATTAGTTATTATGATGCTGACTTCGGTGGATCTAAGTTAGATAGAAAGAGCACCTCTAGAACATGTCACCTTTTAGGAAAGTCACTAGTATCATGGTGTAGTAAGAAACAAAATTCTGTTTCATTATCTGCTGCAGAAGCTGAATACATAGCTGCTAGTAGTTGTGCACAAATTTTGTGGATGAAACACACATTACTAGATTATGGACATCAATTCATACATGTACCAATAAATTGTGACAACACAAGTGCTATTAACATCTCAAAAAACCTTTTTTCCCATTCTAGGACAAAACATATTGATGTAAGACATCACTTTTTGAGAGATCATTATCAGAAAGGTGACATCACCTTGGAATTCATTAGTACTGAATATCAACTTTCTGATATATTCACTAAAACATTAAATTTTGAGTGAATAGACTACATCATACATGATCTTGGCATGATAAATCTCAAATAGATATCTTACTTGTCCTACTATTCGACATTTTACTATGTTATATTCTACTTTCTCTTATGATTACGGTCTCACTATTAGCACTTTGTACTTACAGTCTAACATTCACTGTCTCACTGTGACGACCACTCACTGGCTCACTGTGACGACCATTCACTGTCTCACCATAACGACCACTCACAGTCTCACCGTGAAAATTATTTATGTTTTTTTCTCTAAACCCATATCACGGTAATTATTATTTCACCACTTTTACTTTCTCGTATTTTTAATTTTGTGATGTTTGGCATTCCTAAATGATAAATCAAAAAGTTTCACTCGGTTATTCACTCGGGCCTTCTCTTGTTCATTCGTTTCGAACCCTTTCAACCTTGAAACCCTCTCTCTCTCTCTCTCAAACACTCAGTGGATGCCAAGAATGAAACGCCCATCATCTTCCATACCTGAGAAGAGCAGCCTGAAGAAGAAGAAGATTTTACCTAAGATGACACCCGAAGGACATTTAAATCTAAATCTGGTAAATCATAGTGTTGTACCTGAGAAAGAATTATGCCCTGAATGGATTCTGTCTAGAAAATATCTGGTCTTGAAAGTGTTTAAAGAACAAGGCTGGTTAGAGTGGTTCTCAAGGGAGAATAGACCCATCTATCCTAGGTTAGTAGCTCAGTTATACCGATACATACAATTCTCTATTGACTCTGGTGAAAGTTATGTTGTGAGGAGATGGATTAATGGCCAAATATGCTCCTTCTCTTTGAGGTTATGGGCTGCATGGATTAGGATACCTCATGATGGAATATGAGAGGATTATCAGAGAGGGCCTCCACCTTAAACCGATTTCTTTGATCTAGAAGATTCTCTGAAAATCCTTACTGTAAATGGCACCAAGAGAAGGGTCATCGCTGCTGAACTAGATGGAGAAACAAGGCTTCTGTTTAAGTTTGTTCAAAATCTGTTTAGTCCAAAAAAATGTGATTTTGCTGTGTTAAAATATCAGGATGTATTTTTGATTCACCTTATGAAAAATGGACATAAGATCAGCCTGTGTAAGTACATCATTCACCATATGTGTGAGTTGATTAAGGTTCATCAAAGTACACTTCTCTATTCCACTCTCGGCTAATATTTGCCATGCTTTTTGCAAAAGGTGTGGTTGGAACTAATGAACGATTTCTTATGGACTTTAAGTACTGTCTCTCGAAATCCATCATCAAGAGAATGAAGATAAACTGGAATCCTTGGAAAAAGGAATGGGTGGAGAAGAAAATGATAAGGTTTATGAGAAGTTTAATCCTGTGGATTATCCATCAAGGTCGAAAGACATTTTTGATCTTGGTTTAGAACTAGATGAACTTGTTGAGTATTCAGAAGAAGATGAATAAGAGTCTGAAGTACCACATAGGGAAGTAGTTATTTTTGGGGAAGAAAGGACTATTGTTCCTAATCTTGTTCTTGAGGAATAATTTTCTAACCCTAGAGACGATGTAAATCTAGAAATCCAACATGAGGCTGAAAAAAAATCAGTTGTCACAAAATATGAGAAGCAAGCCATGGAAGAGCCTACTGTATAAGAACTCCCTGTTGTATAAGAATAAAATCTAGAAGAACTCTCTGTTATGAAAGAAGAAAATATGGAGGAACTCTCTATGGAACAATATATTCCTGAAATCATACCCTCTACTGAAGAAAGGATGGAGTTGGCCTTTCAGCTGGCTAGAAAAGAAATGAATGAGGAACTTCGAGATGAGTCTGTGGATTTAGACCAAGCTCCTAAGCCTCTCAATCCTGAGAAGGAAGCACCTATTGAGGGGGAGGAAACCCCAAATATTGTGTCTGATGAAGCCTCACATCCACCCGAGTCCATTCCTGTGGAAACTCAGTACAAATTTCCTATTTTCTATGATGTGAATGGGTATCAGTAGGTTACTAAAACCAGGCTTGATCTTTCATTATTATTTCTGTTGAAATATTTCACAAACTTTGCACTTGAGAAGGAACCTAAACTTGAACCTGACCCTATACCAATTCCTACACCTAAACCATTATCTGAACAGCCTTCCTTTGTCAGTAAGGATGATTTGAAGGCATTTGGAGATATTTTCTTATTTGGCATTGAGAAACATATTAACTCCCAACCTCGCCTGGTGACAAATTTAAGTGAGAGAGATGCCTCACTATTATTGGAAAATATTATTTGGAAAATACAACCTAAGATGCTCCATGAGATTAAAGATGTACGAGTTGAAAATAAGTTGCTCTGTAATGAAATCACAACCCTGAGAAGCACGGTTTAAGACATGCAAAAAGATCTGCATTTGAGATCAGAGCCTGTTACTGATCCTCTATCACCCACTGTTTCTCAAATCCCTTGATCTATTATGTCTCAGATTAAGCCTTGTCTGGAATCCTTAGATGAAAAGATTACGGAATGGCACAAATAGATGTTGAAGGAGATGAGAGAGATTGAGGTGAACCTTAATAAACTCACTGATGAGTACACTGGTTGTCTTCAAAAGGTATTAAATCAGCTCAAATATCTGACAATATCCATCAAAGAATCTAATACCTCTGTTCAATCCTCTACACCTTCCTTGGACTTTACTTTGCTCAGATCTATAGTCAAAGAAGAGATTCAGAATGTTTTCAGTGGCTTTAATGTGGCTTCTTTATCTAATGTTGTCAGGAATAGTGATACAGTTCTTGACCTTATACAAATTCACTCCATGATTTAAAATGATTCCCAGAAGGAGATTTCTAAGAAAGTAGACTTCTATTTCAACCAAATTTTCTCCAAGACTGATATGACCAACCACTTCAAATACCAATTAGAAAATCTGTGAATTCCTCCTGTGACTCAAGCCTTCAAAACCGAAGTCCAGAGGCTTATCGAGTTTACTCTATTGTTGGAAAAGTTTATGGAAAACAAAGATGACTTTGAAAAACCCATGTAGTATGGAGGAGAGACTATTTTAGACTTCATCAAACTCTTAAGACCTTATGTTCATGTTTAGAGTGCAACAATTGTTGCTCCAGCAGCTGCACCTCTCAAACCTGGGCAGCCTACCTTCACCTCTGCCTTAGCATAAACTACAATGTCTATTGGACAAGCTCTCAATCATACCAGGCCTGTGATTCTTGATTAGCAACTGCCTAGATCTTCTACTACTCCCACCCTGGCTCCCTCAATCTTTGATGGTTTCCCTCTACCCTCTTTATCTACCATGTCACTACCTTCTTCTACATCAACCACTTCCCCTCTGGCTTCCTCTTATGTTGCTTCTAAAGTCAATGAGAAGGCCAATCCCTGAAGAAGACAGGTGATTACTCTTTTTTTATGGGTATGCCATTGTATTTTTATTTCTTTACTTTTTACTACCCTATGTTTACTCTTAATGAAATGTGCACTGTTTTATATCTCTTCTTTTAACTTTTTGATAATCCCAAAAGGGGGAAAAGTTTCTATATGTTATTTGTTCCTACAGTTGAATCCAATTTACACTTTAACTATACATGATTTGTGATCATCAAAAAGGGGGATATTGTTGGAATCCTCATGTATTAATCATGTTTTAATGATCACAAATCTTATTCAACCTATTTAAGTAATAAATTATATCCAATAATGTGTATTTATGATTCAACTTCTCTCATTCTTTATAATGGTTAAGCTCAATCCATTTCATGCATATCACTGTTTAAGTCTGAATATAGTTATTTTACAAAGTACAAGACACCATGAAGCTAGACACCATGAAGCCAAACACCATAAACTAGACACCGTAAACCAGGAACCGTGAACAAGGCACCGTGAACAAGACACCGTGAACCAGGCACCGTGAACAAGGCACCGTGAATAAGACACTGTGGACAAGACACTGTGAACAAGACACCGTGAAAAAGACACCGTGAACAGGACACCGTGAAACAAGACACCGTGAACAAGACACCATAAACAAGGAACCATGAAAAAGACACCATAAATGAGACACCATGACATTCAGACCCCGTGATGTCTAGACACCGTGTGAAGGAGACACCATTTTTGTAAATTATTGTGACACGGTTTATTAAACTATTTAGTCATCTTTAAATTTAATTTCTAACAGTCATATTTGATTCCTTTAATGCACTGAAATAATTAATGTTTCTTTATAGAAATATTACGAGGTAAAATGTGTAGAACAAATGGAACCTATTGGATAAAACTTGTGCATTCAAAGATAAAGAGAAAAATGTGCCCAAGAAAAAATAGAGTGATACTGAATGAAAAACAAGCTAGTGAGCACGACTACAAAGAAAATATTGAAATATTTTCAAATGCAATCCAACTATGCTGAAGAACATATGAAGTACACTGGAATCGAGAGAACATCTCCGCATTATCATAACTCGTGTTGAACACAAGCTGAATCACGACACTTTGTTTTTCACAAAACTTACAAAGAAGGACTGAGAGCTTCATCTGCTTCAATCCAAAGAAGTCCAGAGCTGCATTGACATTAAACACGAGCATTCTAACCTAATATTTATCTTCTTTCTTGACTGTGATCATCTTTTTATTTACATTATGAGCAGTGTGTTCCCCTGTCTGTTTTGACACACACTGACTCCCGAGCTGAACTGGAGGATACTGAAATCCTTACACCAAACTCTTTATACTTTTGTTTACCCAAAAAAACTGTAGAAGAGGTCCTTGTGTGGCCAGGATATTATTTTGTTTACCCATAAAAACTGTGGAAGAGGTCCCTGTGTGACCTGGACAGTCTGTGTAGTGTTGTTAACCCCGATTCGGGGTGTGGATCAAAGTGTATTTATATAATATTCTTGGTGACAGGTGATCACCAAATGGAGTAGATTAGGTCTCGGCTTGAGACTGAACAACTTGTTTCATATCTACTGTGATTTTCAAATTTAGTCTTCACTGTTTTACTGCTCTATTGCATAATCCAGAAATCACTAACTTCACTTTGATAGTTAGTGTTGGAAGGAAATTATAACTTGTTTGTCTTAGTATGCTAACTTCAAAAGTAATATAAATAATAAAAATTAATATTACTGATAATTAATCAATCTTCTAAGAAGCTGTTTAAAAATTCAAACTCTTATAACAGTATAACCTTGATTAAATGGGCTATATCTATTTTTTGGGGAAACCATTTCTTTTAAAAATAATATTCTTGTAACAGAAATTTTTATAGTTACTCAATTCACCCCTACCCTCTTTAGGAAAATACTCCGACCAAATATATATATATATATATATATATATATATATATATATATATATTAAATCCATCATTAAATATATCTTTTAAAGGTGGTTGTGGAAAATGAACTACATCAGTTTATGAGGGGGTAGTCTGTCGTACACACGATCGACTGTTTAATTTTCCATTTGATGGAAGTGAATATGTATATAGGTTATTACATTAACATAATAACAAATATGTATATAGGAGATAATTTTTATATTATTTATGAATTTTTTGGAAATATTATAATTTGTTAGAAGAATAAGTAAAATGAAAATGCATAGTTAAAAACTTTTCCTCTTCATTGTGAAACCTATTTAGGTTTAACCTAAATTATTCATAGATTATATTTATGATATAGAAAAGTAATATATGATGTGTTTAGGAATTTATGAAATATATTTGGATAGGTATTGGAGACAACAAATGGATTTGGGTGTATGAAAAGGGGAGGAGAGGGGGTGACCTTTTATAAGTTGGGGTGAGGACATACTTTGTATTATTGGAACGAACAAATTACACTCACATTTGTATCTTGAAAAAAGAATAAAATATGGTCCATTATAAAATCATAGATTTTATAAGGCCAAAATATGGCCATAAAATTGGTGTTGGACAAGTTATTAAGTCATTTTAACCCTTTAGTTTTTTAGTTTAACACCAGGTAAACCTATTTTTACCTTAACTGCAATAATTAATCTTTAATGATTTCACTATTCATTATGGTAAAATTTAAGTTAAAATTATTATATAATATAATTTATTATAATTAAAAATATATTATAATTTTTTCCAAATAGAATTCATTGATCTGTTATAATTCAATTTTAAAAAACCCCCACAGATGTAATGAAAAAGTGGAGTTTACAAAGGAAAACTTTTTCAAATATTAAATTTTTTATATCATAATTCAAAATCAAATTTATTCAAATGATATAAATTTAATAATCTATAATATAATTTTACTATAATTACATTAAAAATATTTTAAAATATAATTTAAAATTGTAACTAATTTTAAAAAAGGATTTTTTAATAAAAATCATTATTTTTCACTTCTTATCCTAAAATTAATATTTTCAAAAAAGTATGAAAAAATTTCCTGAGGATAATTTGGACACTTATATTTCAAAAATTATGATCATTTTTTCAATTAATTTTTTTAAAAATATGAAATATTAATTTGAAATTATGTGCTCAAATCATGACTAAATAACCTTTTAGAAAAAATTCAATTTTCAGAATACGTTGATTTTTCTTTTAAATTATTTTTATTGTTTGATAATAAATAGATAATAATTTAATTTATCATATAAATATTTAAAACATTTAATTTTAATAATTTAGATGGTATTATACATACCCTCCAACTTAATGACCATGTGATAATGGTCATGTATAAATTATAATATTTTAAACGAGTATTGAGTTTCGTTTGAACCCAGTGTTGCATGCATCAAAGGATATGGAAGATATAGATTATATTGAATAAGAAATATATAACAAAGTTTTAGGGTTTTACATTATCTTATAATATTTTTTTGGGTTATATATTCTATGAAACATAATTCCATTCTTTTAAAATCTTTTGGTGTTACATCCCCCCTCAATAAATAACATCCTCAAAATTTAATATTGAACTCGGCAATCAATGGTTTGGAATTTTGAAACACAAATTTTAAAAAGAGTTAATAAATTATCCCATTGATAATATAGGAATGTAATTATGAAGGTCATCTGGGATAAAACAAACTAGGTTTCCAAATATGAGAACATTGGTGATAAGTGAAGATATGTATATGAAATGAGATTCTAATTCCTAAGGATTAATGGTGAGTGATATAGATCATCAATCACAATAAATTGAATGATAAAAATGAATTTAAGACCCACAAATCCACAAATCCTTAATGGAAATAAATTTAATAGAATACCATTTTTATTTCAAGATCATTTCCCTAACGTCTAGGGACTCATCAACGATCTAGACTAAGAACATAAGGAAATATAATTACTTGAAATATTTTTATTTTAAAGGAACAATTTAATCTTTTGGTTGTGATTTCATTATTTTCCACCTAATTTATTACCACAAGAAATGAATTTCCCTGATAAATTTTGAATTCCTAATGAACTATAATTAACTTTTAATGGAACATAAGATCTATAAAAGAGTGACCAGTCCTTCAATTTATAATAATTTCTAAACCTAAATAAGAACACCCAATGCTTAGCTTAATCTATTCCATTAATTCTCATCCATAAAATTGTTTAATCAAAAATAGTATCTTATTAACCTAAAAATCATGTTGGTTAGTCCTAGGACCTTCACCATTATCACCCTTTGGTTATTGGTTCAAGCCTCATGACCTTGCTAGATGATATGGGTTGTCACCTAGAATTAGGGTTGCCCATTTTCTAAAACCATGTTATTATAATTTCTATAATTTTACCAAATTTTAATATCCCATAATTACCTCAACATAAAATTTTAGATGAACCTTAAAGTATTCCAATATGTTCATAAAAACATCTTCATCATTATTTTCACAGCATCATGCACATATTAAGGGTTATCATCCTTCAATGATGTTAATTCAAAGAAGTTCAATGAGACTCAGAATAACTTTTCTTAGTCAATAGTACCATTAAACATATTCTCTAAAATCATTAATTAAATAGTAGTACAATACAATCCTTTCACATTTGATAATTATTATAATGAGAATATCATAAAAAAATATTTACAAAATATTTCTTGGATCCAAATACATGGGAATATTAATCATTCCACTTCAGTTGTATCAATTTCATAAGATTAACCTTGATACATCATCTTATTCTATGGTATATCCGTTATTTCTTTGGGATTTTTTTGAAATTGTTCCCCATACCCTTATAATTAAAGTGTTATAAATTTAGGGCTTCTATATTACCCTTTCATCCATGGTTATGATGGCCTTTATCGAGACTTTATGAAAACAAATTTTACTTTTAGGGATGCAACAAGGTCATTATTTCCAAAAGTATAACATGTGGGAAAATCCTTCATTAAATTCTTCCCTTAATAATTTTTTTATCTATTTTCCTCTTCTAATATTGCTTCCCTTCAAATTTATAATACTTGGAGAATTAGTTTTTTTCCTTTATAGAATAAAATAATATGCACTCATATGATGAGAAAGTTTGGTATACAATTTACCTTCAATGTATTGGATTAGGCCCATCAATGAAATGACCAATCTTGTTATTTGGATGACTTATGTAGTCTGTAGCATGACTTGATAACCTTGTAATGTTGGTTCTATATAGGAAATGTTTTCTTCTTCTTTCTATCTTAGACTCAATAATTATCTTTCATATCCACTTATTTATCATGAGGAAAAAAATATTCCATGAAGTGTACCTTGAAATCCTTTCATTATATATTTTTTGTTTCATCTATTTCCTTAGTGGATAGAATGAATGACCACCATTGTTTGGTATCACTTGAGAGATGATAAATTTCCATGAAAACTTCCTCCCTTTCATTACTTACGAGAGTGAGAAATACCCTCTATAAGAAACTTATCCATTTCTTAGGTAAAAATGGAGGTGTATTCCATTTGAATAATGGGGGTTACTAACGCATGAAGTGGTATAACATTCTAACACATCATAGTGGATAAAAAATCTAATATATATGGGCAATGTTATTACTCATAACCTCAGTCAGTTTCCCTAGCATAGTTATAATTTTGAGTAGTTACAACTATATCTCTAGCTCCATATTCATTATATTTGATTGGGGGGAAATACCTATATGGAGTACGTGCATTTTATACGGTTCTCATTCCTTCCATTAAGTCCCATTTCTAAACAATGTAATATACTAGATTAGACCATAACATTATGAAACATAATTTATAATTCCAAAAATATTTACACACATAACATATATTGAACATTTTATGGATATCTAATATCATAATCATAAACATGGTTTCTTTGAGAATGTTTTCAAGTCAAAAAAATATTTTTTAAATCCATCATAATAGTTTATAATGAAAATGTGAATTAAACCAAGTATATACCTTAGGAGTCTCAAACTAGGTTCCCAGTAAGGCCCATTATCTTGTACCAGGTAATGCTTGATTAAATCCTGATGCTCATTTTTCTACGTCTATTCAATAACCATTTCTACTTGTCATATCCACACATGGATATATTTTTAGAGAAACAACATAATCTGTACCTTACAAAATCTATAGGATGATATTCTATACTGATCCTAATTTTTTTTTCACATGGTTCTGTTCCATAATATATGATTTCCTAAATCTAGTATCCAAGTCCTCTGATAAAGTTTCTCAGATACCATGTGTATCTACCCATACCCTAGTAGCCTGGAGCCAGTGGTAAATTTATCACATTGGCACTAGATACAAAAAATCTCAACCCAAAGTACTGAATAGTTTAGTAGTCTTGATAAATTAGATAAGCACATGAAATTCATATTAAATTTTAAAACATAAAATACACATTGAATTTTCCTTATGATCTCCATTATTCCCCCTATCATATCCCTGCATATTAATAAATAAACACTTCCTGGTATCATAGGGTAAATAAAATATAGAAAATGTGTGAGGTCAATTATTTAGTAATGGATGTTTACAATATAGGATATGAATAAATAAATAATAATCAATATATAAAGGTAAATAAATGACCCACATTCTAATTAATTTATAACTTGAGCATAATGTAGAATAAATAACCGATGACCAACTATTTTTATATAAATTATCACATGAACTTGAAACATTGGCCCATATATTCTAACTAATTAAATAATCACATGGAATATCAATGAATGAATTCATAATGATGGATTTAATAATTTTGGACATCTTAAACTACTATAAAGGCCGCATTCCAATAATGTTTACCATTAAAGCCTCATACCAATACATATTACATGAATTAGTAAGGTGTTAACCCAATACACAAGATAATCTGTCTTATGATACCTACTGATGCATCGATGGGCTATGTAATTATAGGCCCAACCATCACATAATAAATCCAATACACTACTCATATGAAAGGGGTGAATAAAAATCAACATAAAAATTCGTATTGAAAAACTAACATATAAAAGCTTAATACTTACCCCAATTAATAAATATTATCATAAACCATCCATAGTAATATGATGAATGGAAATAAAATTGTATATCACCGAAAACACTGATCACAAACCACATGGAAAAATAATAAGAATGGTATCAATACAACATATACCCATTGTACCATGGATACAATAAAGAGTTGATGTTGTTGATGAATATAAATGCCATAAAATGTCATTAAAAACATTTTTGAGTAAAATAACCTCTTCACACTGAATTTTTTTAAAAACTAAAAGATAAATAAATATTTAGAAAATATTTTTCTATGAAAATATCATTGGAAAAAGTATTATATTAATATTTAAAACATTTATTGTTCATAACTGTAGAAAACATTGTTCATGGAGTACATGTAAAAACAAAGATTCATTTCACATTTTCAGTAAAAACCTAATGGGACTTGTATTAAAAATGTCAAGAAGATTCATTTTAAAACATTTTTTAAAATAAAAAATGTTATGATTTTATTTATTTAACTATTATAAAATTTATGAAATCATTATTGATTTTTTTTAGAAGAATAAATGATTTTGATGAAAAACTATTTTTGACCAAAGTGAGGGATAAGGTAAGATTTTATTTAAAGCATTTTCTCAATATATTTAAGTAAAAAATACTGGAAAATGGTACAATTACCTTACAATTTTCATGAATAACAATAGTATAATAAAATATATCGATTTTGATATTAGATATCCAATAATTATTATAAGGGTGTCTTAAACAAAGACATTCTTGAATAATGATGATACTATTAAATAAACCCTAACCACATTAGTAAATTTTTAATCACAAGAGCCATGAATGAAATAACTTCAAATGAAACATTAAATAACATGAAGATAAATATATTAATGATATAAAATATTAAAATGGTAAGTCTATACAATATAGAAAGGAATAAGTAGTGAATATGGTGTTTGTACCACAAAAGTAAAAGTGAGATGAGAAACCCTTACAATTTTTACAACTTCTATTTGATGTTTCCTGACCTAATTTATAATAAATATAGGTATACTACACATAAATAATTTAACCATAATCGTATATATCATAACATATATGATTTACTTATCATATTTTATCACTCATTTATTAGAAATTATTTGTTTAAATTATAGTTTCGGGTAACAATTGCTTCATTTTTAATGTATATATTGTTTTTGTAATTTTGGTCCTTACAATTTGACAATGGTTAAATAATATTTATAATTTTAAACTTGATATTAACATAATATATATTCATTATATATTTGTTTAGTGTAATATATAAATGTTAGATTTGGAAATTGGATTATAATTTTCATGGAGACAGTAGGTCATACGTACGCATGAATATTGATTCATTTTTTACTCAACAAATAGAAAAAATGTAAAGAAATATTGAAAAAACATTAAATAAAAATTATTATGTTATATATATCATTTATATTAATAACATATATCATTATTAAAATCCATGTAAAAATAAAATGAAAAACATTTGAAATCGCTACGTGGAGGCGGTAATCCACACATACGCATGAGCGACGTTATTGTTTTTTTCAATGGATTTGAAGGTAAATAGTTATATGTGATATTAAATGTAAATAAGTATTTTTATATCATAAATATAAAATATATTCATTATATTTTATCGCTACTACCTTACATGTAATGCATAATCGAAAAAGGTATCACATCGCTTTACGAGGCTGTAGTCTGCCGTAGGCACAAGTGACGCTATCATATCCCTCATAAAATTGAAAATAACAAGGTATATCATATATTATAATTATATATATATATATATGTATATAAAATAATATCATAAATAACATAAATTTTTTTCAAATTTTTCATTACATCCATCCCTGAAAGGTGGTGAATGAAAATGAATTACATCAGTTCGTGAGGAAGTTGTTCACCGTACACATGATCGACGATTTTGTTTTCCATTTGATGAAAGTGGAGATGGATATAGGTTACAAAACAAACATAATAGAATATCAGTATATATTAGATACCTATATTATTATTTTTGAATAATTGGAAAATATTTTGAGTTAGAATAAAAATAAAAATTAAAATGCATTTTTTTAAAACATTACCTCTTCATCAAGAAACTTCATTAGGATTAACCTAAAGCCTTCCTAGATTAAAATTACGATCTAAATAATACCTCTATGATGCGGGTATATATTTGAGGGATATATTTGGGTAGGTTTTGTAAAATCTAAAGTCTTCGGGGTTTTGGAGTGGATAAGAGAATTGTGGCCTTTAATAAGTGGGGGAGAGGACACTCATTGTATAATTGAAAAGAATCAGTCAGAACCATATATTTATCATTCCAAAAGCCACCAAAACTTTTAATTCTCAAATAATATATGTGACATGTCTAAATATTTTCATAAAATGGGTGTTATGAAACTTTTCAGGTCATTGTTATATTTTTCTTTTTTGTTTAACCTTCAATAAACCCATTTTTTTCTTAACAGTGGTAATTAATTTTTCTGTGTTCACAATCCATTATGGTGAAATTTTTTGTTGAACTTATTATATGATAAAAATTATTTTTATTACAACTATGGAACCAAATTTTTATAATTCAATTCAATTATGTTCTATATTTCAATTTAAAATTAATCCCACAAACGTGAAAAAAAATTGTGGTTTCCAAAGGAAAACCTTCAAAAGTTTAAAAAATAATTATATCATAATTCAGTATAAAATTTATCATGATAACATAAATTAGTTAAATTGTAATATATTTTAACTAATTATGATATAAAAACAATTTAAAATATAATTTAACCTTTTAAATAATTTAAACAAAAAAATCAATAAAAATCAGTATCTTTCAATATTCACCAAAAATTTATTTTTTTAGAAAATTATAAACAATTAACCAAAATATAATTATAAAATTTAGATTGAAAAAATGATGTTTATTTTTTGAAACAATTTCTCTAAAAATTGGATAAAAATTTTAAATTATATATGCAATGTGCTACTAAATAACCTTATAAAAAATATTATTTTTCAGAAAACATTTATTTTTCTTTCTAATGATTATTATTTTATTTAAAATCACTATATAACCACTGAACTTATCTTATTCATATGTCACCAATAAAATATTCAAAATTTATTTACTAATATTCATACCCACTAAATTAATAGAATTAATATATTGGTCATGATTAAATAATAATATTTTAATACGGTATAATGTTTCATTTAGAACCAATATTACGTGCTTCAAAAGCTGTTGAAGAGATTGAATTTATTTAAAAATAATTATATTGTAAATTCTCATGGTCTTACATTCTCTTATAATTTTTGGTGATTCATTTCATATATGGTATCAAACATGATGTTCCTCATTTAAAATCTTGGGGTGTTATAATGGAGGAATGTCTCTGTTTCACATTTTCCAAGGATTGTTTCCCTAATTTGTTTTTTCGGCCTTTGGAACGAAATTATTAACAGGGGATTTTTCATAGCCTAGATCCAGGGATTCTTTGAAAGTAGAACACACCCTATTACTGATGGTATTGTCATGGTAGAATGAATTGGTGAGTTTCCACTAAATATGTCTTGTATAAATAGATATAACTAATTAATTATAAAAGTTAGAATTAATTAATGTGGATTATTTCACAAGATTTAGGACCTCAGAAGGATGAATGGAGGCTAAGTGAGCTTGGAAATGTCTTGGAATCTATTTCCAACCCTTGTAAAATAAATGTAAATCTTCATAAAGGTGGGTTGTCTATCATATTTTCTCTTTTAGTATTTATGAATATTTATGTTGGTATGTGGATACTTGGGATTACCACTGAGGATGAAACCCCTTATTTAAATTAATTATGACTAAATGTTTAAATAAATTAATTTTATAATGAACCGGGATTTTTATACATAAATATCACATATTTATTATGAAAATTATATTTATTTAACAATATACTCCTAAAGACTATAATGGTTTGGTATCATTGGATACCATGTACACAATCAAATTATTCAATAAAATATGTTCAAAATCTCTTAGAAAGATATTATAATTTTGAAATCTTCATAAAACTACCCTTTTAATTTTTTTTCATAACCTGGGGAAACAAAACATAAGAAATAGTGAGCATAGATATTAAGTAAGGATAAGTATAGAAGATATCATTCTATGATTATATAAAATCATGTGATAATCATAAGTGTAAGGTATCATGAACATAACTTAAAAATTTCATACCCAACCAACCATAGTTCTTAAACAAGATTCATGAAATAAAACATAATCATTTCAAAACACATGATTCATAAGTGTGTGAAATCATCATAATTCATGAACCATAAGGTGAGTTCATAAAAGTGTGTCACTAACATAGGTACAGAAACAATTTCATTTATAAAGGTTAACTACCAAGACCATAAAACATAGTGGATTTGGACTCATCATCTATTTACCATTATGGATCAATACCCTTAGCCTATTTGTCATTATAGATGAATCCCATTGACTTGTTTCCCAATTCAACTCAATCTTTTCATCTTATTTTCCATTATTATCTCATGAGATATAAAGCATCACCCAATGCATTAGAGGTGGATATATATCTCACCCATAAAATAAGAAAAATCATATATATATGAGTTATATAAGATCATATAACATTCATCATATCATAACCCATAAATATATATAGGCTTTAGAAATCATTGATCATATCAAAAAGCATGAATAGAAATGGGTTTTATAAAACATTACATTATAGCATAACCCGTGGAAAATAAACACGTTTCTTAAAAATATTATCATCATAATCATAAATAATCCAAAAAAATAAAATTTATGGTATCGTTTGTTAATATAACTTGTAAATATTAAGTGACATTAAATGATTTTTTCATATATAGAGAATTATTTTGAATGAAAAATCACTTGGAATATTTCTTGAGGAAAATAACATTTCTTTAAAAATCAAAATATTAAAGTTATAAATTCTTAAAATATTGTCAATATCATTTTATTGGAAAAAAATATTGAAAAAATATAAATTAATCTTCTATTAAAATAATGTTTTGGGAGGTGGTAAATTCCATTAATGTTCTAAAAATAAAAACCAAGATTCCTTTCACATTTTTAGTAAAAGACAAATGAGCCTTATTATGTAAAAATGAAGATTCCTTTTATAGGACTTTTTAAAAATTAATAAATTTCTTATTATTTATTCAAAAATTAGTTTCTAAGATGTTAAAATAGTTTTTAAAACATTTTTAGAAAATATGGATACATAATATAAATTCGTTTCCACCAAAGAGATAAACAGATGAAAATTTTCATGAAATAAATTTGTTTGACTCTTTTATCCTTTAAGAGAGATAATGAAGGAAAACATGTATCATTTAGAAATAAATTTAGGATAATAAAATTAAATTTTTTATTTATATGTAGATCATAATATTTTAATATCATAACCTTAATCACAAACAATCCTGATAAATAAATAGATTGTAACATAAAATATTTAGCATTTTGGTATGATTTTAATTATAAGAAAAATTAATGAATAATATCAAATGAAACATGAAATATCATGTAAATTTTTTTATTCATGATATAACATATAAACGGGTAATTATATGCATCTCATAAAATATTATTGGTGCATAACATAACTTATCACCTAAAAAAGGAAATTTGAGATAAAAAACCCATTCTTTAAGTCTCGAAATCCTTTCAACATGTTTAAATAGAATGCATAATAAATAACGGGTTGTTAAAAATATAGTAAAGAAATATTATTATATATTTCTTAACATATATGATTTTTATTCCCATATATTACCTTTCTATTAACAATTATTTTTTAAAATCATGTTTCAGGTAATAACTAGTTTGTTTTTAATGTCTGTTTTGATTTGGTATTTTTGGTCCTCTTACATTGATCATGGTTATAAAATATATCAAATTTTAATCATGATATAAATATAATATATATTCATTGTATGTTTATTTAGAGTAATCCATAACTTCTATAGTTAGAAAATTAAATACATTGTTCATGGAGATGGTAGGTCATACGTACACATAAATGTTATTTCCATTTTGTCGAAGGATTGACCGAAATAAAATTAAATATAAATAAAAAATTAAATAATATTTATGATGTAATATATATCAAACATATTCTTTAAATTTATCCTTATTATCTTCCACATAAAGCGTTAGTGAAAAACGAACCACATCGCTTCGCAATGTGGTAGTTCACCGTACACACAAGTGACGATATCGAATCCCCTATGGAATGTAAAGTAGAAATGTATATGTGATAAAATAATTAGTTAGGTATAAATGTATTAAAAATATCACATATATTCATTTAATATATCCATATTACCATCCAATTAAAATGGAAATGATAAAAACACATCACATCAGTTCGTAAGGCGGTAGTCTACCGTACACATGAGCAACACTATTGTTTTCCAATGGGTTAAATGGTAAGAAGGTAAGTGTCATGTTTTAATTAAAAAAGTATAATAATATCATAAATATATTATATAAAAATTAAATCCTTCATTATAACTTTCCATGAGAGTTTTTGAGGGAAAACGAATAACATCAGTTCGTGGGGTAGAGGTCCACTGTACACATGATCGACGATTTTATTTCCCATTTTATGGAAGAGGAGATATATCTTGGTCATGAAATTAACAAAATAAAATATATCTAAATGTGAGATATTGTTTTTATTATATGTTCATAGTTGAGGATGTTTTTATGGAGGAATAGGAAATAAAATAAAAACACAAGTTCAAGAGATTAACCTATTATTCGGAGAACATCATTAATTTTAATATTAACATATTCATAAGAGGGATTACTAATCAAAATAATTAATATAAGATGTGGGGAGGGAATTAATAAAGAGACAATGGTATAGATTTTCCAAAAAAAAGGATTATGATACTGTGAATAATAGAGGATAGGGGGTGGCCTTTTATAAGTTGGGTAGAGGACACAGATGAAATATTTGAAATGAATAAAGTGTAAACATGTTTTTCACACTACACTAGGGTCCAAAATGGGTCATTATGAAACATTAGAGGTGATAAGGTTGAAATATGTAAAAATAGGTGTTGGACAATTTCTCATTCATTTTACCCCTTATCTTTTTTTAACCCCAGGTAAACTCATTTTAAGCTATTTATCCATATTTTATTTGTATAAGTATAAAAATGTAATTTAATATTTATCCTGCAGACGTGAAAAAAATGTAGTTTTTTCAAAGAAAAAATTTTCACAAGTTTATAAATTTTGAATATAAAATTTTGATTATCAAATTATTTCCAATGAACTAAATTAGATTAATAAATATATAATTGAACTAGATTAACATTTTTAACCATTTAAAATAATTTTAATATTTTTAAATGTATTAAACGAAAAGAAATAAATTAGTAAAAACCATTATTTTTCATTATTCACTAAATATTTTATATTATTAGAAAATTCTCAAACATTCACTATAAACCATAAAAACCATCTATTTTATGGGTAAATGAGATCCCATTACATGTCTATAAGGTCCTAGTGTCCCATAGAGGCCAATGATGCATGGAACATAGTCCTATTGTCATTAAACCCTAACATCTTGAACAGAAAAGTAGCGTTTAATTGAATCCCTTCCATCATCCCTATTCGGTCCCACCACATTAGCCTCCTACTTTACCGTAATCTTTGCCACCTCACCTCCCTACACCATTCGAATCCCTTCATGGCTTCACTTTGGTGCACCACGCCACCATCCATCTATAACCAATGTCATACCTATGTCATCATCATTTGTGTTGCTCCACCTACCTACACTTCTTTCATCTATACATGGTTATACTTCTTTATACCATGTCATACTTATTCCACATAATCATAATGCATCTCCAATTTCACCTCTCCCACTGTCAAGGAATGCTAGTCGCCACTATCATCTGTGTGTGCCTCCGCCACCCATGCCAGTCGCTGCAGTCAATTAGAGGCATGTTGGTTCCCACCTTTCCAATTACTGTGAAATAATAGTCATAAAAAATAATAATATTTTAACAGCATGTCCTTTTCTTAAATTGGTGTTTCATTTAATGCGAGCTATCATAAAAATTAAATTTATTTGAATAAATAATTTCATAAATTCTTAGGGTTTTACACTCTACCATGTTTAAATAAATTGTGTCCTCAAAATTTTAAATTGATCTTGGTAGTCAAGGTTTTTATATTTAAAAACTAATTTATTTAAATCCCACATCACAAAATATATGATAACAATTTATCTTAAAAAGAGGGAAATGGTAAATACGAAGGTCTTATGGAATAACACATAACTAGGTTTCCAAATATGAGAACATCAGTTAGAAATTAAATATTAACAATAAAGAGACTACTAATGTCTACAAATTAATAGATATTGATAGAGAATATGAGTATACTAAATTGAACCAGAAAAAACCATTAATCTATTATGAGTTAAAATACAATTGGTTCAAGAGAAATGAAAATAATAGAAGAAAAATTTGTTTCAATATCATTTTCCTAAAATTTAAGGAATTTTTACAATCAATACAGAGAACATAATAAAATATAATTACTTGATTTGTTTCAATTTAAAAAGAAAGTTATCATCCCTTATTTTTCTTTGATCAATTTCCCATTCATATCACATTACAATAAATGAAGATTATTTTTTTTCATTCTTGAATCACTAATGGGTAATAATATTTATGAAAGAATGGTGAGTCATTCCTTCTATCTCTAGTTATCATAAAAACTGGATTTCCACTATTATCCAATATTTATAAATATTCATATGGTTAAATAGTAAATTATTCTCTAAAACATCATTAAAAGTTCAATATAAACCATTCTATAAATGGTTAATCTTAAGACCCTTCCAAAATTAAAAAATTTATAAATAAAGTCTCTAAATTTTCAAATTAATCAACATAACATTAATCCATAAAGTATCATAAATTATCCTTTAATTTTCACATACCAAACATGTGAATACATTTATGATTTATTCTCTTGAAAATTGTTAATAACCTGAACAAACATAAAACCATGTTGAAACATATATGATTCAATTTTTCCCAAATGAAACAAAGATTAATGGATTTAATCCACAAATCAAAAAATGGTGTATACTAAATCAATGACAACATAAATTACTTTTTCATCAAATCATTAATAATTTATAAGGTAATCAATACTGTCCAATTTACTTTATCCATATCAATAATCTATGTATCCTAATATCATTATCTATACATTATGAATATATTATGCGTTATATTTCCCTTAATATTGGGTTTTCCATAATATATAACCTTTCCATTAAATCAATTTTCTATCTCATCCATACTATTAAACATATTCATGAAAATTATTAATAAATAAATTTTAAATAAAATTAATTATATATTTCATAATTCTTGAATTCCAATAAATAAACACTTCAATCATTATAAATTATTCTTAAACCATTAACTTGGCTTCACCATCTTATTCCTTAGTACCACATTCCTTTTAAATATCATTTTTAGTATATTCATCATCATAAAAAAACATCAATTTTACCACCTTACTGATCCTATTCTTGAGTTTCCCCCCTAGGAAATCACTTTTTATAGTGCCCATTATTTCTTCATTTATCACATTAAACTATTGATGATGAATTAGGGAAACCATTATTATCATCCATTACATTATCAACAATTTTCATTTTTTTTCTTGAAAATTACTTACTATATTACCTTATTCACCCCACATAAAAAACCTTATCTTTCCTTTGAGACATTCCCTGGAGTACTTCTTCCGAAATTCTCAACATAGAGGAAACTAAATTTTCTTTCCACTATGGTCTCTGCTACCCTAACTCTCAATGAACTCTATCATTTTCTTTCTTGGTGGGATCAAGAGTTTGTTAAGGTGGAAGTTATTAATCATATATCATGATAACTAATTATACATAACAAAAATATCATACACTCCATTCATCATTGCATTTTGTTACTCATAAACAAATTGTCTGTCACATTCAATGTTAACTCAGTTCGTTCTGGTTTGCACTGTTAACTAAAAAAATTATAGTGTGAGCTATAGTGACTAGTAAATTCCATATATTATTTTTGGATATTGTATAGATTATTTTCAAGATCATGAGCTGATATGGAATGTGCATCCAAGGCCCGGTGTTCCCGAAAAAGTTTTTTGAAAAATATTAAATATAGTAAATAGCACGCACACAAAAGTTTACTGAAAAAGATGAATAAATTCTAAACAGGTTCCTAGATCATAAATCCAAGAGACCAGTTGAGTTCAAAATGCAGGTTTTACACTGGGATTGACTTAGCATTAGTTGGTGCGGGTCATTTGTGTAAACATTTTCACAGGAATAAATTATGTAAAATAAATAAATTAAATTAATAAAATTTTACTATAATGCATTGAGATAGTTTTCTCTTTAAATATACACTTACGAACAATTCATAGAGTTATCCGTATAACCCTAAAAATTTGGAAATACCATTAGAGAATTGGGAGAGATCCCATTGGCGGATAATAACAGATCATGGATAGATGATTGAAACACCTCAGATTTGATGAATCTTGTTTACGATGATGACACTACATCATTCTTCATCAGTGATTGAACCAAATCGAGGTAGGGCATGTGTTTTATTTGGATTTCTTCCCAATTCAAGATTTATATAATGAATGAAAACAAAGAAATGAACAAATTGATCCATTGTTTGATCATATTGTGGGATGGGTATAGTTGTGGGGTTTATTAGGGGATTATGTTTGTGATTTACTAATTCGATTTTCATCCTAACAAATATGAACTGAAATCAAAACTAACATCAATTGAGGTCTCTTCGTCTAATTTAATTCTGAGATTTTATCCCCTAAATTCTCCATTCATCATGATATTCTTCATTTGGATATGGTTCAGTGTATAATAGAACGATCGATCATTTCATACCCTTTTCTTGGAAGAGTGATTTGAGATGTTAGATCTGAACTCGATACGACGTGACGAAGGTGCGACAGTGGTAGTGTTTAACATATCAGACTGGTTTGTAAAAACTAAATTTTGAGCGGGATATATGAATGATGATCAAGACAAACATAATCCATTGTTCGGATGGATTCAGAGCCCTAATTTTGGTGAACGGCCTTAGAAAGATTCATCTAGAGAATATCCATGCCTTTATATATGATTAGTGCAAGATTTAAAAGTGATGATAGAAAGGAATGAGTGGGAGGAAGAGGAAGGGTTTCTATAAAAATGATACACACAACATGTAGTCCTTAACAACATGACCTTTAGTACCCTTTGAATTAATCAGTATGTACTTTTAAGAGTACATGGACACGGGTGGATAAACAGTGTGTATTTCCATACACAAACATGGGTTGAACTAGTACACAAACTAAGACATGTATTAGCACACATGGTGGAGTACATGAATTTCCTTCATGGAATTTACTCCAATACACAACAACATTTTGATGAAATAGTTCATTTACACGGGAAGGACTCAGGATCAAAGGACACAACGTGTGACCCATAATACACTCTATGTACTCCTTTATACATGTAATAGAGATCTTGTTCTCAGTGTATTGGACATGTTTTTTTAGGGTTCATTCCCCTTATCCTTTCCATGGAGGTTAGTATAGAATCATTTTCTACTCCTAGGAAAATGATCCCTTCAGCAAGACTTCTTATATAGAGTAGTTTGAATCCCTCTAAGTGGCCTGGAGTGAGATTGTCTATTCATCTTCATGCCCCATGTAGTATAGTTCTTGGAAGTATTGTGACTAATAGTACGTGAGTGTCGATCCTATACATAAATGGTTAATCCATATTGAGTGGATGGTATCACCCATGGCCCTAGTAGTGCTCCTCATCTATGTATTGTATTTCTCTTCAAACAATCAACATGTTCTTTATCATGATGATACCCGACAAGCAGCACCTCTAGGATGAATTATGTTAATTATATGAGACACATGAGGATGTTCTCCCGAATGTGTGCTTCATTGATCTTCGAGTTGGAATCCAAGGTTGGGTATACTATGGTTGTGACTTATCTCTAGATAGTGTTTCATTTTTGATTATATCTGGATATTCTTGTTATATGTGTTGTATACATATACTTGGGTAGAGATGATTGTATTCCATTATTGTATTCTTAGTTGTATTGGTATGTCCTACTAATTATTGTAATACTCACCCTTACATGGGATTTTATCACATGTTTCATGTCTTGTGAAGATGATCTACCTTCTGATAGAGTTCTAGCTGGACCAGGACTAGATAGTTCTTACTGAGACTGAACAAACTAAGGTGTATTCCTATGGCTTCATACAGTAGTCCCTTTACATTCAGGTTGGGATTTTGTTTCATTCTCTTTGTGGTGGGCTTGTATATGGAACTATTTACATTCTTTTACTTTGTGTCATACTCTAGTTATGACATTAGATGTATGCATACATGGTTGTTTAGTTGTTTTTACATTTCAACAATTTATAGTCTTGTAGATGCGTGCATGTGAATAGGAACCTAGGAAAAGATCTCCCATGTTAATGATATGTCTTCTCAGTTATAGTCTTCATGCCCTGGACTATTAGAGGTTGGATTAGGGATTCACGCCATGGGAACCACTAGGAAGGGTCATGATAGAGTGGTATCAGAGCGTTCGGTTATACTTTAGGACTGGGAGTCTGTGATATTGGTTGGGGAAAATAGTGTTATGTGTTTCGAGTTTGGAGTTTAGGCCAGGTATTCCACTGTTGGTGTGGCGGCTGATGTATCCATACAATAGGAATGTGATGACCTGATTTTCAACTCAGCACGTGAGAATATTGATTTCAAGAAACATAAAGGTAATTGCATCATATTGGAATGGGTTTGGTTCCATGTCCTTCTTGAGTCATCTCTCAAGATATACTCATTAACCATGGTATATATTATTTATTTCAGGATACCTCTATGATATATACAATATAAGATTTATCATGATGATCACAAGGATGACCCCCTCAGTAATGAGGCAATGATATACGGAACCGTTATAGATATGTTACCTCTAGTTTGTGCACCAACCTTACCACCGATAAAGAAGAACATGGTACCCACATTACCAGTAGAGGAGGTACATAGGCTGAGCGTGATTTTATAGTTTCAGTAGAATAGATCCCTCAAGTTTTGAGGCAAGCCCAAACCACAGGCGGCTGAGGACTAGATTGAGAAGGTGAACTGAGTTTTCTGTTTGGTTGGGACACTAGTAGAGTGGATGATGATCCTGGAAATGATCTCTCTACATGGATCAACATCATGCTGGTGGGGTTTAGTTACCCAGTCTTATGACGAGGTGATAAATTCATGGATAGATTTCAAGAACCTAATCAGAGAGGAGTTTTATCTAGTTACACTAAGAGTTATACGTATCCAGTAGATTATGTAGCTCTAGTAGGGAAACATGAAAGTAGCTGAGTAATCATTGAGATTTACCAAACTCTCTAGGTACTTGATAAATATGGTTCATGATCAGTTCTTCAGGGCTCAGAACATAAAGAGAGGTCTACAAATATAAATATATGATTTTTTAACCCTATATGAATTCTTACCAATGTTGGGTTGCTAGAGGGAATTATAGTGGTTGAGAGTATCTTGGATAAGCAGTTACATTCGACAGTTTTAAATAGTGGGTAAGTATGAGTGGAGAACTCAGCAGAAGGGAGTTGATGTCTGACCCATAGACATGGACATGTCATATGTTTTAGGAGGATGTCCTAGGATAACGGATCTACAATTTAGGGCTCACAGGGAATGTCCAGACATCCTAGATACTGGTGGTCATACTGATGTGATGGAAGGGGACATCTTACCCAAGATGTTCCAACCCTCGGTACAGCTAACAGAGTGTCCTAGATGGGCCACTGAGGTAGGGGTAGTGGTATGAGAAGGTTGGTTCTTATGTTGGTGGATGTGATAGAGGAGATGGGAGAGTAGGAGGAGGTGGTGAATGATTTGACATGTTACCAACACCACCACCAAGTGGTCCACCCCAGGCCTAGGGATCTGGAGAACTAGGGAGGGGATAGCTACAAGCAGTAAAAAATTATGACCCAGAGGCTTAATGAATGGTTCAAGGTATAGTCTATGTCTTTAATACATTAACTACAGTAATGATAGACACATGTTCCTGTCATTCCTTTATCACGACCTATTTTATTCACGAATTAGAGATTCCGTTTGATCCCTTTGCTCAAACCATGTACTTGGATACCCCTAATGGAGAAGTATCAGTGATAAAACAGTAGTCAGAAATTGTCTCCTAACTCTTGGAGGTGAGAGTTTTAGTTGGAATCTCTTGGTCATAGTGTCGAGGTCTTATAATTTCATTCTTGGTATGGACTGGTTATCAATAGTTCATGCTCATATAGAATTTTTTAGGTAAAGGATGAGGTGTGTCCACAACGATGGAACTAGGTTCTTCTTTTATTAGTGAAAAGGAAACCCATGCAGTGCATGATGGACTCATGTATAGGAGGGTTCAAACAATTACTCATCAGTTTGTGAGATTGACCCATGGTGTAGTGGATGTTAGGAGTTTCCAATTTCTTGTAGTGGTGGTGGAGTATGAGGATGTATTACATAAAGATGTTATAGGCTTACCTCACCACCAATAGATGGAATTATTCTCTAATCTACACCCCAGTACGACACTAATTTATGTACCTGCATATCATATGGATCCCACATAGCTCCAAGAGATGAAGGTGTAGTTGGAGGAATTTCAGAGGAATGGATTTTTTTAGACCGGTTATTTCACCTGGGGAATCCCAGTTTTGTTTTCCATGAAGGAAAACAGGGAATTTAGGTAATGTATGTACCACCGGAACATAAACCAGGCGACCATGAATAAGAAGTATTCACTATCAAGGATAAATGACCAATTTAATCAGTTGATGGGGGATCAATGGTTCTCAAAGGTTGACCTCAGGTTAGACTCTATCCAGTTGCAAATATAGAATGATGATATAATGAAGATGACAATAAAATGGAGATACATTCACTATGAGTGATAATTTTTTCCATTTGTAGTGACACATTCCATAGAAGTGTTCATAGGACTAAAAAATCGGATCTTACAACCTTTATTAGACCAGTTCATGGAAATATTCATCAATGATATCCTTGTGTACTCTATTTCTGAGGAGGAGCGGTTGATAGACATAAGTATGGTTCTAGAAGTACTCCAAGAGAATTGAATTTATTGAAAGATCTCTATGTTTCAATTCTAGATATAGGTAGTCCACTTTCTAGAAAATTCAATCTCAGGGGATGGAGTGGTGGTGGAATTATATAGGGTCGATGAACTGTTATCTTGGGATACACCCATGAGAATGATGGAGGTGTGGTGATTCCTTAGGATGGAAGGATATTACCAGAGATTCATAAATTATTTCTTCAGGATATCAGCACCCTTGATATATTTGACTCAAAAGGGGCAGCCTTTCATGTGGATGGAATGGTGCATGAAATATTTTTAAATATTGAGGTAGATTTTGATGAGTGCCTCCATATTGAGATTTCCAAATGAGGGTGTTGAGTATTTAGGGTTCTGAGATTCCTCAGAAACCAGACTTGGATGTGTTCAGATACATAGGAAAAGAGTTATTTCATATAGTTCCTGTTAGTTGAAACCACATGAGAAAAACAACGCAACCAATGATCTAGAATTAGTAGCAGTAGTATTCGATTAAAATATGTGGTGGACCTACTTAATGGGAGAGTGGATTATCATCTATTCTGATCACAAGAGTCTCAAATACATCTTCTCTCAGAAGGATATTAACTTCAGATAGAGGTTGTGGCTAGAGTTCCTCCGGAATTATGATGTCAAAATTTTCTATACTCCTGGGAATGGGAATGTAGAAGCGGATGATCTCAGCCATATATATTTTTCACAACTACTGAATGAAGAATAAAATCATTTCACCTCATTGTATTTATCCTTTTTGGATTAAGATGGACTATTTTACCTCTAGTCAATAGTTTTTACCCATCTACTCCTATAATGAGTCAGGAAACACAACTAGGGGATATCGATTGCGAGACCCTATGTACTTGGATATCCACAAGACATTCATCTGATGGATTTCCTAAAGGTGAGGAGCATGTATTTCTTTTTATAGGATACATGATGGTACCAGTACCATTTTGGGAGAAGATTCTGGGATGGCTTCATAAATCTCCTTTGGTAGTATATCTAAGTGTGTCAAGGATGTACAAGGAATTCATGTAACACCCTCAGATTTTATGAAAAATATTCTTTTTAATTTCATTAATGTCCTGTGTTGTACGCTACACCAAAAGGAGCTTGCTCAACACGCATCCTTGACTTGCCTTGCATTACACGTAATCGCGACCTTCCTCAATAGCGTGTGTAGTACGCAATACCGAGTTTCACTAAACAACGATATGCTATTAAAATATTATTAAAACTAGCCGTTATGAATAGTAATAAACACCTTTTACAATTTTAGAAATTTTATCTCTCAAAATGGATTCATTTTTGGATTCGGAGTATCGAATTTGGCCTAAGGTGAAATCTTGGTACTTTTCGGATAACTTTCATATTCTGATGAATAGTGAAAATTACAAAATTTTAATTAAAAAAAACTTTTTTAATCGAAATAATTAACAGTGATAAATTATTAATTTGAGTGGTTTTAATGTCTATTTAGAATATATTTTTACAATTTAATACAATGTTGGTCATTGGATGTAATTTCACATTTAAACCAGACATAAATAAGTGTCAATCTTTTGATAGTTATTATCTCTTAAAAACACGCTATTTGTTTTGACGACGGGAATTAATTTTTAAATTAGTTAATGTAACTGATATGTTTTGAATTTGGTAAAATAAACATCATTTTTGAATTCATAATATTAGATATATCTTAGGCCTAATTTTTGGTATTTTTCTGGAAACTTTCATTTTTTGATGAATAGTGAAACCACTAAGTGGTAGTTAAAAAACTGAATTTTTTCATAAAACTTAATTTTACCACTTATGTGAGTGGAATTTCAAAAATCCAAGAGACACGGTTGATTTTAGTAAGTAAAATATGTTTCAATGAGATGAAAATATTTTTTGGTGAATAGTAACTTTTTTCTTTTATTTACCACGGTTAAAAGTAAATAGGGTAGTTAAGGGTAAAAATGATATTATTATTACCCTAAAACATGTCCTAATTCTATTGGATATGTTTAATTAGACCAAAAACAACCTTAGGAATAAAATATGACCATTTAGGCCCACTTGGATTAAATTAGGACATTTATTATTATTTAATTCAAAGAAGAGTTAAAATAGTTAAAATCAAACTTTATTTACTAAAACATTTTTAATATAGGGTATACATAAGATAAATTAGATTGTAAATATTCATAAGAAAGCTAATAAGATTTCCTAAATACTTATAGTTTATTTATAATTTTTAGACCTTAAATAAATTTATTTATTTATGACACAATGATGATGCAGTAATTAACATAATAGTGAAAAATTATAATAATTGATATTATAAATACCCAAATAAATATAATTTGAAACTTTTTATGAATTCCACTAATTTTCTAGGTTAATATGACATGTTAGTATTGATTTAATTAACCTTTTTCGAACTAATCATTCTGTTATGATTTTCACAAAAATCAATTACTAAATAGTTCCAAATTGACATAAAATAGTTTTTAAAAAACATATTATATTATTAATTGTTATTTTATTCCTAAAAATATAAGGTTCGGCCAAATGACTTAGATAAGGTTATATATATTAATAGTAAACAACTTGGGGTTCTTTTGGCTTGTTATAGTAAGTTTATTAACCTTATAGTGTAAGAACACAAGAAGACACGATAAAAGTAAAATTATTTAACTTAATGTTAAATCTAAATGATAAGGTTAAAATAGGAACCTAAACTTGTCTAAATTATATTGGATGAGAGGATTTAGATCCATACCCACCTTATCTTCGAAATAAATCAATTTGGAGCTATTTAAAACCAAATATGACTTTATAATAAATTAATATTTTTAGTTTTCCAAAGGAGCCCCTCTCCTCCCTTATAAAAGGGCACCTCCTCCCTCTCTTCCTCACACAACTTTGAGCCTTCATGCTCGGACCACCCCTAAAAAATTCTCTTCTCCACTTCACTAGAAACATATTAGATGTTCTGTTCTTCCTCAAAGACCAATTTTAGTGCCCTAAAAGGAGATCTCAAAGAGGCGCTTCAAAGAAGAGGTAATGTCCGTTACCGATTCTTTCAACTTTATTTCTTCTTCCACTTATTCTTCTTAGGTTGTTTCATTATGAAGTAATAACATCAGTATCACTCATATACTGATATGTTATTATAAGTATGAAACAACCCTATTTCACCATCTATCCATCCTACGGAAAACAAAATCACCGCGCATGCGTACGTACGGAATACCGTCTCCATGCCATGGTGAAATCTATTTTCCACCACCACCTTACTTGGATGGGTATAATGGTGTAAATAATAACTATATATGATTATTTTAAAGTTATATTGATTCTGAAATAGTATACATACACTCCAATACAGTCCCACGATCATGAGAACGATATCATCGCTCGTGCGTACGTACGGACTACCGTCTCCACGACGCGATGAAATTCATTCTCCACTTTAACCATTCATGAATGATTATAAAGTACATATAATAAGTAATCCTGAAATATATGACATAATAATGATACTGTATTTATGTGTATATATATGTATGTCATCTACTTCATTCCATTCAACTCAATAAGGAAATGAAAACAATGTTCATGCGTACGTACGACCTACCATTTCCATGAACGGTGTATTTCTTTCCGTTTAATGATTTATTATATATATGTATATTCTGAATATATATTATATATAAATCATGTTTTATATTTTGGAATTAAGTAGTCATGATCTAAGTAATCATATGAATAATTAAAAGTCAAAACACGGACGACAAATGAATTTTTTTTACCCAAAACACTCTTTAACATGGAATTTACAAAAGAACGGGTAATATAAAGTCATAAGTGAACCATATATGATATCATAACAATGAGTATGATTCTGGAATAAGTCAATGACATTATTTAAACCATTATACAGGAGGTTCGGACACTTACGAAGCAAATCAGACCTAAGGTAAGGGATAATTTTACAAATCTCATTCTTATCCGAGATTGTTTATTCATAAGTATTTACTGGGGTTATTGTTATTATCCATGTACATGTTTTATAAAAATGTTTTCATGTATGTTTAAATTCATTTTTAACCATTTTATACTTTTATTACATGGTATTTAAGGAATCTTTTTTTTACGTTACGAGGTACTTTTTTTTTACTTTTTCGGCAAAAGTACGAGAAGAATGTTTTTTTAACTTATACGGGATGAACGGATTTTTACGATTTTATAAAGCCTTATTTTCATGAAGCTTACTCTAAAATATTTCATGAATATTTTCAAAAAAAATCCATTTCTTTTAAAACTTCATGACATTTTGTGAAAATAAAATTAATTTGATGTAGAAAGGATATTTTCTTCAAGAATGGAGTTCAAGTGTTTTATCAAAATTATTTTCCATATAAGATAATATAGGGTTCTGTTTCTATCCATATTATTACATTTATTTGATTATGTTGTGATGGAATTATTTTTAGGAAATCCTTTATCTTATATGAATTGTTTTATGATGTCATGTTGATTAAGAATCCCATTTTTAATACATGGGTTATGCAATGATGAATGATTTATGATTTTGTGTCACACATAAGAATGGTATCATTATGATATGGGTGGGACCTATATCTCCCTCCAATGCATTGGGTAAATATTTTATATCTCATGAGATAGACATGGCTGGAACGGCAGGTTAAACCGGTTCAGTGAAACCAGACTGAAATGAGGAGTGAACTCGGTTCAGAAAGGGAATTTTTCCATTAAGATAGTCTTGGCAATGAGTATTGACTAACAAGAAATGATTCTCTATGATTATGTGTGTATTCCACAAAGTTTCATGTTTTATGTTATGATTATTGGGGTTTACATTTCACTACTATGATTTATCCCATGTTATGAAATTAGGATTTCTTTTGCAGGTTAATATTTCCAAAAGTTATGTTCTTATGTATATGATGTGAATGACATTTATTTTGTTTACCATTACTGAGCATTTGAGCTCACCCTTTTATGTTTTCTTTTCCCTAGGATATAAAGAAAGGTTTTAGGTAAAAAAAGAAGATCTTTATGGGAGATGTTGAAGATCTTTCACCACGATTAGAAGATTATATTCCGAGTTTCCAAAGACACTAAACTATTACGGTCCTTGTGTGTGTGTTTTTGTTATGTACTAAGTATTCCGAAAAAGTAATGTAATGTCCATGTACGTCAAACTTCGGGTCTCTACAGTTGGTAATAGAGGAAAAGTTTAGTCAACCTTTGGAAACTAGGATGTGGGAACTTTAGTGAGATTCCTAGAGATATTTCTAAGGTATGTCTAGGGATGTCTCTATGGTTAAGTATACGTATAGGTTATAGTCCTAGAATTGTGCTAACGATCTTAGAATTTAACCTAAGATGTTAGATATTGAAGGTACTCCCCCTTTATTATGTTGTTTTCCATAGCATGATTTTTGCCTCTCACAGAATTATTTCTGTGTTTTAGGTAATGGAGGGAACCAGAAAGAATTCGGTTAACATTGAATCCAATGGAAAAATTGGTGACTATGAGCAACAAAATTGTGTAATGCCTAGAGATAAAGATATTGTGATTATGCTGAATCAGTCATCGCGATATATGATTAACAAGGTGAAATTTAGTGGTATGCCTAATTCATCAAAGAAGAGGAAGATAAACTATTATGCATTTTCGCATGTTGAGGAGCATAAAGAAAGGAAGATTGAGATTTCTAAAGAAGGAAAGAAGAACCTTGAGGAATACCTCAAATGGAGGGACTGATGTCATCTGTGTGGAGAAAAGGGTCATAGAGTGACATACTATTATGGAGTTCAATGTATTATTTGTGGAGAACATGGGCATTACCCAACTCAATGCCCTGACCTAAAAAGTTACTTCTAAATCAAGGAAGGACTTATTCCAGGAAAATAATTGAAGAGGATGTATTGAATTGTTTATGTATTGGTATTCAAGAATAATGTTGTTGAGATACTTTTATTAGAATATTTTTGTATTATTCTATTGTGGGTTTCAATAATTTTATGGTACCGGTAACCATGAAAAGTGATTCAAATATTTTGGAAAGAAGATGATATGTGCATCATGAAGGGATAAGGAGAAAATGAAATGTTTGACAGTATTCATGAGCTCATGATTGATATAAGGACTAAGTGATATCATGGTTTGAGTATAAAGAATTTTGAGGATTTTGGTTTGTGGAAAGTGTTAACTTTTAACTACATTCATGTTTTCATTAAGGTTCAATGGGTATTCATTCTTCAAGAGAATACATGATTAAGGTATTCACATGTTTGTAATTTGACCAACAAGATATATCTTATGATATATGGGCACTACTAGAAAAGGGGGCATTGGAGCCCCCCAGACTCGGGCGACCGCCATTGGCGGTCGCTATAGCTAACCATTAGCGACCGCCAATGGCGGTAGCTAACCTGCATAAAAAATTTCGGGGTGTTTCTGCGCCCCCCCCCCCCCCCCCCGCCCTCGATCTCCCTCCGCCCTAACCCCCTCCCTCCCTCGCCGCCCTCCCCTCCCCCGCCGCCCGGCCTCCCCCGCCGCCCGGCCTCCCCCGCCGCCCGGCCTCCCCCGCCGCCTGCCCTCCCCCGCCGCCTGCCATCCAGCCTCCGACCGCCGCCCTCCGCCCTCAGGACTCCGGCCGCCGCCCTCCGGCCTCCGGCCACCGCCCTCCGGCCTCTCGGCCCTCCCCCCCCCCCACCCCGGACGGCACCCGCACCCCGGACAGCCCCCGGCGCGCACTCCGGACCGCCCCCCGCACCCCGGACGCCTCCCTACACCCCGGACAGCCCCCCCTGCACCCGGACACCCCCCTCTGAACCCGGACAGCCCCCCTGCACCCCGGACAGCCCCCCCCCCCCCCCACCCCCGCACTCAGACACCCCCCTCCGAACCCGGACAACCCCCCCGCACCCCGGACAGGCCCCCCGCACCCCAGACACCCCACCCCGCACCCCCGACAGCCCCCCTGCACCCCAGACAGCCCCCCCTCCCCCCGCACCCCGGACACCCCCGCACCCCGAACACCCCTGCCCGCACCCCTGACAGGCCCCCCGACACCCCGGACACCCCTCCCCCGCACCTCGGACAGCCCCCCCTGACCCCGGACACCCCCCCCCCCCCACTGCCCGTCCCCCGTCCCCTCACCGCCTTTTCTCCTCCAGCTCCCCGCCGCCGCCGCCGCCCGTCCCCTCCCTTGCCGCACCGCCTTTGGCTCCGGTTCCCCTTCGCTGCCTCCTCTCCCTCGCAGCACCGCCTTCGGCTCCCCTCCCTTTCAGGTTTGTAGCTCAATCAGGTAACATGAGCTTTCAGTTACATTATTATTTTATCAATGGTTCATAAATAAATGGTTAATATTTATTTTGAATATAGTTGATTTGAAAAATGTAAATGTAATAAGTATTGTGTAAATGTTTGTTATACAGATATTATTATGGATAAGAGTTGGATTGATCTTCCAAATCGAACGTCTAGAGAATATTTCAATGGCATTATGCAGTTTATTGACTTCACGAGAGGATTTGAAAGTGACTATATTAGTTTTCCATGTAGAAAATGTGCTAACAGAAATCAATTCACACGAGATACTGTGAGGGAGCACCTTTTCTTTAAGGGATTTCTGAAAAATTATAAGATTTGGACTCGTCGTGGAGAAGAATATGTTCATTGTCAAAATACAGATGCAGCTCAGATGGATGTTGATGCAAGGATGACTAATCCAATGCATGAAATGCTTACTGAAATGGTACGTGGGTTTGATCCTGAAGGCATTGACATCTAGAATCTTGAGACCGGTGAGATAAATCTTCGCTCTGGTGCAGATCGTGATTCGAGGAGGTTTTATGAAGTACTTGATGATGCGAAAACAGAATTATATCCTGGATGTACTTCTTACAATAAACTGTCGTTTATCGTGGAGTTTTTTCATTTGAAGACTTTGAATAATTGGTCAAACACATCATTCAACATGCTTTTGGTTTTATTGAAAAAAGTTCTTCCTGTCGACGCTAAGATTCCTGAGTCGTATTACTATGCTCGTAAGTTGACAGAGAACTTAGGTTTTACATATGAGACTATAGATGCATGTGCAAACAACTGTATGTTGTTTAGAAATGAAACTGCTCATTTGGATATTTGTACGTTTTGTGGTGCTTCCAGGTGGAAAGAGAACAGGGGAAATAAGACTCATCAAAGTCAGATTGCGATACAGGGGAAACCGATTTCCGTAAAGCAAATGCGTTACTTTCCCCTTAAACCGAGGTTGAAAAGATTTTTTATGTCATCTAAAGTTTCTAATTTAATGAGATGGCATGCAGAAAGAGTTCATGAAAGTGACATGTTAACCCACCCGACAGACTCTCATGCATGGAAGGATTTTGATAAGAGACATCCCGACTTTGCTAAAGATGTTCGTAATGTCCGATTGGGATTGGCAGCACATGGTTTCAATCCATTCAAGTCTATGGTTGGTGCAACTCATAGCACAGGGCCCATGGTGTTGGTTCCATATAATCTTCCTCCGTGGCTTTGTATAAAGCAACAATTTATATTACTTTCCACTCTTATTTATGGACCTAAAAGTCCGGGGGATAAGATTGATGTTTACCTTCATCCATTGATTGATGAGTTGAATGAATTTTGGGGCGATGGTGTGATGACTTATGACTTCGAAACGAATGAAATGTTCAAACTGCATGCTGCTTTATTGTGGACAATCAATGACTTCCCAGCTTATGCAAATTTATCAGGCTGGAGTACGAAAGGGGAATTTTCTTGCCCTTGTTGCAATAAAAGTAAAAAATCTGTATGGCTTAAACATTCCAAAAAATGGGCATACATGGGTCACAGGCGTTTTCTCCCTCCCCAGCACAGGTTCAGAAAGGACAGAGTGGCATTTGATGGTTCTAGAGAGTTCAGCCCAGCACCAAAGATCATGACTGGAGTCAAAATGTTATCGCAGATTGAGGAATAAAACATCTGCACGGTATATGAAATTCAGGATTTGGTGGCTCCTCCAGTACGTAATATTCGTGCTGCGGGTAGGCAGCGCAGTCACAATTGGAAAAAGAAAATTATTTTTTATAGTCTTCCGTATTGGAAAACTAACATGTTGAGGCATAATTTGGATGTCATGCACATTGAAAAAAAATGTTTGTGATAACATATTGTGGACCATTTTAGGTGTCAGTGGAAAGTCAAAGGACCATGTTAATGCACGCCGTGATTTGGAAAAAATGGGTTTAAGGAAACAGTTGCATTTACAGTTAGCTGAGGGAAACAAGGCATATATTCCTGCTGCACAGTATTCGATGACTACAGAGGAAAAATGGACATTTCTTTCCATTTTGAAGATGGTTAAGGTTCCTGATGGTTACTCTTCTAATATTTCAAAGTGTGTGAATCTGACGAGCAAGACATTGCAAGGGTTGAAAAGTCATGATAATCACATATTACTTCAGTAGTTGATTCCAATCGCAATTTGTGATTGTTTATCCCCCAATGTTGTTCAGCCCTTGATTGAGATGAGTAATTTTTTTAGACAGCTTTGTTTAAGAAATCAACGAATGAGTGATTTAAAAAGTTTACAGGACCGAATTGTACTTACGCTTTGTCACTTTGAGAAACTTTTCCCCCCATCATTTTTTGATGTTATGGTCCACTTGACAGTGCACCTAACTGATGAAGTAATGGCTGCTGGTCCAGTGCAATTCAGGTGGATGTATCCTATTGAACGATATTTGATTACATTGAAAAGATTTGTACGCAACAGAGCTCGTCCAGAGGCATCAATAGCCAATGGTTATTTGATGGATGAGTGTACTACCTTTTGTGCAGAATATCTTACGGATGTTGAAACAAAATTAGATAAGCCCTCTCGGATTCATGATGGTCCAGTTGGAGAAGGAACCACATTTGATATGGACAACATCGAGTGGATACAAGCACATCGATATATCTTGTTCAATACTCCATCAGTTGCACCATTAATGCAGTAAGTATCTTATCAATGTGCTTGTATAACTTTTACATGTTTTCTTTGCATAAGTTGATCTTTTAAACATCGCATAATCATTTGCAGGAAACACATTAATGAGATAAAAGAAGAGATGCATCGTGCGACTGAGTTGCAAATTCAACAATCTCATTATGCGGCATTTCATGATTGGTTCAAGGATTATGTATGTATAAATTGATTTTCATTATGAGTGAAGTATTAAACTAATTCTTTCTGCATATATCAGTATTGATTTTTATAAATTATGTAGGTTCGTAAGCTGAGGGAGTTAGGGGGCCCCATGCTACCTGAAGTATTTATCCAACTGGCTGAGGGTCCATCTATAACGGCTCGTCGTTATAAAGCTATTGATGCTAATGGTTTTCGATTTCGCATTAAAGATGTTGACGACAAACGAGAAACACAAAACAGTGGCATCGGTTGTCCCTTTGTCGATTCTGGTTATTACTATGGTCAATTGATAGACATCATTGAAGTTGTATACACACACGGTTTGAAGTACATATTGTTAAAGTGTAATTGGGTTGATCCAGTGCGTGGATGTAAAGTCGATCAATATCAGTTTTCATTGGTGAATTTTAACTATATGTTATACAGAAATAATGAACGAGTTGAGAATGAACCTTTCATTTTGACATCACAAGCGGAACAAGTATTCTTCGTTACTTTGCATTCGGATCCAAGTTGTAAAGTTGTTGTCAAAATGTCTCAGCGAGGAGTGTTTTTATTTGAAGAAGATGAACCCGAGACTGTTCCGTTTGTTTACCAACAACTTGATGAACATACCGTAGTTCAACGTGAAGAAGATATTTATTGGGTCAGAGCAGCTGTTGAAGGAGAAACGGTCGATTTGCATGCTTAATGAAAGGTATAATTGTTTTCCCGCTATTCAGTAGAATGTCCTAGGATATCATAAATTATCTAATCATTTTATAAATCCTTATAAGTTTTAATCCTCACTTTTGTAAGTTAATTCAGTCATAAATATTTAGGTTGATTAACTTTCTGATTTTTTAAAATTCATTCACAACTAATTATTCAATCCATTTTTAGTTTGATTAACAGTTGTACAAGTTTTATTTATTAAGAACAATCCAATTTATCTTTTAAACACTTTGGACTCATTACTGATATTTTGTATGACTGCAGACATGTCAGGGGAAGAGGCAGAAAATCCACATCATCCATCTGAGGCATCTACGTCTCAGGGTCGAGGTATGTTTGAATGTCATTGTCTATATTTTTTATGTAATTGACATATATATATATATATATATATATAACATTTGTCAATTTATATATAAAATTGTTTTCAACAGGATCAGACTCGGCTGCTTCTTCCTCTCGCAGGAGAGGCCCTGGTCGTGGCATATTATCATGGAATTCCGACACGACGATAGATGTTTCATTTGATGAGGTATTTCATCCCGTGGGACCGAATGCCCCGGCATTTATTCGTCAGCTGGGTCATATCATACGTGACCCACATCAATTTCCATTGACCACGCGTGATTGGGCTTCTATCCCTCAGGACACATTAGATCGTCTATGGAGGGAGGTTCAGGTAAGAAAATAATTTTACTTTATTTTCTATTTATAAATAATACTAATATGTTTGATTATTTTCATTATAGAAAAATTTGAAAGTATGCCCTGAAGAGTTTCGGCCCGTGTGTATGAGCAAATGCCGTAAGCTGTGGAAAGATTATAAAGGCAAAGTGAAGAGGGACCACTGGGTACCAAATGTGGGTGCCCTTGACATTTTGGAAAAAGTCCCGAGAGGTGTCCTCCCGGCTCAGTGGCGTGACTTGGTTGCATACTGGTCTACTGAGGGTGTTGCGGTTTGTATATTAATTATTTTGCTGTATATATATTTTCAAGAATATGTGATTTGTTTGAAATTTGAATGAATTGAATGTAGGAGGTGTCAACACGCCATTCGGAGAATCGAGCGTTGCAGGGACCAGCTCACAGGCTCGGGACTCGTCACGTGTCTCAGATCCGACATGAGGTATATATTATTCATTTTTTAATTTATTAATTAATATGGTTTTGTGTTTATATTCTTTTAATATACAGTTGCGAGGGCAAGGTGCAGCAACTGATAAAATGTCGGTGTGGATAAGGACTCGTGATCGCTATGATCCAGAGGTTGCAACATTGATAGTAAGTGTCTGTACTTACCAATAATTACATAAATCTATATATTAACATATATATATTTATATATATTTAAATATTTCACAGGATCAATTTGAAGCTGAGTTAGAACATCTGCCAGAGGACCAGCGACAGCTTCCCATGCGACGGGATGAGATCTTTCATCGCATTATTGGTCGGGACGGGCATGGCTATAGTTTGACCTATGGAGAAGGGATTCCTTGTTCTGTAGTGTCACGCGTTGTGGTTGTCGGTCCTGCTATTGCTCATATGACACAGCAGATGTCAGATTTTGAGGCACGGCTGCGCGCTTCCGAGGAGACAAATGCGCAATTGACAGCTGAGGTTAGAGCACTGCGGGAATATGTGCGTCGAGCTGATGGTACAGGGGATCATACGATGCAGGTATATACTGTATTTATTTATTTAATTTAAATTATTTTTGTTATTAAAATATTTATAATGTTTATTTGTTGTAGGCACCTGGCCCACCAGAAGGAGGTAGCAGTGATGGCAACGCGTGACGCACCATATATTCACGAGATATGTTTTTTGTTTTTACTGGTAGGGTTGACATTGATGTACTGTATTTATTCATTTAAGTAATGCATTATTACCATCCATGGTGGTCTTTTAAATATTTTATACACATATTGAGTTTTTGATCAGATAATCTTGAATGATTCTACATTTGAAAAAGTCGAACTAATTCCAACAGATCAATAAATCTGATATTATAGATTATGTATTATCCAATATATTTTTTATAAATTTCTGTATGGTATCGATAAAAGAAATATGTATTAATTAGATGTTATCACTTTTATTTTTCACTTTTGTAATCAATGGGATGACCTTTGCACCCCCGGAGAGCCCCCCGCACCCCCGTACAGCACCCCCCCCCCCCCGCACCCCCGTACAACCCCCCCACACCCCGTACAGCCCCCCCCCCCCTCCCCCGCACCCCCGTACAACCCCCCGCACCCCCGTACTGCCCCCCGCCACCCCCGTACAGGCCCCCGCCACCCCCGTACAGCCCCCCCCCCCCCCCCCCCCCGCACCCCCGTACAGCCCCCCGCACCCCCGTACAGCCCCCCGCACCCCCGTACAGCCCCCCGCACCCCCGTACTGCCCCTCGCCACCCCCGTACAGCCCCCCGCCACCCCCGTACAGCCCCCCGCACCCCCGTACAGCCCCCCGCACCCCCGTACAGCCCCCCCCCCCCCCCCCCCCCCGCACCACCGTACAGCCCCCCGCACCCCCGTACTGCCCCCCCACCCTCGTACAGCCCCCCGCCACCCCCGTACAACCCCCCGCACCCCCGTACAGCCCCCCGCACCCCTGTACTGCCCCCCCGCACCCCCGTACAGCACCCCGCACCCCCGTACAGCCCCCTCGCACCCCCGTACAGCCCCCCCGCACCCCCGTACTGCCCCCGCCACCCCCTTACAGGCCCCCGCACCCCCGTACAGCCCCCCGCACCCCCGTACAGCCCCCCCGCACCCCCGTACAACCCCCCGCACCCCTGTACTGCCCCCCGCCACTCCCGTACAGCCCCCCGCCACGTCCGATTGTGTCGTTTTCAGCAGCGCGGCGCGCGCTAAAATGGCGCGTTGCGGGGTCAAAACCACCCGAACGACCTCTGAATGCCACGAAACCGTATGACAACATCCGAGGCGTGAATTGTGAAATGTTCGGCCAGACGACACCTCATTAGGAGGTGCCGTGTTACCGCGGCGGTCGGAAACGCGTTTCCGGCGCCCCAAAACACCAAAACGGCGTGCGGCGGTCTCATTCAGAGAAAACGTGCTCCGAACGACCTGAAACCGCACAGGAACGATAGAAATATTATTCCTGAGATGCAGGATGAGGCCGCACATCCATCGGACGTGCGGTGCGCGCGGCACGTCCGATTGTGTCGTTTTCAGAAGCGCGGCGCGCGCTGAAATGGCGCGTTGGGGGGTCAAAACCACCTGAACGACCTACGAATGCCACGAAACCGTACGACAACATCCGGGGCATGAATTGTGAAATGGTCGGCCAGACGGAACCTCATTCGGAGGTTCCGTGTGACCGCGGCGGCCAGAAACGCGTTTCCGGCGCCCTAAAACACCAAAACGGCGTGCGGTAGTCCCATTTGAAGAAAACGTGCTCCGAATGACCTGAAACCACACGGGAACGATAGAAATATTATTCCTGAGATGCAAAAGGAGGCCGCACGTCCATCGGACGTGCGGTGCGCGCGGCACGTCCGATTGTGTCGTTTTCAGCAGCGCGGCGCGCGCTGAAATGGCGCGTTGGGGGGTCAAAACCACCCGAACGACCTCCGAATGCCACGAAACCGTACGACAACATCCGGGGCGTGAATTGTGAAATGGTCGGCTAGACGGCACCTCATTCGGAGGTTCCGTTTGACCGCGGCGGCCGGAAACGCGTTTCCGGCGCCATAAAACACCAAAACGGCGTGCGGCGGTCCCATTCGGAGCAAACGTGCTCCGAACGACCTGAAACCGCACGGGAACGATAGAAATATTATTTCTGAGATGCAGGAGGAGGTCGCACGTCCATCGGATGTGCGGTGCACGCGGCACGTCCGATTGTGTCGTTTTCAGCAGCGCAGCGCGCGCTGAAATGGCGCGTTGGGGGGTCAAAACCACCCGAACGACCTCCGAATGCCACGAAACCATACGACAACATCCGGGGCGTGAATTGTGAAATGGTCGGCCAGACGGCACCTCATTCGGGGGTTCCGTGTGACCGCGGCGGCCGGAAACGCGTTTCCGGCGCCCTAAAACACCAAAACGGCGTGCGGCGGTCCAATTCGGAGCAAACGTGCTCCGAACGACCTGAAACCGCACGGGAACGATAGAAATATTATTCCTGAGATGCAGGAGGAGGCCGCACGTCCATCAGACGTGCGGTGCGCGCGACACGTCCGATTGTGTCGTTTTCAGCAGCGCGGCGCGCGCTGAAATGGCGCGTTGGGGGGTCAAAACCACCCGAACGACCTCCGAATGCCACAAAACCGTACGACAACATCCGGGGCGTGAATTGTGAAATGGTCAGCCAGACGGCACCTCATTCGGAGGTGTCGTGTGACCGCGGCGGTCGGAAACGCGTTTCCGGCACCATTAAACACCAAAACGGCGTGCGGCGGTCCAATTCGGAGCAAACGTGCTCCGAACGACCTGAAACCGCATGGGAACGATAGAAATATTATTCCTGAGATGCAGGAGGATGCCGCACGTCCATCGGACGTGCGGTGCGCGCGGCACGTCCGATTGTGTCCTTTTCAGCAGTGCGGCGCGCGCTGAAATGGAGCGTTGGGGGGTCAAAACCACCCGAACGACCTCCGAATGCCACGAAACCGTACGACAACATCCGGGGCGTGAATTTTGAAATGGTCGGCCAGACGACACCTCATTTGGAGGTGCCGTGTGACCGCGGCGGCCGGAAACGCGTTTCTGGCGCCATAAAACACCAAAACGGCGTGCGACGGTCCCATTCGGAGAAAACGTGCTCCGAACGACTTGAAACCGCACGGGAACGATAGAAATATTATTCCTAAGATGCAGGAGGAGTCCGCACGTCCATCGGACGTGTGGTGCGCGCGGCACGTCTGATTGTGTCGTTTTCAGAAGCGCGGCGCGCGCTGAAATGGCGCGTTGGGGGGTCAAAACCACTCGAACGACTTCCGAATGCCACGAAACCGTACGACAACATCCGGGGCGTGAATTGTGAAATGGTAGGCCAGACGACACCTCATTAGGATGTGCCTTTTGACCGCGGCAGCCGGAAACGCGTTTCCGGCGCCATTAAACACCAAAACGGCGTGTGGCGGTCCAATTCAGAGCAAACGTGCTCCGAACCACCTGAAATCGCACGGGAACGATAGAAATATTATTCCTGAGATGCAGGAGGAGGCCGCACGTCCATCGGACGTGCGGTGCGCGCGACACGTCCGATTGTGTCGTTTTCAACAGCGCGGCGCGCGCTGAAATGGCGCGTTGGGGGGTCAAAACCACCCGAACGATCTCCGAATGCCACGAAACCGTACGACAACATCCGGGGCGTGAATTGTGAAATGGTCGGCCAGACGGCACCTCATTCGGAGGTGCCGTGTGGCCGCGGTGACCGGAAACGCGTTTCCGGCGCCCTAAAACACCAAAACGGCGTGCGGCGGTCCAATTCGTAGCAAACGTGCTCCGAACGACCTGAAACCGCACGAGAACGATAGAAATATTATTCCTGAGATGCAGGAGGAGGCCTCACGTCCATCGGACGTGCGGTACGCGCGGCATGTCCGATTGTGTCGTTTTCAGCAACGCGACGCGCGCTGAAATGGCGCGTTGGGGGGTCAAAACCACCCGAACGACCTCCGAATGCCACGAAACCATACGACAACATCCGGGGCGTGAATTGTGAAATGGTTGGCCAGACGGCACCTCTTTCGGAGGTGCCGTGTGACCGCGGCGGCCGGAAACGCGTTTCCGGCACCCTAAAACACCAAAACGGCGTGCGGCGGTCCAATTCGGAGCAAACGTGCTCCGAACGACCTGAAACCGCACGGGAACGATAGAACTATTATTCCTGAGATGCAGGAGGAGGCCGCACGTCCATCGGACGTGCGGTGCGCGCGGCACGTCCGATTGTGTCGTTTTCAGCAGCGCGGCGCGCGCTGAAATGGCGCGTTGGGGTGTCAAAACCACCCGAACGACCTCCGAATGCCACGAAACCGTACGACAACATCCGGGGAGAGAATTGTGAAATGGTCGGTCAGACGGCACCTCATTAGGAGGTGCCGTTTGACCGCGGCGGCCGGAAACGCGTTTCCGGCGCCATTAAACACCAAAACGGCGTGCGGCGGTCCAATTCGGAACAAACGTGCTCCGAACCACCTGAAACTGCACGGGAACGATAGAAATATTATTCCTGGGATGCAGAAGGAGTCCGCACGTCCATCGGACGTGTGGTGCGCGCGACACGTCCGATTGTGTCGTTTTCAGCAGCGCGGCGCGCGCTGAAATGGCGCGTTGGGGGGTCAAAACCACCCGAACGACCTCCGAATGCCACGAAACCGTACGACAACATCCGGGGCGTGAATTGTGAAATGGTCGGCCAGACGGCACCTCATTCGGAGGTGCCGGGTGACCGCGACGGCTGGAAACGCGTTTCCGGCGCCATAAAACACCAAAACGGCGTGCGGCGGTCCCATTCGGAGCAAACGTGCTCCGAACGACCTGAAATGAGATTTTTTTCTTGAATCGAAGTTTTTAAATTATTATAGCACAATGATTTGATATTATATATATATTAAATATATATTAAAACATTTAAAATATATTATATATATATATATTTAAAATATTGTATTTAATAGTATATATATGAATATTTATATATATATATATATACACATTTATATTTATATTCAATTCAATAAAAAAAAGTTTAAATTTTTTTTTAGAATAGCGACCGCCTGGCGGTCGCTGAAGGCCGATCTGCCGGCCTTCTATAGCGACCGCCATTGGCAGTCACCAAAGGCCTCTAGCGACGAGGCAACAGCGACTGCCAATGGCGGTCGCTGCGCGGCCGCTAAAGACCTTTAGCGACCGCCAATGGCGGTCGCTAATAGCCTTATTTATAGTAGTGGGGGGATAAATGATGGCATTCACGTGATTGTTATGTGACATTTCAAGTAATCATTTTCTTTATACTATGAGCTTGGACCGAAGTATTTTAGATAAGCCTAAAGATTGGAATGGATTATGTTGGACATAAGTTAGGATAGAATTTTCTTGATATTATTGATGGGATGTTATAGTAATATAGCTTTAGAAAAAGGACAACCTGCAGGACAGGCGACATCCCATCGCGTCGGACAAGGCCGTGGGAATCGAACCCACAACCGAAGTGCGACTGGCCTTTATCGCCTACCACTGGCCTACAGGAAGTCCCAGTTTAGTAGAAACTAGTTTTATTATATTAAGCAGTATGATATATGAAGTATAAGTCCATTTTAGGAACCATATATCATTAATCTCACTATATATGGACTTATTTATTTTTTTGATGACATTTCTAACCTTTTGTTTGAGACAGATGGAATGACCCATCATTCTATCACATGATCTGCTAACACATCACAAATGACAAATTCAACTTCATTTCTTTAAGAGATGAAGTGGAAATTGTCCAAAGAATGACCAACGGTGAGACTATACCAAAATCACGAAAGTATTTCTTCTAATTTCAATTTCATCAACTTTAAGGAAACGATCTTGAAAACCAAAAATGTTGTCCTAGTGCCCTTATATCTGATGAACTAGATGGTATCTTAGATCGTCACAAATTTATGGATTTTTGATTGCTGGCTTTTCCATATCCATGTTCTCTACCACTCTCCATCAGAACATGATGGTTAGATTTCTCTTCCATATCCATATTTTCACCTATGTGGAAACCCAGTGATTAGTTTATTTAGGTAACCATTACGTTTCATACTTTTTTTTAAAGATTGGTTTTGGTATTCCTTTTTACGATGTGGGTTTCTATTAAAGAAACTTTTGAATAGTAAACCATTTATAACCCCGACGAATTTCGAGGGCGAAATTCATTTTAAGGGGGGTAGAATGTAACACCCCGAGATTTTATGAAAAATATTTTTTTTAATTTCATTAATGTCTTGTGTTGTACGCTACACCAAAAGGAGCTTGATCAACACGCATCCTTGACTTGCCTTGGATTACACGCAATCACGACTTTCCTCGATAGCGTGTGTAGTACGCAATACCGAGTTTCACTAAACAACGATATGCTATTAAAATATTATTAAAACTAGCCGTTATGAATAGTAATAACCACCTTTTAAAATTTTAGAAATTTTATCTCTCAAAATGGACTTCATTTTTGGATTTGGAGTATCGAATTTAGCCTAAGGTGAACTTTTGGTACTTTTTGGATAACTTTCATATTCTGATGAATAATGAAAATTACTAAATTTTAATTAAAAACATTTTTTTAATCGAAATAATTAATAGTGATAAATTATTAATTTGAGTGGTTTTAAAGTATATTTAGAATATATTTTTACAATTTAATACAATGTTGGTCATTGGATGTAATTTCACATTTAAACCAGACATAAATAAGTGTCAATCTTTTGATAATTATTATCTCTTAAAAACACGCTATTTGTTTTGACGACGGGAGTTAATTTTTAAATTAGTTAATGCAACTGATATGTTTTGAATTTGGTAAAATAAACAACATTTTTGAATTCATAATATCAAATATAGCTTAGGCCTAATTTTTGGTATTTTTCTGGAAACTTTCATTTTTTGATGAATAGTGAAACCACTAAGTGGTAGTTAAAAAACTGAATTTTTTCATAAAACATAATTTTACCGCTTCTGTGAGTGGAATTTAAAAAATCCGAGAGACATGGTTTATGTCAGCAAATAAAATGTGGTTCAATGATATGAAAATAATTTTTGGTAAATAGTAACTTTTTACTTTTATTTACCACAGTTAAAAGTAAATAAGGTAGTTAAGGGTAAAAATGATATTATTATTACCCTAACACATGTCCTAATTCTATTGGATAAGTTTAATTCGACCAAAAACAACCTTAGGAATAAAATATGACCATTTAGGCCCACTTGGATTAGATTAGGTCATTTATTATTATTTAATTCAAAGAAGAGTTAAAAGAGTTAAAATCAAAGTTTATGTACTAAAACATTTTTAATATAGGGTATTGATAAGATAAATTTGATTGTAAATATTCATTAGAAATATAATAAGATTTTATACATAATTATATTTTATTTATAATTTTTAGACCTTAAATAAATAAATTTATTTATGACACAATGTTGATGCAGTAATTACCATAATAGTAAAAAATTATAATAATTGATATTATAAATACCCAAATAAATATAATTTGAAACTTTTTATAAATTACACTAATTATCTAGGTTAATATGACATGTTAGTATTGATTTAATTAACGTTTTTCGACCTAATCATTCTGTTATGATTTTCACAAAAATCAATTACTAAATAGTGCCAAATTGACGTAAAATAGTATTTAAAACAAATATTATATTATTAATTGTTATTTTATTCCTAAAAATCTTAGGTTCGGCCAAATGACTTAGATAATGTTATATATATTAATAATAAACAATTTGGGGTTCGTTTGGCTGGTTATAGTAAGTTTATTAACCTTATAGTGTAAGAACACAAGAAGACACGGTAAAAGTAAAATTATTTAACTTAATGTTAAATCTAAATGATAAGGTTAAAATAGGAACCTAAACTTGTCTAAATTCTATTGGATGAGAGTATTTCGATCCATACCCACCTTAGCTTCTAAATAAATCAATTTAGAGCTATTTAATACCGAATATGAATTTATAATAAAATAATATTTTTAGTTTTCCAAAGGAGCCCCTCTCCTCCCTTACAAAAGGGAACCTCCTCCCTCTCTTCCTCACACAACTTTGAGCCTTCAAGCTCGGACAAACCCTAAAAAATTCTCTTCTCCACTTCCCTAGAAACATCCTAGAGGTTCTGGTCTTCCTCAAAGACCAATTTTAGTGCCCTAAAAGGAGATCTCAAAGAGGCGCTTCAAAGAAGAGGTAATGTCCGTTACCGATTCTTTCACCTGTATTTCTTCTTCCACTTCTTCTTCTCAGGTTGTTTCATTATGAAATAATAACATAATTATCACTAATATTCTGATATGTTATTATAAGTATGAAACAACCCTATTTCACCATCTATCCATCCTACGGAAAACGAAATCACCGCGCGTGCGTACGTACGGAATACCATCTCCACGCCGTGGTGAAATCTATTTTACACCACCACCTTACTGGGATGGGTATAATGGTGTAAATAATAACTATATATGATTATTTTAAAGTGATATTGATTCTGAAATAGTATACATACACTCCAATAAAGTCCCACGATCATGAGAACGATATCATCGCTCGTGCGTACGTACGGACTACCGTCTCCACGACGCGATGAGATTCATTCTCCACTTTAACCATTCATGAATGATTATAAAGTAAATATAATAAGTAATCATGAAATATATGAAATAATAATGGTACTGGATTTATGTGTATATATATGTATTTCATCTACTTAATTCCATTCAACTCAATAAGGAAACGAAAACAGCGTTCATGCGTACGTACGACCTACCGTCTCCATGAACGGTGTATTTCTTTCCATTTACTGATTTATTATATATATGTATATTCTGAATATATATTATATATAAATCATGTTTTATATTCTGGAATTAAGTAATCATGATCTAAGTAATCATATGAATAATTACATGTCAAAACACGGACGACAAATGAAACAATTTTACCCAAAACGCTCTTTAACATGGAATTTACAAAAGAACGGGTAATATAAAGTCATAAGTGAACCATATATGATATCATAACAATTAGTATCATTCTAGAATAAGTCAATGACATTATTTAAAGCATTATACAGGAGGTTCAGACACTTACAAAGCAAATCGGACCTAAGGTAAGGGATAATTTTGCAAATCTCATTCTTATCCGAGATTGTTTATTCATAAGTATTTACTGGGGTTATTGTTATTATCCATGTACATGTTTTATAAAAATGTTTTCATGTATGTTTAAAGTCCTTTTTAACCATTTTAGACTTTTATTACATGGTATGTAAGGAATCTTTCTTTTGTTTACGTTACGAGGTACTTTTTTTTTACTTTTCCGGCAAAAGTAGGAGAAGAATGTTTTTTTAACTTATACGGGATGAACGGATTTTTACGATTTTATAACGCCTTATTTTCATGAATCTTACTCCAAAATATTTCATGAATATTTTCAACAAAATCCTTTTCTTTTAAAATTTCATGACATTTTGTGAAAATAAAATTATTTAGAAGTAGAAAGGATATTTTCCTCAAGAATGGAGTTCAAGTGTTTTATCAAAATTATTTTCCATCTAATATAATATAGGGTTCTATTTCTATCCCTATTATTACATTTATTTGATTATGTTGTGATGGAATTATTTTTATGAAATCCTTTATCTTATATGAATTGTTTTATGATGTCATGTTTTTTAAGAATCCCATTTTTATTACATGGGTTATGCAATGATGTATGATTTATGATTTTGTGGCACACATAAGAACGGTATCATTATTAGATGGGTGGGACCTATATCTCCCTCCAATGCATTGGGTAAAGATTTTATATCTCATGAGATAGACATGGCTGGAACGGCAGGTTAAACCGGTTTAGTGAAATAGGACTGAAACGAGGAGTGAACTCGGTTCCGAAAGGGACTTTTTCCACTAAGATAGTCTTGGCAATGAGTCTTGACTAATAAGAAATGATTCTCTATGATTATGTGTGTATGCCACAAAGTTTCATGTTTTAAGTTATGATTATTTGGGTTTACATTTCACTACTATGATTTATCCCATGTTATGAAATTATGATTTCTTTTGCAGGTAAAGATTTCCAAAAGTTATGTTCTTATGTATATGATGTGAATGACATTTATTTTGTTTACCCATACTGAGAATTTGAGCTCACCCTTTTATGTTTTCTTTTCCCCAGGATATAAAGAAATGTTTTAGGTAAAAAAATAAGATCTTTATGGGAGATGTTGAAGATCTTTCACCACGATTAGAAGATTATATTCCGAGTTTCCAAAGACACTAAACTATTACGGTCATTGTGTGTGTGTTTTTGTTATGTACTAAGTATTATGCAAAAGTAATGTAATGTCCATGTACGTCAAACTTCGGGTCTCTACAATTCATACATCAGTTTTTGTGGCCCAAGATGGAGAAAGGAGTTGTATATTTTATCTCTTGATGCCTCACGTGTCAGCAAGTGATGTATAAGTACCAAGTTCTAGTTGGTTTGACTCAACCCTTTGAGGTTCTAGAGTGGAATTTTGATGGGATATCCATGGGCTTCAGGACTATATGAATACTTATGTCTTGGGGACCCAATTCAATCAGGGTGATCATAGTTTGACTCACCAAGTTGGCCCAATTCTTATCAATTTAGGAGTAGAGTTTAGAAGAGAGCTTGGAATACCACTATGATGAGAAGATATTCCATCTCCATGGAGTTCCATCAATAATCATTTATGGATGCGATTATCACTTCACATATCGATTATCTAAGGTATTATAAGAGGCATTTGGGACTCAGTTGTTCTTGAGAACATCATTTCATGCCTAAACTGAACTCTGGATAGAATGAAGAATTCAGGTTTTGGATGACATTTTGTGAGTTTTCATGTTTCACTTTGTCTGTAGTAGGGGGAATCACCTACTATTGTTGGATTTTTAATAAAAAAACAACTACCTTTCCACCATCAGTATGGAACCATTAAAGACTTTGTAGATGAAACCCTTTAGGTCTCCACTTTGTGGTCTTTATCTAGGAGAGTTAGCACTCCTAGGCTCAGAGTTGGTGTGAGATCCAACAGATAATATGCATATCATCCCAGAAAATATAAAGACTTCATAGAGCATCATAAGTCTTATGCTAATGGGAAATGAAGGCCTTTAGAGTTTGGGGAAGGGGGGGGGGGGTGTCCTTATGGGTTTCAACTCAACTTGGATTATGAATATTTTTCCAGGGGACAAGATATCTATGTTATTAATCAACACTTTCTTGAAATTATGTAGAGTTGGTGAGGTGGTGTATTGCTTAGTTCTATCTCTATAGTTATATTGGGTACAGAACGTCTTCCACATGTCATAACCGAGGAGGTACGTGCATTAACCATCACACATTGTGGACTAGGGAAAGCTAGAAATCAAGAATGTAGCTACCTTTTCTAAGTAACTGATAGAGATTGAGGATCAAAAGTAGAGGATCCTCCATGGGTGATCAATTTCTTTAGTCTGTGTATGGTGGTAGCACAAGAATATTCAATAAAGTAAATGGGAGCATGTGGCTCAGTACCCACATATTTTTGAGTTTCCCTTGTCTTGGATTTTTGGGATGTAAATCCACAAGAATAGGAGAATTAATGACTCATAAATTCCATGTATTATTTTTTGATATTGTATTGTTCTTTTGAGAATATGTGCTGAGACAGTGTTCTATTCTGAGGCCTGGTGTGCCTGGAATAAGTGTTTGAAATATATTAAAGAGCATGCGTGCACATTTTTCATGAAAAATTGGAATAATTTCTCACTTTTTTCCTATATAAGAAATATGAGGGCACTTTTGAGTTTAGAATGCAGGTTTTACCCTAGGTGTCACTTAACATTGGCTGTTATAGTTCATTAGTGGAAAAGTTATCGCAGACATAAAATAAGTAAAATAAATAAAATTATTTAATAAAATTATTTTATGATGTAGTGACCTATTTTTCACATTCAATATACACTTATGAAAATTTAATAGAATTAGCTACATAACCCTATGAATTTGATAAGTGACATTATAGCATTGGATTATACCCCATTGTCAGATGACAACAGATCTTGGATTGACAATCGATGCACCTCAAATTCGATGGATCTTGTCGTCAATGATGACACCGCATTATTCTTCATCAACGATCAAACTAAATATAGGTAGGGTGTGTGATGTACTTTTATTTCTTCCTTGTTCATTATTTCTATGAAAAACATTGACTAATAAATAAACATATTGACCTTTAGTTTGATCATCTTATAGGATTTTTATAACTGCAGGATTTATTGCAAGGTTATATTTTTTATTTAATTATTAAATTATTATCCTAATGGTAATGATTCGAAATTAACATGAACATCGATTGAGGTCTATTCCTCTCACTTGATTTTGTTATTTTCTCACCTAAACTCTCCATTCATCCTGGAATTATTTGTTTGGTCATGGTTCAATGTATCATCCAGCGATCGATCGTTCACTCCCGTTTCTTGGTGAAACGATCCGAGATTGTAGATTCGGGCATGATAAAGTGTAGAAGAGGAACAAAAATAGTAGTGTAAAATTAATTAGATAGGTTTTAAAACACCTAATTTCTAGAGGGACATACAAACATTGATCAAGATGAACAGAATCCATTTTATGAACAAATTCCTAGTCTATATTCTAGAGAATGACCATAGCAAGATTAAGTCAGAGTAGATCCATGATTTTCAGCGTGATTGGAGAAAGATTTCAAGGCGATAGTGGCATGGGCACAATCAGGATGAAGAATAAAGGTTTTTGGAAAACCCAATGCACATGACATGTAGTCCTTGAATATATAGAATGTAATTGTAGGATCCAAATAATGATGTAGATGCTCAATATACAAGAGGGGGCTGAATTGTATACTTTAAAAATTTGTTTGGAACCTTTAAAGTTAGTTACGATTAACAATGTTTTCCTTAAGAAAAAGAAAGGGCTAAGTTTAACAAAGTTAAACTAAGAAAATTCACAACACCTCTAACACCGAATGCAAACTTGGAATGAGATTCCGAAATTGGGTTCCGGAAATATGGTTCTGGAAAATGAAACTTAAAGAAAGATTACAAAGTGAGATTCTACCTTAAAGCATATAGAATCTAAATGAATCAGAGTACAAGTAAGGAAGTATAAGAATGTTATACTTTCCTTATAATACAAAATGAAGCGGAAATAAAACAAGTAGTTAAACTACAAATAACAAGATATAAGTCTTTTAACCCAAAGAGAAGGGTATCCAACAACCTTGGATAAAGCTCCCTTGATTTATACTTTCAAGTATGTCTGTCTTACCCACACCAGGGTAAGCCCTCGATACGAAGATCGGAGTCTCTGTCTTGCTATCCCCGCAAGCCCTCAACTTCAAGGTAGTTGGCAACCTCTGTCTTCCTCAGCAAGGAATCCCTCGAACTTCAAGGTAGTCGACACCTCTGTCTTCCTATCCCCGAAAGTCCTCGAATATAATCACCAACATTCAGAGTCGCACGAAGCTTTGAGAGTTAATAAGAGCCTCTCTCTCTAGAAATCACTTCAAGCATGTAATCACATGAGTCGAAGATCAGTAAGCATTTCTGCACCGAGCTTTTTCAAATGAGCTCCTATTTATAGGTAAGGTCGGCTCCTTCTCCAACGGTCATATTTTCCTTAAAGATTGGAGGGACCTGTACATGTGTCACCTAGACAACAGTTAGTTTATAACAAAATAGATGACATCGTTTTATAACAAAACAAGTGTAACAGAATGTATGACATCGTTTTAATTCTAACTAAAAGGTTCGGAATGAAAACTTCGGAGCGAAGATTCAGAGTGTAATGGAAATAATAAAGAGTAGACAGATTATAGAAATGTAAGCAGAATAAAAGTTCGGAGTCTATCCAAAATATTTTTCGGAGTCTGAATTAATTCAGAGTGTATAAAACAAAGATAATCAGATTCTGTTTAATAAGAAAATTTGGAATGAGAGTTCGTCATCAAAATTCGTAATGAGAATTCATCATCAGGATTCGTAATGAGAATTCATCATCAGAATTCATAATGAGAATTCAACATCAGAATTCGTAATGAGAATTCATTATCAGAATTCATAATGAGAATTCGTCATCGAACTTCATAAGAATTCGTATCCTGAATCTGGATTAAAACCGTATTCGGAATTTGGAATGGAACTTTATCACAGTTCTTACCCAGAATCCGGATCTTAAAACAGAATACTTCATATCAAAGTTTCAAACAATTCCGAGAAAATAGAAATGAATCTGAATCTCATACTTAAGAAAAATTTAGATGAAAATATAATAAAGATAACTTTTCTTATAAAATCATTTTCCCTTATAAAAGCAATTTTCCTTAAGAAAGCATTTTTCCTTAAGAAAGCATTTTTCCTTAAGAAAGAATTTTTCCTTAAGAAAGGTGTTTGTGATTTTCAAAACAAGAAGGAAAGAAAAAGTCATAAGGAAAACCTTATTGACTCAACAATCTACCCCTTTTTGGAAAGCACAAACATCCTTACGAAAAAGAAATTCTAAGAAGAAAGAAAAACATTAAGGCTTATCTCCCGTTTATTTGAGGATATTGATGAATATGACTAACTCCCCCTTAGGATTTGAAACTCTATGGATCGTATTCTTAGATTTCCGGAGTGGCATTTCATTATGAATAAGAAATTATTTTTAAATGAAAAAAAACTCCCCCTTAAACAAACTCTTATTAGAGTTCTTTTTCCTTAGGGATCTTTTCCTTCTCCCCCTTTGATAAACTCTCATTGGAGTTCTTCTTTTTCTTTAGGATATTTTCCTTATCCCCCTTTGTGATTTTCAAAAAGAAATTGAGGGAATGGAAAAAAAACAAAGTACCTGAAAAATTAGTAACAACGAAAGAAACGAGAAGCACAATATTTCATTAAGTTTGATATCTCGGCAACAAAAAAAATATTACAACAAAAAGATCGGATTTGGTTATTTTGGATCTTTTTCCTTCAAAATGAGCCCCTTAAGAATAGTCTTGATCTTCTTCAGGTCTTTATGATCTTCTTCAGCTTGCTTCTCTAAGACCACTATTCTTGCAGATTGAGCTTCAATCTTTTCTTCCTGGGCTTTCAGCTTTTCTTCCTGAGCCTTGATATTTTCTTCCTGATCCTTCATCTTTTGTTCAAACTCGATCCGATGATCCCTTTCAAATTTCCAGTTCTGAGAAATAGAATTCAACTTCCCATTCAGATCTCTGACTTCTTGAATCCGGAAGTTCTTTTCATCCGTCAACTTTTCTTCAAAGGAGGAAGTCAGCTCATTTATCTTTCTGTCCTCGGTCTCGAAGGCATCTTTAACATTGTCTTGAAACTCATCGAATAACCTCATCTCTTCAACAGTCTTCTTCGACCAATTTGTCATCCTCTTGCAAGATTTTCTATGAGCTTCGTAGCTAACAAAGAAGGTTTTGAACTGAGCCTCAATCTCAATGCACTTGTCCATAACCATAGATACGGAGTCAGTTTTCTGATTCAAAGCATGTTGGAGCATCTGGAATCTTGAATCAATACTTGAGAAGGACAGAATGGACCCACCAACTTCTTTAACGACTGGACAGCAAAGTCATGCCCCACAGATGATGACTCCGAATCTGAAACTTTTCTTGGAGTGTTTTCTTCCTCAATAAGCTCGAACTTCCTTTTAGACGAATCGCCATATTCTCTTTTCTTGCTAGCCACTGATTTTGGAGTCTCAACAAGGAGTTGCTTTCCCTTGTCTTTTTTCGGAATCGATTGTTGATCAGGGGTTTTCTGTTCACCAGTAGACACTTGAACAATATCATCAACTACTTTTTGAACAACATCTTCCTCATTCTTATCCTTCTCTGGAGTTACTAACTTAGAGGATTCAGCCTCTGAAGTTCGGAGTGATAGGTGTTCCGAAGGCGACCCCTTATACTCATCTACTTCTTTCAATAAGTCTCTTGTTTCACCACTTTCTTCAGCAACTTGTTCTTCCTCTTTCACTTGTTGAACTTGCTTGAGTTGTTCAACATGTTCGGTTGTAACCTCTTCCGGAAAATCAAGGTTTCTTCCTAGAGTCTCAGGTAGAGATTCCAAGGAGAAAGATCTCGGAACTATAATGCTTCCGGATACCATCTCATTAAAGTTTAACAACGCTTGGACTGCCTCGACTTCTGACATCTTCTTCTTGAGCTTCTTTTCCTTTACATGTTTTTCAAGTTCATCAGCAGTTCTCTCCTTCAATGCCTTAGCTTCCACAGGGTCCAATCCGAACTGTGGATCCCCTTCTTTCCTTTTCTCTTTATCTGCTCTCCACTTCGCAACAACCTCATCAGGGAAGGCTTTATTCTTCTTTGGTTTGGGAGGTGCGGTTTGAGCTTCCTTAGATTTAGGATCTTCAACTTCAGCTGCAACTTCCTTCAACTTTCTTTTCTTTACGGGTTTAGATGATTCTGGTTCAGCAGTCTTCGGAGCCGCTTCTTCTTGATTAGGCAGATCGAAGAACTCACCAGTCTCCTTATTAAAAGCCACATCCATCCTCTTAAGGGTATTATCATTTACCAACAAAATTTTTCAAACCCTTGGCTTAGATCTGCAAGCTTCCATGAAAGATTCAAGGCACCGAACTATCAATCTCGATAAAATTGCTGGGTACATTACGATCTGGGCTCTGAGATTTCCTTTCTTAAGATTCTCAATGGTTATAAGAATGTGCCTCATGAAGTTAAACTTCCTTAGATTTATCAGGAAATCTAAGATGTAGATCTCACTCTTCTTCAAGCTGTCTTTATCACCTCTCCTCGGTACGATAAGACCTTGCACCCACAACTCTAGAATCCGGAAATTTGTGGATAAACTTGCAATCTTTGGAACCTTGTCATCATCCAGTCTGAGAGTTTCTAAAGCTTTTTCCTTTTTGAAGGTACCTTTAGAATCCAGAAACACATGAGAAACAAACTCGGCTTCTCCTTCATAGGACATCCCTACCAAGCTTGCTGCCTTGGTATAAGAAAGTTTGTAAGTCTTACCATAAGACTTAAAAGAAAATTTCTCCCTATTATCTTCTTGAAAGAAGGAAACTAATTCATAGAACTCAACAAGTAACTCCGAAAAGACATCATTTTGATTCCCCGGTTTGGACACAACAATATCTTCCCAGCCATTCAACTTAATGTTCTTCGAAATAAGAGAATCATAGTTGATGAATAAATCCGGATGGACTAACCTTTCTCTGTGAACTAACCATTGTGAAATAAGCTTAGTGGATGACATTTCTTGAGATGCTAACTCCGTAGACATTCGGATCTGAAGTCCTTTGGGAAGTTCGGAACTGAGAAATATGAAGTTTGGAACGACTTAAAAATAGAGAGGCAGAGATTCGGGATGCGAGAGCTTGAGAACCGATGTGGGACGAGTATTTGGGTCCCCTTTATATAGGCAATGAGATAACGGTTCAACTTCCTCGGTTGATCTAACGGTTGTGATAAGCTGAGATCAGATCTAACGGTTGAAAACCAATTCTCTAGAAAACTTGAATCCGATCTTTTTGAGGTTTTTTTATTAAAACAGAGAATTAAGAAAAGTATAATCCGAAAACATAATACAAGAAAATGCCAGCAAGTAAAATATGACTACTAAAACTTGAGTAAGGTAATCATACCTTTCGGATTGGATTAGAAGGATTATTCGTAATGGGTAATATAAGAAAGACTTAAAAAAAACTTTATTATGAGAAGACAGATTTCGCAAAAACATTGCTTCAGAAAATAAGCTTAGTACGAAAAACTCATCACGGAACACTTATTATGAAAAACTCAGTACAAAAATTTTGTTATGAAAATACCAGTACGAAATTTTCCATTCCTGATGTTTTTAATATGAATACTTCCATTTTAGAAGTATTCTTTACGAAAATGTCCATTCTGGAAAATTGTAGTTCCGGAAATTCCATTTTGGAAATCTTCTTTCCGAAAAGTTTGAAAGCAAACTTTCAAAAGCTTTGTTTAAACTAACAAGCAGATGTACTCCCCCTATGGAAAGGAGTTTATTGCTGTAAGAAGATTTTTTCACCAGAAAGTTACTTAAGGAGGATTACCTTATGGTTATCATTCCTAACTTCTGTTTAATGTATTCAAATCTATCATAAGGCAAGGATTTTTCGAAAATATCAGCAAGTTGATCTTGCGTTCCAATAAACTGAAGAATAATATCTCCTTTAAGTGTGTGATCCCTAAAAAAGTGATGCCTAATATCTATGTGTTTTGCACGGGAGTGATGTGCAGGGTTCTTACTAAGGGCAATGACACTTGTGTTATCACACAAAATTTGAGTTTTGGTAAAACTCAAGCCATAGTCTGTGAGTGTGTGTTGCATCCACAACACTTGAGCAGAACAACATCCAGCTGCTACATATTCAGCTTCAGCAGTGGAGAGTGCTACGGAATGTTGCTTCTTGCAGGACCAAGAAACTAATGAATCTCCTAAGAAGTGACATGTTCCGGATGTACTTTTTTTATCCATTCTACATCCACCAAAGTCAGCATCAGAAAAGCTTTTAAGAACAAAATCATTTCCAGAAGTATAAAATAATCCTAGATCCATGGTTCCCTTAAGGTAGCGAAAAATTCTTTTTACTACCTTTAAGTGAGATTCCTTATGATTGGATCGATATCTTTCACATAAGCATAGTGAAAACATTAAGTCTGGTCGACTAGCTGTTAAGTATAGTAGGCTTCCTATCATACCTCTAAAAGATGTTTAATCTACTGGTTTCCCAGCTTCATCAAGATCTAAAGAGTTTGAGGTACCAATGAGAGTACTTATACTCTTAGTGTTGTCATAACCACACTTTTTAAGAAGATCTTTAATATACTTATGTTGAGATATGTAGGTTCCTTCTGGTTTTTGAGAAATTTGAAAACCAAGGAAAAAAGTTAACTCACCCATCATACTCATTTCAAACTTAGATTTCATTAGACTTGCAAAAGAGTCAGTCAAAGATTGCTGAGTTGAACCAAATATGATGTCATCAACATAAATTTGAACAATCAAAACATTTTTCTTATCTTTCTTTATAAAAAGGGTTGGATCTGCATTTCCCTTAACATAGTTATTTTGAAGAAAAAATCCAGTAAGTCTATCATACCATGCTCGTGGGGCTTGTTTAAGGCCATACAAAGGTTTGGTAAGTCTAAACACATGATCAGGATGTTTTGTATCTTCAAAGCCAGGAGGTTGTTCAAAAAAAACTTTTCTTGAACATAACCGTTAAGAAAATCACATTTCACATCCATTTGGAAAAGTTTGAAATTAAAGAATGCTGCAAAGGCAAGTAGAATACGGATAGATTCAAGTCTAGCTACTGGAGCATAGGTTTCTTCATAGTCTATTCCTTATTGCTGATTATAGCCTTTAGCAACAAGTCTAGCTTTATTTCTAACTATGACTCCATTTTCATCACATTTATTTCTGAAAACCCATTTTACGCCAATAACAGAAGTTTCCTTAGGTCTTTCAACCAAGGTCCAAACTTTATTCCTTTCGAATTCATTTAGTTCATCTTGCATGGCTTTAATCCAATCATCATCACCTAAAGCTTAACCAGTGCTTTTAGGTTCTAATTGGGAAAGAAATGCTAGATGTTCTACTTCATTTATTAAGGAACTTCTAGTCCTTACAGGTTGATTTACATCACCAATGATACTATCACTGGGATGATTCTTAAGAAACACCTCATTTGGGTTTTGTAAAACCTGTTCATCAACATAGGGTAGAAAGTCTTCTGGGGTAAATGTTTCTGAAGTATCTTCTAGAACATCATCCTTATCAGAAGGTTTTTCTATCAAAGGTTGACAATCAGTTTTTGAAAACACATCCGAGGATGTAGGTAGGGGTGTTTTAAAAACAAAAGGATCTGACTCATCAAATTTTACATGTACTGTTTCTTCAACAGTGCAAGTATTTTTATTAAAAACTCTATAAGCCTTAGAGGTTGTGGAATATCCTAAGAAAATCCCTTCATCAGATTTTGGTGCGAATTTATGTAAGTTATCTTTAGTATTCAAAATGAATACTTTGCAACCAAAAACCTTGAAGTAGGAAAGTCTTGGTTTTCTACCATTCCATAACTCATAAGGAGTTTTATTAAGAAAAGGTCTAATCAAAACTCGATTTATAGTATAACAAGCAGTACTTACAACTTCAGCCCAGAAATGTCTAGCAATAGAATATTCACTCAACATGGTTCTAGTTATCACTTGAAGAATTCTATTTCTTCTTTCAACTACACCATTTTGTTGAGGAGTTCTAGGTGCTGAAAAATTGTGAGTAATACCTTTCTTACTACAAAAAGTTTCAAAATCAGAATTTTGAAATTCTCCTCCATGATCACTATGAATAGTTTTCAATGGAAGGTTTTTTTTCATTTTTAACTTGAGCTCTAAAACTTTTGAAATAGGAAAAAGCTTCAGATTTCTTTTCTAGAAAATAGACCCAAGTAAACCTACTGTAATCATCAACTAGAACAAACACATAGTATTTTCCTCCAATACGTCCAGTTTGTGTTGGACCAAAAAGATCCATGTTCACTAACTGTAATGCATCGGTTGTTGAGACTTCACCGATTGATTTAAAACTAGATTTATGTTGCTTTCTATATTGACAAGGATCACAAACTTTAGAAGAATCAAATCTAATCTCTGGTAGATCCTTAACTAGTTTCTTCTTAGAGAGTTTACATAGGTTCCAAAGGTTACAATGACCTAGTCTTCTATGCCATAACCAGGAGTGATCTTCCATTGCACTTAGGCAAGGTAAATCTTGGCTTCTGAGGTCTTCTAAATTCAGAGTGTAAACATTCTCTTGCCTGTTGGCTGAGAGAATAAATTCTTCCTTGGAATTGTAAACTAAGCACTTGTCATTCCTAAAATTCACAAGGTAACCTTCATCACATAACTAGCTTATGCTAATGAGGTTGTGCTTAAGACCTTTAACAAAAAGAACATTTGAAATCAAGGTTTTACCAAGAAGAACAATATTACCAATACCAAGAATCTCTCCCTTAGCATTATCTCCGAAAGTTACCTTTCCTCCTTTCGTTTTGATAATCTTTTCATAAAAAATGTTGTTACCAGTCATCTGCCGGGAACATCCACTATCCATGTACCATGTATTGTTGCTGGTACTCTCTTTATTTTCCTGAAATAAAAAAGAAAATTAGATTTTCAGAATCCAAACTTGTTTGGATCCGAGATTTCCAGACAATAAAATTTTAGGAACCCACATATTCTTAGAAAAGTAAGCTTTTTGAAATCCTAGAGATTGTGTTTTGTTTAAGGAACAATTCTTTGCCTAGTGACCACCACATTGACACTTGGTACAAAATGGGGCACTTTGAGGAACAAAATAATTGTTACTGAAAATTGGTTTTGCATGGGTATAACCAAATCCGGATTTATTTCTTAAAGCTCGTATTTGGTAATACATTTTATCAAAATTTTCCTTACCATGGGTAAAGTTTGATAAACACTTCTTTAAAGAAAAAATTTTGGGCTTGAGTTTTACAACCAAGTTTTTATCCTCAAAATCATTAGTTTTTGAACTAGAGTTAGGCTCGAAAACATTTTTCATAGAAATTCCTTTTTCTAACTCTTTAGAAAGTTTGTTCTTCTCAGAACTTACTTCCTCAAGATTTTTTGAAATACTTTCAAAATCAGCATTTTTCTTATCAAGATATTTAGAAAGATCTGATATCTCTTTTGTAAGAATATAATTCCTAGAGTTTTCCTTATCAAGTTTCTTATTGAGTTTGGAATTCTCAATCTCAAGAAGTTCAGCAAACCTAGAGACTTCTTCATAAGTAGTTAAAGTATTTTTCTCATCAGAAGAGTTATAATACTTACTATTATTAGAATTTAAAGAATCATTGGTCAATGATTCAGCATTTCGTACCTTAGCCATGAAACAATGATTATCAATAGGTAATCTGGCTATAAGACCAAGATTCTTCTGTCCCGAAGATTCATAATCAGAAGATTCATCTGAAGAGTCACCACCACTGGCACTCCAGGTGTGATTATCTTTCCAAACTTTCTTAGCTTTGGCTTTATAATACTTCTTTCTGTTCCTGTCTGAATTCCTTTCTTTTCTTTCTTTCTTTTTGAGCATAGGGAAATCTGGTCTAATATGTCAAGATCTTTTGCACTCATAACAAGTAACTTCTCCATCTTTCTTATCTTTCCTTTCCTTTTTCTTATACTTGGATTGGAAATTTCTCTGGCCAGCTATCTTGTTCATCCTTCGAGCAAGATTTGCTAGTTCATCTTCTGAGACTTCACTCTCACTAGATTCGGATTGGAAAATAACATTTTTAGACTTGGATCTAGTTACTATCTCAGGAGTCTTAGCTTTCATCTGATTTGAAGTTGTAGTAAAAGCCACAGTACCATTTCCATTCTTCTTCTTGATGTTGTCAGCATCTCTCTTCATTCTAGTTTCATGTTGTAGAAGAGTTCCAAAAAGCTCATCAAGAGTAATTTGAGTGACCTTCCTGTTCTCATCTATAGCTGTTCTCTTGGATTCCCACTCATTGGGCATAATATCAATTATCTTGTCTACAAGAGCTTCATCATCTAAACTTTTTTCTCCCACAGACTATAGACTGTTGACTATAGTCATAAATCTCTGTTGAACTTTACAGATAGGTTCTCCATAAGGAAAGTTGAAGCCATGATATTCAGATCTAAGCATAGCTCTTCTAGTCTCAATCACCTTAAAAGTTCCAAAGTGTGTAACCTCTAACTTCTTCCATATACAGTTAGCTGCTTCACAAGAAGAAATTTGGCTATATATATTTCTAGTCATTGAACATAGTAGAGTATTGCGTACCTTATAATTGAGTTGATATTCTTGCTTTTCCTGGTTAGTGAAAGTTCTAACTTCCTTGTTAGGAATTTTATAATCACCAGTAAGCATAACAAAGTTATCTACTCCAGTGTTGATAACAAAAGTCTTCATTCAATCTCTCCAGTACTCATAGTCATTACAATCAAAGATTGGTGGTCTTGTTGGATTTAGATTATCAATCGAACCAACATTAATTCCTACCATACTAGAACAACCTTTGGCACACAAACTTGTTAGTAGCAAAAGTTACAAATTTCGGATTGAGAAAGTTCTGAATGGAAAAATCCGGAATGTCAAAGTTCGGAATGATAAAGTGAGCAAGAAAAACTTATTCGTAAGTATAAGTATTTTAGAAACCTCCTCTTATACCAATTGTAGGATCGAAATAATGATGTAGATGCTCAATATACAAGAGGGGGGTGAATTTTATACTTTAAAAATTCCTTTGGAACCTTTAAAGTTAGTTACGATTAACTATGTTTTCCTTAAGCAAAGGAAAGGGCTAAGTTTAACAAAGTTAAACTAAGCAAATTCACAACACCTCTAACACCGAATGCAAACTTGGAACGAGATTCCGAAAGTGGGTTCCGGAAATATGGTTTCGGAAAATGAAACTTAAAGAAAGATTACAAAGTGAGATTCTACCTTAAAGAGTACAGAATCTAAATGAATCAGAGTACAAGTAAGGAAGTATAAGAAAGTTATACTTTCCTTATAATACAAAATGAAGCGGAAATAAAACAAGTAGTTAAACTACAAGTAACAAGATATAAGTCTTTTAACCCAAAGAGAAGGGTATCCAACAACCTTGGATAAAGGTCCCTTGATTTATACTTTCAAGAAATTCTATCTTACCCACACCAGGGTAAGCCCTCGATACGAAGATCGGAGTCTCTGTCTTGCTATCCCCACAAGCCCTCAACTTCAAGGTAGTTGGAAACCTCTGTCTTCCTCAGTAAGGAAGCCCTCGAACTTCAAGGTAGTCGGCACCTCTGTCTTCCTATCCCCGGAAGTCCTCGAATGTAATCACCAACATTCGGAGTCGCACGAAGCTTTGAGAGTTAATAAGAGCCTCTCTCTCTATAAATCACTTCAAGCATGTAATCACATGAGTCGAAGATCAGTCAGCCTTTCAGCACCGAGATCTTTCAAATGAGCTCCTATTTATAGGTAAGGTCGACTCCTTCTCCAACGGTCATATTTTCCTTAAAGATCGGAGGGAACTGTACACGTGTCACTTAGACAACGGTTAGTTTATAACAAAATAGACGACATCGTTTTATAACAAAACAAGTGTAATAGAATGTACAACATCGTTTTAATTCTAACTAAAAGGTTCGTAATGAAAACTTCGGAGTGAAGATTCGAAGTGTAATGGAAATAATAAAGAGTAGACAGATTATAGAAATGTAAGCAGAATAAAAGTTTGGAGTTTATCCAAAATATTTTTCAGAGTCTAAATTAACTCAGAGTTTATAAAACAAAGATAATCAGATTCTGTTTAATAAGAAAATTCGGAATGAGAGTTCGTCATCAGAATTCGTAATGAGAATTCATCATCAGGATTCGTAATGAGAATTCATCATCAGAATTCATAATGAGAATTAAACATCAGAATTCGTAATGAGAATTCATTATCAGAATTAGTAATGAGAATTCGTCATCGAACTTCATAAGAATTCGTATCCTGAATCTGGATTAAAACCGTATCCGGAATTCGGAATGGAACTTTATCACAATTCTTATCCAGAATCCGGATTTTAAAACAGAATACTTCATATCAAAGTTTCAAGCAATTCTGAGAAAATAGAAATGAATCTGAATCTCATACTTAAGAAAAATTTAGATGAAAGTATAATAAAGATAAATTTCCTTATAAAAGCATTTTCCCTTATAAAAGCAATTTTCCTTAAGAAATAATTTTTCCTTAAGAAAGCATTTTTCCTTAAGAAAGAATTTTTCCTTAAGAAAGCATTTTTCCTTAAGAAAGGTGTTTGTGATTTTCAAAACAAGAAGGAATGAAAAAGTTATAAGGAAAACCTTATTGACTCAACAGTAATACCCTTTGAAATACTCGACATGTACTTTGAAGAGTACATGGACAAGGGGTGTAATACATGGGGTGCCTACATGGAGTGCATTCCCCCACATGAACATGGGGTGGAATAGTACATGGAAAAATATGTGTAATGGATCATGGGGTGGTGTACATGGGATTCCTACATAGCATGTACTACACTACACGAACACGGTTTGATGACATATGTTGATAGCATAGGCATGACCTGTGGTCAAGGGACATGATGTGTGACCCATACTACTCATTATGTAATGAATTGCACATGGATTAGAGATCTTATTCCTAGTGTCTTGGAAAAACCTTTTAGGGTATGTTCCCCATATCCCTTCCTCGATGGTTAATATTGAATCATTTTCTACTCTAAGGATAACGATCCATTCAGCAGGAATTCCTGGGTAGAGTTATTGGAATTTCTCCAAGAGATCCAAAGTGAGATCCTCTATTCATCTTCATGCCCTAGGTTGTGTTCATGGTATACTCATGACTAATATTTTTAGGGCTTTGATCCTCTACTTAGTGGTTTAATCTAGATTTATTTTTTGGTATCACCCATGGCCCTATCTGTGAGCCTTATATGTGTATTATATTTATCTTCAGACTATCATCATGTTGTTTATCATGATGAGACCCATTTATAAACACCTCTCATAAAGACGTTATCAATCCTATGAGACATAGGATTATGTTCTACCAGATGATTGATTCATAGATCTTTAAGCTGGAATCCTAGAATGGGTATACCATGGTCGTGACTTATCTCTATACTATGGGTATCTGTTGAGCATATCTAGATATTACTATTATATGTACTGTATACATATAACTTTGTAGATCGGACTGTATTTCCTTTTTGTATGCTTTGTGGTTTCTGGGTGTCCTACTTAGTATTGTAATACTGACCCATGAATGAGGTTTTCCCACACGTGTCATGTCTTGGGCAGACGATAAACATTTTAATAGAGTCTTAGACGGATCATGACTAGAGTGTTTTCAGTGAGACTAGATAGACTAAGGTGTGTTCCTGTGGCTTCAGATAGTATTCACTTTACATTTACGTTGGAAATTTGTTTTAGACTCTTTTTTTTGGGTTTTAATTGGTCCCTATTTACATTCTTTTACTTGTTTTCATATACTGGTTAGAGTATTAGATATATGTGTGCATGGTTGTTCAGTTGTTTTTAAATTTCATCATTGTATAGGCTTATTGATGTGCGTGTGTGTGTGTACATGTAATTAGGCTAAGGCCTACCATGTTAGTGATGTGCCTTATCAGTGCTAGTTTCCATCACCTGACCTATTGGAGTTTGTCTTGGGGAGTCATGACACATCGCCCACTGGGATGGATCATGACATGAGTAATAATAATGATATTGGGGGACCACATATTTATAAAAAATCACTTATATGATATTTAAATCATGATACCTTCCTTTGATCTGATGACACCTTAGGCTTAACCTAGTCAATTCATCATATTTATTTACTCAAATCACTCATGATGGTTCATAAATAAAATCTAAATTAAACAAAGAATATCCCCTAGAGAGTGTCAAACTTGGTGTGTTGTAAGTCCCATTTTCATGTTCCTAGTAACACTTTATTCAATAGTAAAACACCTTTTTAGAGTTATTACCTCTAGGTACATCTGTTTGGGAACCACTACAACATTTTGTATCCAAAATGGGATGTAATTTATAAAAAACTACTTGCTCAATCCTTCACCAATATTTCAGGACATTTTCTTATACATAGAATTATCCTTATACGTATCCTTATACATGTTCCTATGGATCTCACTAATGTTTTCTCATCCTATTTTTTGATGGTTAACTAAAAATTTCTTTTACACCAACTATAATTACCTAGGATTTTCATACATAAATACCAAATATTTTTAGATGAATATTCAATAGATTTCATAAATACATTCCCATGAACTATAATTATTTTGTGTCATTAGAGAATAGGTAAAAAAATTCTTATTTAATGAATGATCTTGAACATATCTCATAAATTTATCACCGCTTTGTACTACACATAAACTTACCCTACTTAAAACGTTTTTTTGTAGCATCGGGAAGTGAAACATAAGAAAGGGTGAACTTAGATGCTCAATAAGGGTAAACATGTGAGATATCATTCTTTGATCATATGAAAACATAAGATAAGAGTAAGTGTATGTTATCATGAACATAACATAAAACATTTATACCCAACATGTAATATTTTATAACCTAAGTCATAGAATAAATCATTATCATTCAAATAACATGATTCATAAGAGTGTGAAATCGTCACATTCATGAACCATAAGCTCATGTAATAAATGTGTGTCACACACATAGTAATAGAAACTATTTAATTTTCCAATTTTAACTACCAAAATCATAAAATATCATGTATTAGGCCTCACCAACTATTTCCCAATGTGGATTAATCCCCTCAACCTGTTTCAATTGTGGATCAAGTCTATAACTTGTTTCTCATTGTAATATAATGAGATATAAATCTTTACCTAATAAATTTGTGGGAGATATAGGTACCACCAATCATATAATTAATATCATACATATGTGTTCCAAAAGATCCTAAAAATAATCATATCCCAACCCAATAATGGAAATGGGCTTTGTAAAACATTCATCATATCAGTATCTATGAAAATAAATGGGTTTCATCAAACATTTCATCATGGAATTACCCATTGAAAATAAATAGATTTCATAAAAATATTGTCATTGTAAACAAAAATTGTACATATAAAGAATAAATATGGAATAATTGGATCATATTCCTAGTAAATATTAATTAATATCAAAGGATGTCATCTTATATGGAAAATGATTTGGAAATAAAAATCACTTGCAACATTTCATGAGGAAAATATACATTATTTGAAAATAATATTTTTATGGATATTGATTAATAAAATATTGTGTAAATTATTTTATTTTAAAATAACCTTGATAACATATAAAGTAATTTTCAATGAAAATAATGGTCATGATGGCGGGAAATACCATTTATTTCGTACATCTTAAAACAATGATTCCTTTCCCATTTTAAGTAAAAGACAAATGGACATTGTTTGGAATATGTTATGATGATTCCATATAAGGTGATTTTTAAAAATATAAAAATTAGAAAGAATATAATTAATAAATCCATTATAGAATTTTAAACTATTTCAAAAGAAATAAATAGGGAAGAAACATGGGGTTTTGAGAGAAGATATAAATAGAGACAATTTTCCACACAAAAAATCATTTTGGTATCATTAATCATTTAAGAGGGGAAATAAAGGGAAAAATATTATCCTAATAAATAAATAGATGAGAATAAGATAAATATGTTTCATGAGAGGTAGATCTTAGTATTTCATAATTGAAAACATAATCATAAACAATCCTTATAAACAATGAGATTTCAACATAAAACCTTTCCCACATTTGTATTATTTAAATTGTAAGCTCCATTAGGGAATAAAATCAAATGAAATGTTGAATGTCATGAAAATAATAATATTAATGATATAACTTGTTAAAGGGTTAGTATATACCCCTCATAAAATAAGATTGATGCATAACATAACTCATGTCCCAAAGAATCCAATTTGAGACACAAATCCATTACATTAAGTCCAGACTTCCTTCGTACATGTTAAAAATTTAATTATAATAAATATAGGTTTATTAAACATATATTATATAACCATACTTATATATATCATACAATATATGATTTAATTATTACATTTTATTAATTTTTTAATAATAGTTTCTTGTTAAAACAAAATTTGGGTAATAAATTCTTTGTTATTCATGTATGTTTTTATTTGGTATTTTTGGTCCTCTTACAATGTTCATGGTTCCAAAATCTCTATAATATTATCCTTGATATATATATATATATCATATATATTATGTATATATGTATTTATAATAGTCCATAAAATTAAGATATGGAAAATTAAATACACCATTAAATGAGATGCTTGGTCATATGTACGCATGAATGATGTTTACATTTTCTCAGAAGATGAAAAGACAGAAAGATAATTGTTAATTAATCCTTATAGATTAAATATTATGTAACTTTTTTGAATGAAATAAGAGGATGGGTTTTGGAATGACACCTTTATTGTGGGGGTTCAATTCCTTTCTCAATCAGTCACATTAGGTTTACCATTTTTTATATTTCATAGAAACACCCAAGTGTTCCCTCATCCATAATTGATTATGGACCTAATTTTCAAAGGTATGTAGTCCTTTTAGGTTTCATACCCAATTATGATTATTACCTCACATTGAATGAGAGAATGGGAGGTCAACCTCATCACACCATTTTAGGAGGAATTGTTGCATACTCTGGGACTCTCTTATAGATTTATGATGTTTTAAGGAAATCATTCCATGGAATCAATACAATATTGGTAAACATAGTTTCAATAACTTGATTAAGACCATGTAATGATAGGAATTATAGTGTGCATATCACGGGTTCTCCATCACCCTCTTATTTATTTTTTATTATTTGGTTTATAACAATTTTTGGTAATTATGGAATTTATTATCATCCCAGGAGGCGGTTGGAATATTGGATATGGGATTTAACCTCTATGAGGAGTCATACATATCTTGTGATAAAAATAATAAAAACCTTCATAGTTCATTTTTCATAGTTTAAGGTCGAGTGACTGGATCAATCCATGCAGTTTACTGTCATAAATTATGGATTTAAATATCATGCTCAGACCTTGATGAGGCATCCTAAATACCCTATTTAATATAGGAATCCGAGTCTATATAGTTATCATATGGGAATATGTGTTGTGAGAGATACAACAAAAGATGCCTTAGGCAGGACTTATGCATGTAAGGCAACCCCAAATTGCTTCATCGGGAGTACAGAACTTTGAGAAAAGATGAGATTTAGTCATCCTTAAATCCCAATGAATATAACACCCTAGAGAATTCACATCATTCTTTCGGTACAATCATCAATGGTATATAAGATAACGTCAGTAATGTTCAGTCTGAGAAACAAGAGATATAGTAAGATTAGTAAAATTGAAAGATATTTTATTTTAGTGGGGATTACACATCAAAGTTACCCAGTGAGAGGTAGGGTTACCTACATCAGACATGATATCGTATGGATCTCAGGCCTTAGGAAGGTATCCTACTTATCCTATTTTATAATACGAATCTGAATCATCATAGTTTGATTCTTTCCAAACTTGATGGTGGGTTTGAGGTTCTAGAGGGCATGGTCAGAGCTTTAACCCACATATAATCCACTAAATAATGATGGAGGATGGTAGAATTATGGTAGATGAAGGGACTTAAACCAAAGTGGATTCCGATTAGATCTAAGGCCTTGGGAAGGAATCATATGTATCGTATTTGGATATGAATATTAGTTCGCATAGTGTAATTATCCTCTAATGCACTGATGGTCTATGGTCAGTGATAATTCTTGTAGATATCTTGGCTATCCATGTTGATTTAGAAATTCTAAGGGTTTATACAAGGATATATAACCATATAAATACCCATTCTCTATATTCTAATAGATAAATAGATATGGAAACCAAGAAAAGGTTTGTCTATGATCATGACACCAAAATGATCTCATGAGTGCAAAACCCTATCCCATTAAAGAAAATTCATTTTTAAAGGGGGGATACATATGAAGGTTCTTGGCCAGGTTCCACATGGTGTAAGTCTGAGTGTGTCTTATAGATGATGTGGAAATGTCCTAGGGTATCTACACAACATGTCTAGGATACCTACTGGACATGTCTTGATTGTCTTCCTGACATGTTTCGGTTGACAATTTGACAAGGTAGGCACATTCAATGGTTTCTTCTTGAGATGTCCAAGATGATTCACATGGCCAATTGATTGGTCTTGTATGTCTTCACATGATCAGATCAGTCATGTCCAAGTGTTTTCACATAATGGATTGAATTTTCTTGGACATCTTCACATGATTATAGAGTGCATGTTAAATATGTCTCACATAATCAAAGCACACATGTCCAATTTCTTGCACATGGTCAATGTGGACATGTCTGTATGTTGTCGCATGTTCAACCTAAATTGTCCTCGGGTTGTTTCATGATAATACTTGACATGTCAATGGGTAATCAAGTGATAATGGAATCATGTTAACTAGTTTAAATGGTATTCACTTTGATTATCCATTGGAAATAACATGATAATGTCAATGTTTTCATCAAACTAATAATTCTAATACATGTCTTGTGATCAAAGTGACCTGTCCATGGTCAGCTATAGACACCATGAGACCAATGACGAATCTTTCGATTGGGTAATTAAATCATACATTAGGGTCTCAAAGTCTTGTTTATAATACTGTTGATTCCTGAATATTAAAGGTGAATATCCAAAGGGATCATTCCTTAATACTATATGGGTAATTTTATCTTGGTAGGAGAGTGTATGGATAATGGGTTCATTACACATCCACTCCTCCTAGGGATTTTATGAAAAGTTTAGGTTCTGTACATGGGTTCTCATGTATGTTAATGCCATGAACATGGTGAGGGGTGGACACAAGAGGGAACCCTTTTAATACCCACTTCTCATGTAATTTTCATGACCTTAATTGGGTTTTGTGCGGGTGCTTACCAATATATAAAGAGGAATCCTACTAATTCCACATGCATGAGAGAGTGTTCATAGTGCACATGGATGAGGGTTTTTTCATGTGTTTATATACATGAAAAATACATCATCTTTTCAATGGGTGTCCTTATAATGATAGAATATGTTTCCCAAACTCATGCGATCTACATGACCTACATAAGGTATTGTGATGGGTTTTGTGTTTATGTGTGGGGGCTGCATATCAAAGTCATCGTGTGTATGGACAATGTCACACATTTTAGTGCATGGAATATGTAATGGACATCCTTAGAGTAGTATTTTCATGGTAGGGGATATGTTGTAGTTGTGTCAATATATGCATAGGGGCTGTATATGGGAGTTGCACGATTGCGGGCAGGGATTAAGGTTACATGATAATAGGTGTGTGAATCCTTTATGTAAAAAAGGGGGTATGGTGTGGGGGGTTCATGTTGAGGAAAACAAGTTAATGGATATATACCCACATCAGAATACTAAGGGTTTAATGTGCACATGTGAAACGGAGGTGCATGGCCTCGAAAATCACTCAAAATCGAAAAGAAATGGAAGAACTCTTGGATTTAACATGGTTCAGTCCGATGACCTACTTCCACGGGAGAAGGGGACCTATTTATTCTCTCTAGTTCCCGTTAGAGTATCACAACATACACTCTACACCCATTAAAAATAATGGGATCACATCCCATTTTATAGACGAAGGAAAAGCAAAACTTCTATGGTAGTTGGGGTAGCTCCTCTACCCTTGAGACTTCCTCCCACCATAGGATGCTTCAATGAAGGCTGTTGTCCACCATAGAAGACCCGCAACCACTGGGGTATGTTCTGCCAACAATGTAGAATCCCAAATTAGGGAGTAGCCCCCAAAAATCTCCCCCTCAAAACTAATTTGGGGTATAATATTGACCTGAAGTCTCCTTATAGGTGTTGAAAACATCATCAGCAAATCGAACATGCTTATTATCACCAGATGACGTGGCACTTCCACTGTTTTCAATCGATCTTAGGATGAAATCTTTCCCCATCAAATGATAAAAAACTTGGGAATCCTTTTTATTAAGAATCTATACATCCCCAAGTGATACTTCCAACACTCCACCCACTATGGAAATCTTGTATCCTCTCTAATCGAGCTTACTTAATGATACCAGGTTATGTATCACCCATAGAAAAAATTTCATTTCACCCAGTTCAAAAAATCCTCCATCGGTTGTCTTCAATTTCATTGTCCCAACTCCTTGAACCCCGCATGTTGACCCATCACCAAGTCTCACTGAATATCACACATGCTGAAAATTATGAAACACACCTTTCATCATACATATGTGTACTGTGCTCCTAGAATCCAAAACCCATCCATCTTGATTTGGATTTTTATCCCACTCATTCTTCCTTTTTAAAAATAGTCATTCCATCTTCATGTTCCCATATCTTTTTCTGTAATGACACTGCACTTCTCCCCATTTGATTCTACTATCTGAGTGTGAGCTTCCCATTGTTATGTAAACCCCATCATCTATTGATGATTCTATTAAGTTTTCATCATTCTATTCGACTTTATATTTCCTAGCAACATATCATTTTCTCTCTCTACAGTAACTTTTATAGTGACCCTTTTTCTTGCACCAGAAACACTTGATTTCATTAAGATCATGTCCCTTGATTTTGGTCTCCAATCATTACCGCATGACTTCTGATGTCAGCTCCTCCCATGTTGATCATCTTATATCTCCATGATTTGCTTGCTTGAATGCATTATAGGTCTTCAGAATACCTCTTAATCTCAAATTGATTCCATCATCTTGTCCAACTTTAATATTTTCTTCCCCATGAGAAATGTAGTCACAAGTCCATCAAATAAACTTTGTGGTGATGACAAAAGGAAAAGTGATTTTTCTTCATCTCCAACCTTCACACCGAGCCGCAATAATTGTGTCAATATATTTTTGAATTTGTTGGTGTGATCCAAGAAATATGTTCCCTCATCCATGTGCTACTGGTACAATTTATTCTTCAAGAATAATTTTTTGGTGAGTGACTTTGCTATATACTGCTTCTCCAACTTCTTCCAGATCTCCTATAGTGAAGTCTCATCCCACACTGAGTATTATACGTTGTTCTCCAGACATAGTAGAATTGTACTGACAAACCGTATCTCGAGCTCTTCCCAATCAACGTTATTGGTTGTCTCAGGATTTTCTCTGATCAATGGTTTGATCATGCCATGTATTACAAGAATATCTTTCACCATGCTTTTCCACAAGCCAAAATTATTCCAACCATTGAACTTATCAATATCAAACATTGGTAGTACACCACCACCATCCATCATCGTTGTCGCAAAACACAATCACCACTGTTGATGGTGTACCCTAATGAAACCACCTGATGGATAAAGTTTTTAAAAAATAACTATACAAATGCATCTAGAATGGTTGAAATAGTCAGGATTGACTCATGGATCATCGAAATCGGAGTCTGATTGATCAAGATATTGCCAAAATAAATTCAATGGCCTAGATCTCTTGCTGACATGGTGATGATGCGGTGTTTACATGGCACTTTGGAGTAGCTGTTGGAAACTCACAAAAAATTCCTCCTTCATTGGGAACAGTACCATCTTCTCCAGCATGGGGTTACTAGTCACCCATAGTTTGACTGAAACTGTGACTGACTCTACAGAGCTCATTTCAAATCTATTTTTAACACCACCTACACCGTTAAAATTGTCTCGTCTTTCTCTTCACGGATCGGAGATCAGGAAAATTTTTATGCCCACTTTAAATTTTCTAGTCACCATAAAATCCTCCTTATGGTTCTCTATTTCAAATATGGTCACTCAAAATCGCTTTGATACCACTTGAAATGGTTCAACAGAGGTGCGTGGCATTGAAAATCACACAAAAATGAGACGAAATGGAAGAACACTAAAATTTAACGTGGTTTAGTCGGATGACCTACATCTACAGGAGAAGGGGGGCGGGGGCGGTTTATTCACTTCGGTTTTAATTAGAGGATCATAACATACACTCTAGACACATTAGAAATCATGGGAATACATTCCATTTTATATATGAAGGAAAACAAAAACTTCTTCGGTAGTTGGGGTAGCTCATCTACCCTTGAGACTTCTTCCTGCTGAAGGCTGCTTCAATGAAGGTTGTTGTCCACCATGGAAGACCCGTAGCTACATGGTTAGGTTTTTTAGATAATGAAAACTCCCAAATTAGGGAGTGGTTCCCACATAATATAATCACAAGACCAAGAAATTTTGTGATAACCTATTCGAGAAAAATATTTAAATCATCATTCGGTTAGATGATCCCAGGGGTATCATGTGTGAAATCTCATTGCTCCTCAAAAATGCATGTCAAGGAGAGCGGTTCAAAATATTGGGATATATGTCTATCGACGTTGATGGATAAATGGAGACACCATTTCATAGGTTTCACATGTTATTATTGTTGAATACTTCTTGCAATCACCTAAGGTAGTTCTCTTGGGCTGGTGTTTGGCCTCTTCTCCACCATTTCCCTTCTCAATATTTCTATATATCCACTATCTATCTTCTCCCCTCCCTTATATGTGTATTTTTTGAAGGTGTTAAAGGTTTATTTAGGATGAGGTAGACTGAAATTAGAATCGCCATTCATAGGGAGGATGTCGAATGTATTGGTCAAGGTGGTGGAGGCTCCATAGTATAAAATGACGTGATCATGAGATGGTGTGTCGTGATAGAATTCTAGATAGCTGCCAAACCATTCCATGGTCGTTTAGGGGCCTCACATGATTATGGGGGCCACTCCCAATCCTGGGAGATATTGTAGCAGGAGGAATCTCCATTGTCGATAGAAGCCTCCAAGGACTGTTGAATCACCCAATACAAGCAGCAGCCGGCGATGAGGATTGTTTCAAGGGTTGTTGAACTTACCCTTAACCAAGGTGTTTTCATTCCTCTATTTAAATGGTATTTTAATTCCCATGAACTAAGATCAGTTTTTATAGTGTAATCTGGTGTGTTGTGATCCTATGAATGTTGGGATCTAGAGAGAATAAAGATTGTCCCATTCTCCCATTTATGTAGGTCATCCAACCAAACCATGTAAAATCTGAGTTTCTCTATTTTTCTTCTCTTTTGTGTGATTTGCGGTGCCACACACCTCCACTGAACTCTTATAAGTGGTATCAATGGGAGGTTTGAGCGAGTGGAGTCAAAAAGGAGAACCAAAATAAGGATTTTCCAGTGATTGGAAAATTGAAAGTGGTTGGAATATTATTCTGAGGAAATATTCGTGAAGGGCACGATGAGATGATTCCAATGGTGCAAGCATCAATGAAAATGGAGTAAAAATGATGGAGATATGCTCGTCCAAAGTTTGGTCAAAACCATGTGTGAACAGTAACACCATTACAGAGAAGATGGTACTATTCACGCTGCTGGAAAAATTTATGGTGAGTTTCTGGCATCTGATCAGGCATGCCACATCATCGCCATGTCAGCAAGTGATCTGAACCGTTAATTTTTTTTGGTAGTATCTCGTCCAATCATACTCCTGTTTCGACGATCTAGGAGTCAATTCTGACTATTTCAACCATTCCAGATGCATCCATATGGTTATTTTGTCAAAATTATCACTATATTAGGTGGTTTCATAAGGGCATTTCATCAATGGTGGTGAATGCGTTTTTTGACAACAACAATGGATGGTGGTGGTGCACTACCAAAGTTTTATATGGAGAAGTTCTATGGTATGAATAATTTTATATTGTCTAAAAGAATGGTGAAATATATTATTGTATAGTAGGGAATGATCATAACTTTGATCCGAGAAAAGACTGAGTAAACTAGTAATGGTGATTGGGAAGAGCATGAGATGCGAGTTGTTAGAACAATTCGACTATATCTGGTGAACGACGTAAAATACTCAGTGTTGGATGAGACCTTATTGAAGGAGATCTAGATGAAGTTAGAGCAGAGATATATGGAGAAGTCACTCAAAAAGAAATTATTCTTAAAGAATAAATTGTACTAGTTGTAGATGGATGAGGGAAAAAATTTGTTGGATCACACCAATGAATTCAATAAGATCCTAACACAATTATTGGGGCTTGGTGTGAAGATTGGAGAGAAAGACAAAGCACTTTTTCTTTTTTCATCTCTACCTATATCATTTGACGGACATGTGACTAAATTTCTCATGGGGAAGGAAAAATTGAAGCTGGATGAGGTGATGGAATCACTTCATGATTCGGAGGCATTCCAAAGACTTGTGATGCTTTCAGACAAGCAAATCATGGTGATGCGAGATGATAAACATGGGAAGAGCCAAAATTAGAACTCAGGAGGTAAATAATTGTATCCAAACTCAAGAGGATGTGATCCTAAAAAAATCACATGTTTTTGGTGGGAGAAAAGGGTAACAATAAAAGTGACTTTGGAGAGCAGAAATGGTATGTTTCTAGGAAAGGGAAAGTTGAAGAGGAGGTTGCGAACATCATATAATTATCAGCAGACGATGAAATCTACATGATAATGGGATGCTCACACTCAGATGGGGGAGTTGTATAGGGAGAAGTGCAGTGTCATTAATATAAAAGATATGATCACATGAAGTGGGAATTTTGATTTCTAAAAAGGAAGAATGAGTGGGATCAAAATCCAAAAGAAGACATATGGGTTTTGGATTCGGGTAGCTCGACACACATACGCATGAACAAATGTGAATTTTATACCATTCAACTGGTGCAAGACTCTATGATACTTGGTGATGGTTCAATATGCGGGGTTTGAGGAGTCGAGATGGTAAAATTGAAGACACCCGATGTATTAGTTTATAAACTAGTTGATGTGAAATTTGTTCTAAGGATGAGATGAAACATGGTATCATTAAGTAGAATCGATGCGAAAGGGTACAATATTTCCATAGTAGGTGGAGTGTTGGAAGTATATTGTGGGAATTCATCTATGCTTATAGGGAAGGATTCCTAAGGGTTGTATTATTTTATGGGGACCACAGTCATCTCGAGATTAATTAAAAATAGTAGAAGTGCCACCTCATCTGGCCTGAAGAAGCGTGTTCGATTTGCTGATGAAGTTTTCAACACCTGTAAGGAGATTTTAGGTGTAGCGTCTAAACCAAATTGGTAGTGAGGGAGAGATTTGTGGGGGGCACTCCCAATCAAGGGAGACATTGCAGTGGGAGGAGTCTCCACTATCGGCAGCAACATCCTTGGATCATTGAAGCACCCAACACAGGCAGCAGCCAGTGACTAGGATTGTTTCAATGGTTGTTGAACCAAACCTTGACCATGGTGTTTTCATTCCTCTATTTAAATGGGATTTTAATTCCTATTAATTGAGATCTGTGTGTATAGTGTAATCTATTGTGTTGTGATCCTTCGAAGGTTGTGATCACGAGAGAATAGAGATTGGCCCCAACTCTCTTGGATGTAGGTCATCCGACTGAACCATGTAAAATCAGTGTTTCTTTGTTTTTATCCTCTTCTTTGTGATTTTCAGAGCCACATTGCTTCATTTCTCCCTTTAATGATTGGTGGAATTCCTCTCAATAATATTGATTTATTCAGTTGATAAAATATGTATAAGACAAGAGATTCACACGGTCGTAAACTTTATGTGCACCATCAATGGTTTTCTTCACAAGATCATGTGATAAAAAGATCATAAAGCAATGTATTCATGCATTAGTGTAAGTAATTGTGACATGCCACCGATTATTGTGACATTATTCAGGAGATGTATTCTTTCATGACATATTCTTATGTTTTAAACAAACCATGAATTAAAGATTTAGATTCCATGCACGATGTATTGTTGGACATGTGATGTTGTGATATTTGGTTATTAATTAGATCAATGAGCTTCACACAATGGATCACATACATGATGGATGATGGATGCCGGTCAGATGGGTACCTACACTAGTTGTCTTGGGCTTGTGTGGATATCAACGAAGGAATAGAGATGGTGCTGGTGTCAAGGGCCAAGCGTGTCTCATGACATCAAACCAGAGTGTTGTGAGGTTGGAGATAAAGTACACAGGATCAGAATATTTTGAATAACCACCAAACGAGATTGAATTATTTCAAAAAGGGGGTTGTGTGAGTCTTCAATGGAAGAGGAGATCAAATGATCATGTGGTGCGCGTTTTGTATGAGTTTTATGTGGTGGGGGAACTGTACCTCCAACATAGAAAACCCAAAGAGGCCTCCCTCCACTTTATAATCAAATGGGGGAAGCACCACTCTCTAAAAGGACTATCAGGGACCACCTCCACTATCACCTCCTCGTGTGGATAATTTTTTTGAAAGGGTTTTTTTTATTTTTTTTCAAAATGGTATTGGGTTAAGAGTATTTTTAAAAATGTGTTTTGAGATGCGTTAACCCCGTTCACGCATATTCCCTTGCTAGGAAGTATGAACAGGGTTCACAAATACTATATTAAGTTTTTAAAGGATGCGTGAACCACATTCATGCATCCTATAGAATTGTTAAATAAAAAAAATTCATCAATACTAAACAAAAATAAATAAATATTAATTAAACAATCAGTAATATAAATAAAATAGTAATAAATATGAACCAAATATTTTAATATATTTATAAATACTAATTAGAAAATATTAAGTAAAAATTAAAAAATATTAAAAAATATTAATAAATATCAATTAAAATAGTAAGTTTTTAAATTATTATTGATACATTTTAATATTTTTATAATAGGTTGAGGGTGAAACCCTCTTATTAAGAATATACATATTAATTAATTTTTAATGAATATAGAAAAATATTTATTAATTATTAATAAATGTTTTATAAATATTAATTCATGTTAATAATTTTTATTAAATATTCAGGAATACTATATATCCATTAAATAATTATTAATAAATATTCAGACTTCCTACAAAATTTTTAATTAAAATAAAAATCATCAATATTTGCAAATACCAATTAAATATAAATTATTTATTAATTAAAAAATCATCAATATATATAAAATATCAATAAATATAAATAAATATTAAATAGTAAAAAATATTATTTCCCAAATCATTTGGAGTAGCTGTATAGTTGATTTGAAAGCTATTATTATAATCCAAAATGTCTTAGAAAATAATCATTGAAAGAATAAGTTCTTTATGTAATCTTCCCCATCTTTACAAACATTGCACATTGGGAAAAGAAACATGCTAGTATTCATGAGACATTCATTTATGGGGATCCTATGAAAGGATGACCTACAAATAATAGTGTAATTCGAAGGATTAATAAAAACCTTCCAAAAAAGATTTTTCTAAGAGGTCATTTTCAAGGGATTTCCCAAAAATAAGTTATAATAAAGTTTACAGGTAAGGGAACCCTGTCTTGTAGGCTCCCAAACAGGATTTTTATTGATTTTTATGAATTAAAATGAATAAATGGAATCCCTATATATAAGGGATGTTGATCCATTTACAGTTAAAATTTATCTGTGAAAGTAACACATTGGTCTTGTATTTTTCTATTAAAATCATCTATTAGTGGAGTTACCAACCACCTATACCTCTAGAATTTCATATCAGAATTTTGAGAAGGCAACCATTTACCATAAATCATTACATCTGATTAAGTTGTCTTAATTCGTGGATTGATATAAATTAAGAGATAATACAATTTTCTATAGGAATGTTTTTAATGCCTATCCCTACCTCCTTTAGGGGTTTACAATAAAAGCCCCATTATTTCACTCTAAGTATACATGAGTCATACTTTGTTTAAACAAATAGGATTTGATTTGGGAAATAATGGTGTCCTCAATCAACAGATCATGATACCACATGAAATGAGAACTCATGCACTTATCATCAATGGTAATTAAGTTTTATTTCAGGATTAAGATATTAAATGAGATAAGAAAGATTTATTAGGACAATCATCCTAAAACCCATGCACTCACTTTACCAGATAGATCAAAAACATTCAACTATAAAGATAAGGATAAACTGCCTTTGAATGCATTGATACTTGAACTTTTCTTATGTCTTTGATTAATACAATTAAAAACCCTTTTTTATTTAGTTTATTTTTTTCAACAAAGGAAGAGTGATTTAGAAAAACATTCCTCTTTCAATAACATGATCTTCCGGAACATTATATAGAAATTAGGTTTTATTATAATTAATATACTAATTCTGACAGTAATTTCATATTTCATCATTTACCTCCCCCTCATGGGAAACACTCATATTTCTTTAAAAAAAATTATATTACTTCACCAAGGATGATCTTCTTCAGTAATTATTCTTCAGGACACCAAAAACATGATCCAACCATGATGATATATTCTTTATACTTATTTTCTATGCTATTCTAACACATTCTTAAAATTAATAAATGATGAACCTCTTCCTTACATAATAAGAATAGACTAATTATACAATAATTAATAAAATATGGCGGATCTTCCTTACTTCTGAATGTGAATAGTAGGGTTGAGGTTTTTTCTCAATGAAGTTGGTTTAGTTCCTATACTATTCATGATTGTATATCTGAACATATGTTCTAATTTATATTGTTTAACAGGGATATCTTCACATTAAATTCTAATTTTTGTGGATATTTTTTCCCTATTATCCTCTATGGATGGTGCAATCGTAACCCTATTAAGGATTGTTTATTATTCTAGAAGAATATGAAATCAATATTTTTCATAATTTCCATATTTTTATCACATGATGGAGGAATTTTAAATGAAAACTCATCCAGTGAAGATTGTGTACCAGTAGAACTTGTGTCCTTTTATAAATACTGAATACGTATCTTCTCAAAATTGTCAAAATGAACTTCTAATTCCATAAATCACATATCATGGTATTTCTAATCTTCAATAATAATAATCTACTCTTCACAAATATACATTATTCATTTAAATTCTTCTTCATGCAATTTAATTTTTAAACAAAAAATCATGTTCCATGATTTTGGATTAAAATCATTGAGATCAATAATATTTTTCAATATTCTGTGAACTTTAGAGATCTTTTCATCCAGAGCAGTAGTATTTATTAATGAATATAAAATAGAAATTATTAATTTTAGAATATAATTTTATGACGGTAAGACACTTATTAAAAAACCTATAAATCTATAAATGATAATAGTATTGCACATACAAAATGTATCATAAATAAAAAATCAATCTAATCTATTCCTCTAGCATGGATGCTCTTCTGTCCCACAGCCGAGAGTATACTGGATGAATCCACATTGTGTCCATTTATGTTTGAAATCTGGTGTACGCTGCACATCCTCATTAGTATCCACCTCCACATCCTCCATTGTGGCAGGCGGTGGATGTACAACCTCGCCGTTTGTACCATGTAATGCATCTAAGGATAGTGGATGCTTGCTGTAACTCTCACCAACATGTAAAGAAGATAGTTTCCATGTTGAAGATGTTTGTAATAAAGAATCCATCTCAACCCAGTCAATATTTGTATCTACCTGTGGATGAGCTTGAGAAGATGGAGAAGTATATGACTGATCATGCTAAACACCCTCTTCCCATAGAACAACAACATTTAACTGATGAAGCTGAACAACCTACTCCTGTGTAACAACAATATCCATAATTGGGATGACACCCCCTGGTACATCTATATGAGTCTCAGAAGGATCATCTTCCTCATCATCATGTGGTGGATCAAAGCAAATTCCATGATAAATCTCGCCCATTGAAGGAAGAAACTCTTATACAAGGCTGTGAAAATATGCCAGGTCAAATACAACTCTCTTTACTAGATTAGACATGTGAAGTAGATGACAGATATGAGCATCTTTCAAAAATAAATTCTGTTGTCAAGTAACATGAATAAAAAATATGTTGAATAGTGGAAGGAATAATGTATAACAACTCATGAATGGCTCATCCATGTCGTGTACGAAATCTAATTGGGGACATGGAGTACTAGGATGTATAATCCATCTGATCCACCAAATGAAAACGTATTGTCCTTTCCCCTCTCAACCCAAACTCTTATCATATATCCCATAAATCAATATATCTGGAATGTTATCTTCTCCAATCAAAATCTCTCTTCCCTGACATCTTCAGGGAATAAAGTGAATCTAACTGACTAGGTGAGTCTGGAATAGGCTAAAAGAATCCAAAAAAAGCCTCATAACTCTATCGGTCTGATGCCGCTCGACTATATGAAAAATGAATCAATGGAACCCTACAGTATCCGGTAGAAATAATCTCCATAAATTACAGTGGAAGACTCCAGATAATATCATATGTATATAAAATCCAATGAATCTGAAAGAAAAAATAAATAATAAATTAATAAATGAATACATACACTGTAAAGAATAAAGATTTAACAATACAAATAATAATCTTCTTAATAATTTTCATCTATCACAGGAGTCATATGAGAAGGAGGAAATGAAAAAGGCTGATGTTAATGACCAAATTTTACATAGCTCCAAAAACACGGTTCTGTAGTAGTTGGTTTCACCACATCTATATCAGAAATAACCATAAACAACTCCATAAAACCATTATCACACTATTGTCTAAATAAAAAAGATGCATACATACAATCATCATCATCGACCAAAGGGTACTTGATGTTCCAGAAACATTTAGGATGTCGCAGATGTCGATATGTTATTGATGCAATAGATTGATCAACCCTCAGTTTTAACCGATTATGAATGTTATTGTGAACAGCATCTAATTTCATACAACCATGAAGATTTACCACTCCGATAGGTGGCACACTATAGCTAAATCCCTTAATATTATAAATGGGCTCCCCATTGCAATGTATTTTCACATACATTATTTCCTATAAAAACATAATTAGTAAAATATTATATACTACATCAAAATTTTACCTTATTTAAATTGGTTTGGAATAATTGACTTTATCTTGAACAATTTTTTATGTATTGATTTATATCTATTGTGCTATAGTGATGGTGGTATTATTACTAATGAGAATATAATATAATGTTATATATTTTAATTACTTAAGAAATAATCATGACTTGATCTTGAGAATTACGATTTTTTATCATTAATTGATAAACTAACCAAAACGTATGAGTAGAATCCTGGAGTCTCTATTATCAAATATTTCAGCAACCTCCAGTATCCTTTCAAACAGAAATTCCTCTGGTTGAACACTTTTTCTCAAATGTCTCTTTGAGGACACCTCTTCGGGGACACCTTTTTGGGAATGCCTCTTTGGGGGCGCCTCTTGATGATTTCCTTTTAATTACAAATTTACTCCCATGCATGTGAGGGGGTCTAGGGGTATGAAATACATAATTGTTTTTAAGAGGACACAGATGTCCTTACATACATTTTCAGAGATAACTCACAGGTCATCAATATTGAAAAATAAATTAAATTATTATAAATTAAACAACCAAATTCAAAAAATAAGACATGCAATTTAAATTATACATTGGTCGGTCATCTGAAGACCATTTATCACACAACATACCATTTTTTTGGTATACTTATTATATCTATCACTAGATGAAATATATATTAAATATATACACATATTTCCCAAAAAGTTCACTTTTCAATTTGTTTGTGTATATATATATTTATTAGTAACATTGAATAAATTTAATTATAACTAATATATTTTAAAATTATTATTTATAGAAAACTATTTTTGTACCATTAACAAAAATAGTTTTCTATATATTTTATAATAAATTTAAACATGATACATATAACTAAAATATTTTTCATAAATTAAATAACTAGTGTATAAAATATTGTATTTTTAATTAATATTACCTTCAAAATAACATATTTTATAGCATAATTAATTTTTATAAACATTAAATATGAATTCACAAAACATTTTAGACATAACATAATTAATTTTTTTAAACATTCAATATTAATTCATACAACATACTCACCATTAAAAAATTAAATCATACAGAAGAAACTAATTTACTTATCAATACATATGAAATAAATAAACCATACACACATGAACTAATTTCTACATATCACAAATCAAATAAATAAATCATAAAAATGAAATAAATAAACCCAATTAAACAACTAAAATTTTAAATAGAAAATTTTCTTACTTAAAAGTAGAAAATATTTGTTGAGAAAGAAATTATGCTGGGCTTTACAGCAAAATCTAGATGAGAAGAATGAATTTTGAGGGGGGGACCCCTTTTATAGATGTACCTTAGTGAGATGTGTGAACGGGGTTCACACATCCTTTATCCCTTCTTCGAAGGATGTGTGAACCTAGTTCACACATATTTGGTGTAGAGAGATGCATGAACGAGGTTAATAAATCTTTTATCACATGTCTGTGGGATGCGTGAAAGACATTCACACGTATTCGGTGTGGTAGAAGATGTGTGAACAAAGTTCACTCATCTTGAGACTCATTTTTAAAAATATTATTAACACTATCCATTTTTGATAAAAAGTAAAAAACCCATATATAAAAGTTATTCTCCTCATGTAGACCCACTATACTACTGTGTGGGTGATTTCATGTGAACCCTAGAAAATAATCCTACGTAAAATATCTATACACTACAGTTTTATGCCCCTTATATAGATCACTTCTCCCTATGTATGAACATATGAAGGTTTTTTATACTAATCCCCCTAAGAGGATATTTCAAAAGTGTGTTTATTTCTAAATTTTAGGTTCCATCTAGAGGAAACCTTTGACTACGAGTTCTTGGATGAATCTAAGGGTTTGAGTATGAATATACTAACATTGGAATGTGTATAAATTATAGGTTGTAACATGAATTGGATCAAAATAAAATTATGAATAGTTCAGAATTAAGGTACTTTTACATCTCTATGTGTCCCATGATTATGGGAATCAATCCATATGCAGTTTTGAAATATACCACTATACAGAGCGAACATGTGAACATGGAACAAAAGTTCACAGATGAATATCTCTACGATGAATATACTTATTTATATCTATCTCATGTATATTAAGGGAAATGTCTCTATCTTGTAATGAAATCCCAGGTTGGGACCCATGTTTTGTGGTAGACATTTCACATGACATTCATAATATCCATCCATTGTGTGTAATACCAAATGGACCCAAATTTCAAGACTTGAGTTCATAACATACAATAATTATTTCTTTAGGAATGATCATGAATACCCACTGACATAAGATTCCTTGTTTATGTACCTTCTCCTGTTATCTTATGTTCATCTGATTTAAAAGGTTAAGTTTAGGTATGGTATCCTTCTTAGTGGGATAATGCTCAAAATTATTCATAAGTTAGGGGACTTAGAGAGAATAGTTTTATTTTTTCTAAGTCCATATGATGGGCCCCATAACCTTTGTGTCTCTTTATTTATTTTTTCCATAACTTATTCCTAAGATTTATATTGAGGAAGACATTGTGGGCATGTATCTAGATTTTTCTAAAGCCTCTTTCTTATATATTTTTTACATGATATGTTTTGTGCCTCTTTAATTTTATAGATGGTCAATATTTCATGGGTCACAAAAAGTGCATGTCCATCGAATAGAGACTCAATTTTTTCCCAAGTTACCCATATTGAGTTTTCAACCTATCGATCAGTATGTCTCTTTCTATTAGTTGTTTCAATGTATTCCAAGCTAGAAAATCATTGTGATATAGTTATGGTCATTCTATCTTAGACCTTATATTGATGTATTTTTGGGTCTTTTAGCTCATACCTTTTATTTATGTAGTTTAATGTATATTAGAATTGAAATTGATATTCCATGCAGTTTAAAGTCTTAATATCATGAACTAATTATTGAATATGGAATGGGAAAGTCACGCTGGGAATGAAACATGGAACCCAAATATTATGAGTTATTATGTGATATTGTTAGGGATCATACGAATTGATTTTCTTTTTTATCATGGAGGATTTACCTCTAGTTGGTAGATCAAACCCCTAATACACTTCTAGAATGGTCAAACTGATGTATCCCCACTCTATTAAAAGGGTCATGATTTTTTTTGGTTATGGTATTGATATTGGTAAGATAATTAGGTAAGATTAATCCACTTGGATAATTGGAATATGGTTTGTGAAAATCATGTGTCCAGGTGCTTGAGTTGATGAATCATGGAATGGGGCATACATACAAGTGGAGGCCCACAACACCCTAAGTTTTTAAGTTACAACATGGTTTCACTGAGGATGATGAGAATTTGAGTTAGTTTCTTTTAAGGAGGAGATTTATCTAATTGGTTTGTCAAGGACTATAAGCACGAGTACATAGGATTAACATGCATGATCTTGTAGTATTGATCGCCACTCTTTTCAGATGTCCATGAATGATTTGTGAATGCCCAAACTTTTGGACAATGAATTGGGGCATGGGGAAGAGGACAATTCAGTAAGGGTTCAAGAACCCTATGGAAATTTATATTTTAGGTTGGGAAGCTTGGGCATTATGATTTTCAGTTTTAGGTCATAGAGTGTAGTCCATCAAGATGTTTAGGATCGTGGTGTCGCATCCTTGCTTTGATAAAGGGTAAAATACATGGTGAAGTAACTTCGAGGACGTCTAATCTACATGAATAATCCAGTTGCGGGTATTATAAATCATTTTCCAAATTTTTTGAGTCCTGAGGATGGTATGGTACAATCATACTGGGAATGACATAGAACACCCTCAGGTGTTGGGTTCTTCAATGATGATGTCAGACTCATAAGAAATCTCATCATATTAGGCTAATATGCCTATATTTGGTTAGTATAAGACCTTATGCATCAATATAACTTCCAATAACAGATATCTATTTTACATTATAAGGGCCATGAAAGTTTTTCGGTGATCCAAAATGCTCAAATCATGAAATGTGACTTATGGAAAATATAAGATTCAAGAAGAGTTCAAGCATCCTAAAATTGGTGTCACCACTGAGTGAACATGTTATCATGAAGGGAGATGTGAAAAACCATTAATAATACTTCTTTCTTGACTAAGGTGTACAAAAACATATCTTGGATTTTACTAGGACTAAGATGTTGGACCTATGATCTTTATGCCATATTTATTTTCACACTATGTTTTTAGTAAACTATGTATATGAAGAGTTTAGTGAGTGGATACTTGATTTTTCCCCATGCCACCCTTTATGTGTTTTCATCATGATAGGTTTTTTGACTCTTTCACTTATTGTTTAGGGTCTTGTGATTTTGACTATCAAAGGATATAATTTATTGTCATATAACTATGTCCAATGTGCAGGGAGTTCAAGGTCATGACACACATGGAATTAATATGAGGGAAATATTAAAAAAGATCACAATTAAGATTCCTAGGTTCAAAAATACTCGAACATATTTTTGAGTGGGAGATGAAAATGATGTAAATCATGCCTTGAGGTTCTCAGGTCATGAGTAATGATATAGAAAAATCACACCGAGGATGGCCCAGAACACCTCCAGGTGCTGAGTTCCACCATAGTGATGTCATGCTAACAATAATAAATAATTACTTCATATAGGGCCAAGATTTCTCTAGTTGTTAGACCTCATCCCTTATCCATCGATATAAATTCCAAACAGAGAGATCTATTTTCCTTTCCAATGGTCCAAAATGGTTTTCTTCATCTTGTGTTGTTGAAGACGTGAAATGTGATTTATGAATTGAGATTTTTAAAAGGTGGTGGAATAACCCCATCCACTGATTGACCAAGTAAATAAATTTGTGGTGATTTGATGAGGGATGATAACAGGTTATGGAGTGAAATTTTACCTCCATTTTGTTGGGAAATAATTGTTAGGAAGTTTTAATTTCATGTGACCCGGACATTAGTCATATAGTTTAATGTCATGCAGTAAAGACGTGGGAACCAACATGAAAAATTTTGAAAGATATATCACATGTGAAAAAAGTCCATACTCTTTCATAAGAAAAATGAGCCTGTATGACTCCTTCCATACGAGGTTGGGAGAATGTTTCATGGGTTGTTGTAAATGGACCCTAGATTTATGATTCGGACGTCACTATGTATCTTGTGACGACATGATTCAAGCTATACGTGGTTCTTGAATGTGAAAATATCTATGAACGTCTAACCCTTACATAGAGGAAATAATTCACTACAAAAAAGTGACTTTTACCAACAATAATTTATTGACAGATATTATATATGTCGTTAAAAATGAACAATTCCAACAGATATTATGTTTTGTGGTTATTAAATTTAAATACCAACATTTATTTTTACCAACACATATATATGTTGGTATTAATTATTTAATACCAACAAAGAATTTATCAAAAAATAAATTTGTTACATTATCATATCAATAACAACCGCTTTGTTACCAGAAAAATCAATCAGTAATTATTAATTATTATTACCAACAATTTTCTTTAACATACAAATGTGGATCCATTATTTATTCAATACAAAAAATTAATTTAACAATAAAAATGTTTGCAACTATTAGTTAATAATTTACTAAAAAAAGTGTATTGTTAACAAAAATAAACATACTTATAAGACTAATTTCTAACTTAATCACAAAAAAATAGGTTTTTATTAACAAGGAAATATTACCAATATTTTGAATAAATTCTAAATTTGTCCCAATATATATTAAATTTGACATATAATTAAAATTATTTATTAAATACATTTCAAAATAATAGAATGTAATAAATAAATATATAAATAAATTTTATTAATTGATCCATCAAAATAAATTAAAAAATGCACTTATCCTCGAATTCATCCTGTGCCTCTCCTCTCCCCACGTCGTCGTCTCCCACTAGCACTGCATCCATGAAAAATGATATTTGTTTTCACCCATAGACATGGTTCATCACCATCTCCATCTCCCACAACCACACCCCCTCAATTCTTCAGCACCACATACACCCCATGTTTACTAATGCTCGGTTGATTTTTTCCACTTTCAACTAAAAATATTTGGTATCATCCATTTATTATTCTAAAGGTTGATGATTGAGACTATTATCACATACACACTCCTTATATTCAAATTTTAATCCCTTTAAATCATGGGATTCTGGTATTTGAATTGAATATCAGTACAGGTTTCAGTGAAATGCTGATGAAATATGTTTCCTGGATTTCGTTTTTATTTATTTTTTCTTTGGATTTTTTTTCTAATTGATTGATTCTCTAGATCAACTCTAGTGTTTTGAATAGGACGTCCATACTTATACACATAAATTCTTCCTGAATACTTATCCATTTTATTCCATTAATCAATGTTCATTTAATTAACCCATGTTGTTCTAACAATACTAGGATGGGGAGGAGAGGCTCAAGTATGCCATTATGGATTCTGGCCTGGATTTTGAACACAATGTTACTTATGAAAATTAGTCAAAATTTTTGACAGAGAGAGTTTAATCATTGGAATGAGGATAGGGGAGGAAACACTATATAATTTTGGAAACAACCCACCCCTAAAGTAGTTTTAGAAAACATTGACATTCTATTTTTTAAGGAGTAATTCCACAACAATAAAGGAGCTAGGAAATATATCCAAACCTAGTGAATTTTCCTCGATAATGATTTTGATATCATCTAGAATGAATAATTCATCTGGGATGACCTTGATACTACAATTATTCTGAATAGTGATAAACAAGGGGATGATATTGATTAATGTTCTGTCTCTTAGGATCAAACCATTCCATAGGGTTAATATGGAAAGAGGAAGAGTTTGGTGATGTCATAGGCCTTACGACATTGAATTCATCAAAAAAATCCATTTATCTTCAAGTTGAGGTTCCCTAAGAACCACCCTTTTGGGATACATTGATGAATTCATGCCATATTTTTATCCCATTCCTTAAACTACAGGGAACATGATTTCTTGTGTTCTGGATATTCTTCCTAAGAGATTTGGTTTTTCAACTTATTACTCTTGACATCATTGTTTTGGAAGAGATCATCATCCTTCCTTTGTTGAAAATCAATACCCACTCCCTGTATCACTTTTCATTTTACATTCTAAGTTATATGTTGCTAAATATTATCAATCTATTACTCTATAAACTGGGATATGGGATTCCACAATTTATTCAACATGACAAAAAAATGTTGGACTTGTAATGGATTTTACCATTAATACGGAATAAACTACAGAAATATCCTTTCTGTATCCGAAGCTTTTTCAAATATATTTTATTTTTCACTACATAAAAACCTTATAATCAGACTAGTAATGGAGAGTGATACAATATGATGTGTGTAAAATGTACACTATAAGCGAAATATGCTTAGTGCAGTTTACCTAGTGATGGTTTCCAAAACAATCCTAGAAAGGTTGAATATAAAATTTCTAGTTGTGTTTTTTAAAAAAATTAATAAATTATGTATTTATTAGTGGTTTGTTTCAACCTCTTACATACATCTGATCTGATTCCATCCCTTATTTATCCGGGTATCAGGGCTTTGGAAGAAAACAACACAAACATGTGGTGGAAGATACGTATGGATGATCACATTGACATTGCATATTTCCTTTTTGATGATTCCATAATTAGTCTTGGATACATTGTTTTTTTGTGGATTACTTCCTTCCCAGATCTCATGCCCAAAATAATTACTCAAATGCTTCTGAACATGAGACTCTTGCACCATTTGGTCAATTAATTAGTGATAAAGGGTGAAGTTGGAGGTGTTATATGTGGAAAAAGGGTAATGACTTCCCACCATTTTGGTTTAATCAAAACAAATATTTTCAGAAGATTACACCTGAATACATTTTATGTCATCACTTTTTACCTTTTTAAATGATATGTGGACAAACATGGTAGTTTTAATTTTGTATTTTTATTTTAGTAAGTAGCAGTTATGCAATTTCTTTCTTTTTGATATCGACCTACACCCACATGCTTGAGTGGTGTGTTTTTGATTTATTAGTGTTCTTATGGATGATTTCACTTTATGATAATTGTATTACACTAGAAAAACACCAATTATCCTTCATCAAAGAATGAAACGAAAACACCAGTAATAAAATTTCCTAGTTTTTGGATGTTAATTTTGAATATGAATTTGATGGCTTCATGAAAAAATGGTAGTGACTTCCATGTTTTTGAAAATGATGTTGTGGTTGTTATATGTGGAAAAAGGTTAATGACTTCTATGTTTTTTATTTATGTTAACTGTTTCTTTTTTATGTTAGTTATTTTACACTAGAAAAACACCAACTATCCTTCATCAAATAGTGAAAAGTAAACACTGGTAAGAAACTTTCCTTGTGTTTGGATGTTAATATGAATTTGAAGACTGTGTGTTTATTTTTAATATGAAGTTTCGGGTCATTTTTTCTGCTTGGTATATATACTTATGCATAATGGTGTTATGGAGAAGCTAGGTCTAGTGTCTTCTTGGCTGAAAGAATGATTTCTCGGAAAATTTGGAGAAGGTTTGATAGCTATGTACTTATTGCCTTGTTATCTTGGAGTATTCTGTTACTTTTGTAACAAAATATGATCAATATTTCATCAGTTTTGGACATGTTGAGATGTTTTTTTCACCAGATATTTGTTTTCATGATCCGATGGACAACATTACATCTTGCATTATATTGAGCATATTATGGAAGGCCTTCATGAATTGGAGCTTACTTTTGATGTTCGTGTATCATAGAAGCATCACACATTCATAATTTTGGTATCTAGCATTAGTTCAAGCCTGAATCAACATCCCATTATATGGTTCGACTCTAGAAGTTTCTTGTGATATATTCTAGTTTCTTTTCTTTTTTTGGTAGACATTTGTTTTCCTATGGTAATCGAGAATGCTCAGTGTTAATTTTTAATATGATTTTCAAGGTCATGCTTTCTACTTGGCCTGTATACTTTTGTATGAAAGTGTTCTAGAGCTTATAGATTGATTGCTTATTGGATGAAGTCATGCTTTCTCAGATAGTTTGAAGATGGTTTGATAGCTATGTACCTATTGGCTACTGATCACGGAGGATGCCATTACATTTGAAACAAAATCTGATTGATGTTTTATCTATTTTGGACATGTTGAGATGTTTTTGTCATGAGAGCTTTAGATTTCATGATCTGGTGGAACATATTGCATTATATTCAGCCTATTTTGGTAGTCCATTATGAATTGGATCTTACTTGGGATGTCCATGTATCATGGAAGAATCACATTTTTATGATTTATCCATTTAGAATTAGTACAATCCTGAAGCATCATCCCCTTATATGGTCCACCTCTATATGTTTTTTTGTGATCTATTCCGGTTTATTTTCTTTTTTTGGTAGTAAAAAATTTTCATATTGCAATCCATGATGCTGTGAAAATGGCCCGGAGTTGTTGATCATTTTGGAGGTTAATTGTTTTAATTTTTTTTTGATTTTTCTGTAATCCTATGTAATCATCTTCAATTTCTTTCTTGTGTAAGCTCATTAAACCTCGTGTTTTCCTTGTAACTCTTGATTTCTTTAATAAATTATGCAAAAAATATTTACCAAAAAAGGGTGGAAATGATATTTTATGACATGATTGTATTTGGTGTGATGTTGGTATCTTTTTAGAGAAATGATGCCTCAATATGAGTCATTTGGACTTCCAATTCTTTCGATGTCAATGTGGATGATGAAAAATTGTCATTATGTAAATCATTTATTTGTAGTTCTATCTTTTTTATTTTTTTTCTTCAATTCATATAGATATTTTTCACTAATTTGTTCTTATTTTATTTGGTTATTTTTGTTGTAGATATTGGAGCTGAAGGGTGTAGCATACACACGAGTTGACTCCCTAGAATGGATGTACTCGAGGTGCCTCAAAGGCGATGATGGGATGGACTTAATGGAGCTGCTCGTGTTGGAGCTGACTCGCTGGAGCTAGGGTTGGGTCATTGGGGGGGGGGGTGTCCACTGTTGTTGTATTTGGTTTTGTAATGAATTTAATTATTAAAATAATTAAAAAAAATTCTAAGATTGATCATGTGTTAAAATATTCTTCGGTTTAATAATTAAAACATATTTATTATATATGACAAACTAATAAATATAATATGAAATTTTTCTAAAAATAAAAATTTATAATTTTTATTCAAATGTAATTTATAGAAAAATATTATATTTTGGTTATATTATTATTAATAATATTTGTCCAAAACTTTTTTCCTAATACATTAACTGACATATATATTATCTTTTGGTGTTATTATAATTGCAACAAAACTAGTTTATCTTTCATAAAATATTTAGCGATAGAGTTGTTACCGACAGTTTAGTGATAGTGACATATATGTTGGTAAAAGGTTTTACCAACAGAAAATACACTTTTACCAACAGATATGCTCCCGTTGGAAAAAGTGAAATATTTTGTAGTGGTTGTTCATGATGATTGGCATAGATGGGCCTATGATTGAAGATCCGGGTGTCATTATGTATCCTATGATGGCAAGAATCAAGCCACACATAGTTCTTTGGAAAGCATACAGTTTAACATCATGTGGAAAGGTCATAGGTTCCCCAACATGAAAATATAATATTTTGGCTAGGCATAGGAATGTAATTATAGGGATCACTATGTATCCAATATTAATTGAATAGAGACATGTGTAGTTCTTAAATAGGATATCCCTACACAGGGATATCCCATACACAAAGAGAGGGCATTTTTATGTTTATTTTTTGTGACTGGATGTATGGTTAGAGATCTGGACATCACTATGTATCATATGATGATAGGAATCAATTCACACATAGTTCTTTAATAGAGGTGTGGTGGGAGACCGACACCAAAAAAATTGGTACCCTCAAGTGAGGTTCACATGATTGTGTCGTTTTATGTCTTGCAAGAGACATAAACCGTATAGTTAACATCACATGGTGAAGAATCATGGTGTTTCTTTTAGGGTTTTTCATTTAGTACCATGATAATCCAATCATGAGATAATATTCCTCGTTTTTGTAGGGTAACCATTTTAAAAATTACTAAACTCACGTGATCTATGGTCAGTGTGATAAACTTTTTTGGAAGGGTTCCTCTCTCCATGGAGAGGTAATTAAGGATAATGCATGAGCACTTTATATCCTTCTATGGATAAACCACTATATAGGATTGAGGTATCCCTACCTATCTCATTATAATGGCAATCAGGTTATACGTATTTCTAGAAACCCATGCCGTTTAATGTCATTCATCAAGGACATCAGCCATGGAGTTCAACATCTTGTAGTAAGGATGAAGGTGAAATGACATAATAAAAGAGGAATATTGAAGATCTATGCAGTTTTATGTCGTACAGTAAGGACATATATCATGCAATTTAACTTCATTCGATATATATAAGGTTCAATCGATGTAAATGATGATGGAAATTGGGGATCTTTGTTGTTTTACATCATGTAGTGGGGATGTTTTCTGTGAATTTTAACGTCGGGTAGTAAGGGAAAAGGATGTTGTATAGTTTATCAAAATTCTTATGGGACAAGCTCTGTATAGCTTGTCATCATGTGGTTGGGACATTCTTTATACATTTCAACAACATGTGATCATGAAAAGTTCTATATAGTATAATATCTTGTTGTTAGGACATAGCTCCATTAAGTTTAACAACATGTTGTTAGGATGAATATCTATATAGTTTAACATCACGTGGTAAGGATGTGAGACTCCCCATATTTGGATACAATCATTTACTGGAAAATTTCCAATTAGTCTGAGAGTTATGATGATGTTGAAACAACAATCCATATAAATTTTCTAACCTCTTTTTATTTTGGGTGTTTTTTATAGAGGACGTGGCCATGCCCTGCTAATAATGGAATGCATTCATGATTTGGTGGTGACCCTAATAAACCTAAAAAGGGAGGTTCCAATTCTAAAATATTTGAAAATTTTCCAATACACTTGGGAAAATGTAAAGCATTAACTTATTTTTTGACCCTTATAGGATATCGAAACTAGATGTGGAAATGGGTCTGGGTATACTTGGGAGGTTGCTTCTGGATAACACTATATATTCTCAAAATCTATCTCTTCCTCTTTAGAGCTTTATGTCTTTACCTGGTCCCACCATAGAGGTTTCCTCTCAAAAATTCCCGTTAACTACAATGAAGTGGTTCTGATGGTTGAGGGGGAACTATATATGGTTAACCCTGGTGTTTTGAGAATATATTTTTTACAAAGGTTTCTAGTTTATATGAGAACCTATCAATATGGAGGTGTATAGGAAAGGGTGGGATTTCCTTATCTGTGGGAGATATTACCATGGGGTGGTTGACCATGATGGAGGTCAGGATTAGAGTCCCGATGATCCATCTCTATACACCATGATAAGGAATATTTTGGTAATGATCGCCTTCCTCTTTGATTGAAGAGTTGATGGAACTTTGGGTTGTTGAGAATGTGTCTTGAATGACCTCATGGAACCTTGGAATTACACAGGTCAGGGTATGATCCATTTTCTACATCATGGTTGGAATATTCCACCCTGCCTATTTGGGTGGGTAGGGATATATAACTACAGAATGAATTATTCATGAATACATTAATAATTGTATGGTATTCTGGGAATATGAGCCCACTCATGATAAGTTGCTGGAGTATGTCAATGAGCATCATTGAAACGGATATTTGCCTTTCCCAAGGAGTGTGCAGCTCTCACTTTGTTGGCCTCATCCAGAATGGTGATATGATCCCAATCCTGGGCCTTTAGAGTATTCCATTGGTCTTCTTTTATAAAAATATGAGCATTTGCTAAGGCAAGTGATGCTCTCACTTAGTGGTCCCCCAATTTGAATGGGAATATGAGCTCTTCCTGAATATGAATTCCCTCTTAGAATATTCTAAAGAAAATATAGAATTAGAGAATGGATATGAACCACCTTCTATAATCTACTGGAATATTTTGATTATCTTTGTTTATAAGAATAGAAGCTTATATAGAGGAATGTGTCATTATCAATTGGAGAGTCTCAGTCAGAATGAGGATATGTGCCTAATCCTGTCTCTATGGAGTATGTTTCTAGTCATTTTTTGATAGCATTATGAGCTTTTATTGAGGAATGTTTCACTCTCACATGGTGAGTACCAACCAAAATGGGTATATGAGCCTAATCCTAGTCATTTGGAATATTCCTCCTATCTTTTACAATGGGAATATGAGCCAGTCCTAAGGAATGTTCCACACTCACTCAGTGATCCACAGTTTTAAAGGGAATATGATCTCAACCACATACTGCATAATTTATCAGTATATATCAATAATCCTCTTAGATGGAGTAGGGATATGTGATTTCTCCAGATTTTCCACTTAGTTATATGGATCAGATTTTTATACTAATCCTATTTTTGGGATAAGTATATATGACTATCCCTACATCTTCATTAGAATATGTCAGTTGATCTCCTATATTGCTAACACAAAGCACTGACACTTCAAAAAGTTATATATATTAATATATTAATGTACACTCTCAGTAGCTAGGATATGATGGTCGATGTCTTTGATTGAAGTGGAAATATACACCCACTGGTTTCCTCCTTGTGACATCAGAATATGCTGATGATCATTATTCATAGGGTAGTGGATTTATACTTTCTACATTCTTACTACCCAATAATGATAAAAAAAACATTTTTTGAAATAGCACAGATATGATCATACTCACTCTAATCCACAAAATTACACATTCGACAAGTTACCCTTGATGCCTAGATTTTTGTAACTAGAGAAGTGTCCTGTCAGATAATTCCATCAATAGGAAACTGAGGGGATATTGGTGGGATTGAGGTTATTCTATATTGGTTGTAATTTTGGAAAATTAAATTTCTACCCGATACTAATGAATTCTCTCAGAGATTGAGATGCTTTATAGTTTACTATCTTGTTACCAAAACGTGTTCCATGCAGTTTATCATTATGTAGTAAGGAAATTATTGTATAGATTATCATCATGTGACCATGAAATATCATTTTTTTAGTAATCATGAAACTAGGACATGGTCATGCAGTTTAGAATCATGTGACTAGGACATAATCAACGGAGTTTAATTTCATTTGGTAAGGATGTCATCCATTCCTTTCAATTTCTTCGGATAAAGAAATTGTAGTGAGTTTTTCATCATGGGACTAGGATTTATCATGCAATTTAATCATTATAAAACCATGAAATGGTTGTATAGTTTATCGTCAGGCGAGTAGGATACCATCTGTACAGTTTAATTTCATGCAGTAAGGATATCAGCCATGTAGTTTAATGTCTTATGATAAAGAATAATATGAATAACCTATCAAGAGAGTGGATATTCTGATGGGGATTTAATAACTCTTATTCATATTACATGAGTATCAGGTTCCTTAAAATCTATCAAGCTTGTACTTACCTATCTTTCTAACCAATATTTGAAGACAAAGTAGCTCTCTATTTTGTTCTCAAGAGATCGATGGCAAGGGAAGTGGTTTTCACGGGCTAACAACCCATCCTCATTTTTATTTATCATTGTTTGGAGTTCCAACAAAGTATTTTCTATGTTATAGTAAAAATACATGGGGGAATATATTGTTTGGTAAGAGTATGATTTCATTAATCTTATATTAAAGGACAATCGTCTATCCCTTGTAGGTATGTCACTCATTCTATTCTGCAAAACATGTGTTTTCGATACATAGTTCTTAGATTACTGGAGCAGGGATTAATGTGTCAGTGGTTCAAATATCCTCGTGTCTATCTACTCCTAAAGCCATTATTTAGAGGAAAATAAGCCTTCTATTGTGTTCCCAAGAAATCAATGGTAGTGGAAATGGTTTTCATGTTCTATTATCCTTTCCTTAATCAAGTTTCTCGTCATTGAGAGATCTATCAAACCATTTTCCATGTTATAATTAAAGCACATGGGGACATGTCTTGATCATAAGGAATATAATTTTCATTATCTATCTTTACATGATGGATGAGAATGTTGATTCTCTCGCATGATATTTATACCTACATTGGCGTGTGGTGAAAGGATGAGTTTAGATTTCAAGATGTATAGTGTTGGTCATTATTAGTGTAGGTGTAGGTGTCGAAGCATTGAGGGTATTGGATAATGAAGATTCTTCCTGATGATTCAAAGATCCAAAATCTACTAAATTATTTGTGGAAACGGATGAAGTTAGATGAAATCCAGAATATACCCAATGAAGAGTTGTAAAATAAAATAATTCTCCCATTCCTATGAGATGGAGTGAGTTAGAATAATGTTTGAATTTCACCTGATGAGGGGTTGAAAAAAATGAAAATTCCACCAACCCTGTGGGATGGGGAACTTCACTACAAGGAGGGATTCCATAGGCAAGTGTTGGTACATCATATTGGGATAGAGATTCTATGAGAATTATCACAATTATTTATCAGATATCACTACTATATTATTATAGTTGAGTGATATATCCCTCTATAAAAAACGTCCTTTTCATATTCAAGAGGATGACATGAAGTATCCATGACAACACCCTCTCATATTTTAGTGGTAGGGTGTGTGCATGATGATGTGAGTCTCAATGTGAACCCTCAAGACTAAATCTGCTACTGCTACTAGACATATTTGCTATTGAAATCATCAAATGAAACACCAATATGGTTGGTAACACCATATGTAGATGCCTGAAATATATTACTGAGACATTCTTTTTCTATGCTAGATGATGAAGGTAAGCCAATCCATTATGACTCAGATGACTATATGAGGGTATGCTAATACTCTAGAGGAGTGTTCATACTTGGATTTGTAGAGAATTCGTCTGATTTAATTGATATCATATTAAATGATATAGAACCGAGATGTTGATCCTCCTAAATTGAGTATGTTGTTTGGAGTATTGGTGCTCGATATACTATTTGGAGGGTTGGGTCCCATTGTACCATATGAGGGGTCGATGCCCATGAGACCATTTGAGGGATCGTTTCCCACTACACTATTTTAAGTATTGGTGCCCATCATACTATTTGAGGGGACAATACCCATAATTAAGATTATCCAATGGTAAAATATGATAAAAATACCCCCAACGCCACATTTTGGGGTGCCTTCAAGGATTCCACATCTCTCAAGTCTAGCTGTGATGAACTTTGAAGATCATAGATAGTGATGATTTGGAATTGATTATAGGATATCTTCAAGATACATTGATGAGATTTAGATAGATTTGTGGTAATAGGGATACATTCCTACTCTATATCTACATTATTCAGATACCCTTGGTGGTCTATCCAACTAGTTGCACCAACTTGGACACTTTGTGTTGGCATAACCTTCTCTGTATCTTATTGTGGAATCCTGGTCACATGTCGATGATGATGACAAAAAAAATGGGATCACACTTAGGCAACTCCTGAGTGACTGATTTGACCTGATTATTTTCCTCATTTACCTACCATAGTTAGGGAATCTATGTGTTTATATGATCTTGGGATCAGATCCCAATGTAATTGACTTTGGAAACAAGTTCCGCTTCCTCTACAATGACCGTTCATGGGAAAGACAGCTTGTGAGGATTCATCCTTTAAAGGATTTGATGTGATGATTCCAAACTCTAGATATTTCCATTGATGTTGTACTCCTTGACCAAGATGTTAACCGACTATCATGGAAATTGGTGTGATGGTGACAGCTTACATTGGGGCCTTAGGACCAAAGAATCTTGTCCAGTGATCTTGGAATATTTTGGCACATTCGATGATATCATTCCAATTATAAAGAATTTGGAAATTCCAAGAGAATAAATAGGACACCTTATTAGTGTATAATCATATATAAGAGTTCATATTAGATAAATTACTATTAAATGATAGAGAGGAAGTCCCTTATTTTTTTCACAAGGTTCAGCGTAGTAAACAAACATTTCAGGTTTTCCATTTTTTTGTGATAAGTACAACAAAAACTATCTCGATAGGAACTAAAATGTATATCCACTCTAAAATATGAAAGGGATGACACAATTAAATATATTAACATTGGTTTCACCATTTTGATTCATCATAAAGATGTGGATGGGCTATGGCCTAGTATTTTTATTGTTGGGGGTTCATTACATTTCTCAATCACTCACCTCATGTTTACCATTTGTTAATCTTTCATAGAGACTCCCAATGGTTCCCTCATCTATAACTGAGTATGCACCTACTTTTTATAGGTTTGTGGTCCTTTGGGATTTCATACCCAATGAAACTTCATAACTCACATTAGTATAGATGATGTGCGGTTGGGATCAACACACCCTTTTAGGGGTGATTATTGACTTCTCTGAGACTCTATTACTGATTTAAGATTATATCAAGAAATCCTTCTTAGGTCCTGATACAGGATTAGTTAACTATACTTCAATAACCTTTTTAAGACCATTTATTAATAGGAAAAACTTTTTTAATGTCATGGTATCTCCATCACTCTCTTATTTATTTATGATTCTTTGCTTTATAACCTTGTTCATGAACTCTAGATTTTATTTCCATCAAAGGAGGCATATGGGGTCTTGGATAATGGATTAAAACTCAATGAGGAATCCTATGTATCTTGTGAGAACATGAATCAAAACCCATGTAGTTATTTTTTCATAGTTTAAGGTGGATTCACTGGATTGATCCATAAATTTTAACCTCACACAGTAATGACCTAAATATTGGTCTTGTACCATGATGAGACATCCTACATATCCTGTTTAAGTTAGGGATAAAAGTCTATATAGTCCTCATATGGGCATCTTTTTTGTGAGATATACAACAATATAGGACATAAGGAAGTACTTATGCATATAAATCTTCCTTTCATTTCTTCATCAAGATTATACACCATTGAGTGAAGATGATTTGTACTTATACTTACATCTCAATAAAGATCCCACCCTGGGGAATTTTCATCATGTTATTGGTACAATCATCACCGGTATCTAAGTCCATGTGAGTCATTTTCAGTGTGAAAAACAAGATATAGTGGAATATAATAAAAATTTCATGTAAAAATATTTTAGTGGGGATTACACATAAGTGTTTCCCTATGATTGGTAGGATTACCCATATTGTGTAAGATATGGTATAGAGCTCATGAATTAGGAAAGTTTCCAACATATATTGTTTTATAATTTGAATCATAGTGATCGTAGTTTTATTCTTTCCTAACTCTTTGATGGGTTTGAGGTCCTTGATGGCATGGTAAGGGTTTGAGACCACTACTCACCCACTGACAGATGAGGAAGGATGGTAGACTTATGGGAGATAGAGGGACTTACACTAAAGTGGATTACCATTAGATCTTGGGCCTTGGGAAGGAATCATATATATCATATTTGTAAATGAATCATAGTTATCATAGATATATTATTCTCTGACCCACTAATGGGATAATGTGGGTGATCACACATGGAGACATCATGGTTATCATCGAGGTTTTATAAATGCTAGTGGCATATACCATGAGAGTTTCCCATCTTTATACCCATTCACAATATTTTAACAGATAAAGAGAGATGGTGGGATTAAAAATGTTTATGTGAGAGCATGAAAGTAATATGTTTTCATGAGTGTGTAACCATAACCCATAAAGGACATTTCCCTTTTAAATGTGGAATACAACCGAAGGTTCTTAGACAGGGTCCACATTGTGCATGTCTGGCTGTGTATGCTAGATAAAGTTGACATGTCCCTGGGGATCTACCCAAAATATCTTGGATATCTATCAAACATATATTTATTTTCCACCTAACATGTTTGGGGTGTCATTATAGCATGTTATACACACTCACGGGTGCCTTCCTAACATGTCCCGGATGCTTCTTATGATCAATTGACTAGTCTTGGATGTCTCCATATGATCATACCAGTCATGTCTACGGTGATTTGTATAATTGATTGACTTGTCTTGGATGTATTTTCATGAATATAGTGGTCATGTTCAAGATATATCACATAATCATAGCGGACATGTTTAGTGTCTTTCACATGATCGAAGAGGGCATGTCTGTATGCTGTAACATGATCAACCTAAATTATCCTCAGAATTTCGCATGAAATTGCTTGACATGTCAATGAAAAAACATATGATAACTCCAAAATTTAGAAATGTTGTAGAGAGATCCACTTGGATTATCCATAGGTAATCACATGAAAATGTCGATGTGTCAATAAGATGCTGTGAGATGAACAAAAACTATCCAAGGCCAGTCTTGCGAACAAAGTCACATGTCCAAGGTCACCTAAGGAAACCACGAGACCAATAAATAATCTTTCAGTCACCTGACCATAATTTAATCATAGGGATGGGTATCAGGATCATGTTTATGATATTTCTCGTACCCAAATATTTAAGGTTCAAATCCAAAGGGATCATTCCTTAAGTCCATATAAGAAATATATTCAGGGAAGTAGAGTGTATGGACAGTGGGTTCATTCCACAGCTACACCTCATACGATTTTCATGGATATGTGAGGGCCTATCCATGGGTTCTCATGTGTTTCAATACCATGTGAATTCATTGGGGTTCACACATAATGGAACCACATGAAGACCCACGGACCATGCAATTCGCATGACCTTAATTGGGTCTTCTGAGGGGTGTTTTCAACATATACATAGGCTTACCATTGATTCCAAAAGAATGGGTGAGGGTTCATAGAACATCTGGATGAGGGTTTTTCCATGTTATTATACACATTAAAATTCCATCCACATTTCCATGGGTTTCCTTATAATGACACTCCATGATTCCCAAACTCATACAATCTTCATGACACTCATAAGATCTTGCGATGGATTTTTTGTTTATATGAGTGGGATGCATATCATAGTTTTCAGGTGTATGGATAAATTAACAAAATGTATAGAAAGGAAGATTTAATGGGGTATGGTGTGGATTTACTAGATGTTTTATTTTCATGGAAATAGATTTGTGGGAGTTCTATTAATATGTACAAAGGGGATTTATATGGGAGTCGTGTGATTGCAGATATGGTTTAATGTTGTGGGATCACATGCGTATGAATCCTTTGCACAACCAATGGGGTATTCTAAGGGGGGTGAATGTTGAGGAAGGAATGTCCATGGATATATGAGTGTTTCATAGAATTGGAATACAAAGTCCTTAAGTGGTCTCCTATTCAAGGATGATATTTTAAATTATCATTCGATCGCAAGATCCCAGGGGTATAATGAAAATAAATCTCATTGCACCTCAAAACCATATGTAAAGGAGGGAGTTCTGTTAGATAGAGATATATTTCTGAGGACATTCATTTCTTAATGGAGATTCCATTACAAAAGGTTCACATGTTACTATTATTTTTTTATGAGATCGTGTGATCATATTGGGCCATGTTATCGATTATTACAATCCCCTGATGGAGTTCTTCAGGGGTAGTGGTTGGCTTATTATCCACTATTTACCTTATATGAATTTCACTCAATCCGTGTTTTCTCTTCTCTCCTGACCTCATGTGTGTATTTTATGAAGGGGAGAGGGGTTTATATGGAATAAGAAATCCTGAAGGTCGTACCTATTTTAAATAGGAGGATGTTGCATGCGTTGGCCAAGGCGGTGGAGGATTCACATGATTAACATCATAAAATTGAATTATGGTGTCTCATGATGGAATGTTAGACTGCTTATAAATCTTCACATGATTGTTTCAGGGGACTCGCATGATTGGTGGACATCCTCTCAATAATATCGATTTATTCAGATGATGAAATATGAATCATATGAGAGATTCATGTGGTTGTAAAAAATATTCTATGACTTCAGTGGGTATCTTCACTCGACCGTGTTATATATTTTATATATTTTATTAAAAAATATTTTGTGGTTATAATTTTATTCATTTTATTTATTAAAATAAATAGGTTATTTTTCAAATTTGAACCGGTGTGTCTCTCACAATGATTTGTGTCATTTCTGTTGAACCAATGTGTTATTTGTTCAAAATGGAGAGATCAAAGCAGTGTGTACCTCAGTAATAGTTTTCTAATTTTGGTGGAACAAATGTGTTCTTTGAAAAAACTAGTGAAATTTGCACTGATTCTAATCTATAAATAAGTGATGATGAGATTTCTTATTCGTTAATTAATTTTTCAATCCAAGAAATTATCCTATGTTCTCCCAAAATTGGTGCGGCGAGGAAATCATAAATTGGTGTTTTATGTTCCCTAAACCATGGTGAAATACTCAAGAGATACTTCCACCGAGAACACTACACCATCAACGTGGGGGTGGATCAAACCTTTTTGGATAGTGAATTCAATTTACGCATCAAGGTTCTATCTTTCTTCCCTTTTTTCCAACCTATTTTCTTAACAATCAAAAGGGTTTGAATGAGGAAGAACCTAGAAGATGGATTCTAAATCTCTTAATGTATTGAACAAACATATGGTCAAACTTGACTGTTTCGATGGAAGAAAATTCTACTAGTGGAAAGGCAATATGATTTTTCTTCTAAGAGTGTTGAATATTTCTTACATTCTGGAACCGATTCTTCCTCCCATACCCGATGAGCTCGTTTCAAATGCTGACGACACACCCGTTGACATGACTCAAGTCGATAAAATTCAGGAAATGAGGAAGAAATGTGATGATGTTGAAGTCTTGTGTCAAGGAAACATTCTCAGTATTTTATTAAATCGTCTCTATGACTACCTCCACCTAATAAAGATCGTTTGAGAGATTTGAGATGCACTTGAAGTCAAGTATAAGGTGGAGGAAGAAGGTAACAATAAATTTCTTAATTCAAAGTATCTAAACTACAAGATGGTTGATAACAAGCCTGTGTTGGAGAAAATTCATGATATTGAAGTTATAGCAAATAAAATTCTTTCCTTTAAGATCAATATACCTGAGATTTTTTCAGTGGGTGAAATTATTGCTAAATTTCCGCCTATGTGGAAAGATTTTGGTAAGTCACTTATTAAAAAAGTTATGATATTTCCTTAGAGAAATTGAAAAATCTTCTTTTTATTGAATAAGAATCCATGTTGAGAGACATGGGAATGGATTTGAAATTTGATACCATGGTTAATATCGTTGAGGGAAATCCACAACCAGATTATTCCTTACATTTCAAGAAGAAGAGTGAACAATTTAAGAATAAAGGAAATCCTTCCATGAAGGAAAGAGATTGCTTCATCTGTGGAAAACCAGGGAATTTTGCAAGGGAATTTCTCTATCTAATTAAAGTTGGAAAACCCGCTGCAAAAATGCTGATTGAAGAAAATATAGTCTCAATGATATCCAAATTCAATATCACATCGATGAATATAGGATGGTGGATAGATTCTAGAGAAACGGTGTATGTGTGCAAGGATCATTCAATGTTCAAAACATTTGATGATTGTATTATTTTAAAGGAAGTTCATCTTGGAAACAATACATGCATCAACGTTACTGGACAAGGAATTAGGGATATTGACTTCACTTATGGGAAGATGTTGACCCTTCTCAATGCGTTGTATGTTCCCAAAATTCGAATGAACTTAGTTGCGTTTGATATTTTGTTTAAAAAGGGATTTTGGGATTCATTTTATTCCGACAAGGTTATCTTGTCAAAGGGAGTCATGTTTGTGGGGAAAGGGTATTCAAATTATGGGATGTATCAACTACCTATTAATAATATTATTGAATCTTCTTCTTATTTTATGGAATCTTCTAATTTGTGGCATGATAATTTAGCACATGTTAATTATAATTTATTAAAAGTAATGAAGAAGTTAAACTTGATTAATTTTGAAAATGATTTTAATAAATGTGAAACATGTGTAGAATCTAAAATAGTAAAGAATCCTTTTCATACTGTTGAAAGAAATTCTGATATATTAGATTTAGTTCATTCTGATATTTGTGAATTAAATGGATTATTAACTCATGGAGGGTAAAGATATTTTTTTACTTTTGTTGATGACTGTAGTAGATATTTAAATATATATATCCTTAAAAAAAGTATGAATCCTTTAATGTGTTTTAGAAGTATAATTAAGAAGTTGAAAACCAATTAGACAAAAAGATTAAATTATTACGCTCAGATAGACGTGGTGAATATTTTATGAACGAGTTTAATGACATCTGCGAAGAGAATGGTATAATTCACCAAATAAATCCTCCTTACAGACCTCATAAAAATTACTTAGATGAAAGGAAAAAAGTTCACTTTAGCAGAAATAGTAAATTTCATGATGAATAAATTTTTGTTTCCATTAAATTTATTGGGAACAACTTTATTGGATGCATATCATATTCATAATAGGATTGCATATAGAAAGACTAAGTTATCCCCTTATAAAATTTGGAGAGGAAGAAGACCTAATCTTTATTATTTAAAAGTATGGGGGTGTTTAGCATATTACAGATTTGATGATCCAAAAATAACTAAAATTGGTTCTAGAGAAATTAAAGTTATTTTTTTGGATATTCCGAAAATATAGAAGCATAAAAAATAATGGATTTAAGAGCTAATATAATTGTTGAATCGAGGGATCTAGAGTTGGAAAATATGTTTTATAAATATGATATAGATCATGTGATTTCTCATATCCCAATCTCATGTACTCCATATAGTTCAACTATAATAATAGAGAGTTATGATGATTCTCGAGTTGAGCCTAAATGGAGTTCAAGAATTAGGAAGGAGAAACATCTACATCCAGATTTTATTTCTCCTAATTACATAATTTTTCTTATTGAAGGAAATCAAAATAATAATATTCTGAATAAGTATCATATGGTATTGACTATAGAAGATTACCCAAATACTTATAAAGAAGCAATGCATTTTAGATATTTTTCTCTTTGGAAGGAATTAATTTAAGATGAAATGGATTCTATTATATGGAATAATACATGGGTTATTATGGATTTACCAAGAGATTCGAAACCTATTGGTAGTAAATGGGTATTTAGAATGAAATATGCTTCCAATGGTAACATTCAATCTTTTAATGCTAGATTGGTTTCCAAAGGTTTTAGAAAAAAAGAAGGGATTGATTATTTTGATACATATGCCTCTGTATCTCTAATTACATCAATAAGGATATTATTTTCTTTAGCTTCAATTAATCATTTGTATGCTTATCAAATGGATGTTAAAACTACTTTTTTCAATGGAGAATTAAATGAATATATTTACCTGGAACAACCAGAAGTGTTTTCTACATAATAATGAAAACCAGGTATGAAAAATAGTAAAATCTCTTTATAGTCTTAAACAAGCTCCAAAGCAATCGCATGAGAAATTCTATTCAATTATTTTATCTAATGTATTTTCTCATAATAATGTGGATAAATGTGTTTATTCAAAGTTAAAGAAAGAATATGGATTTATTGTGTGTTTATATGTGGATGATATGTTAAGTTTTGGAACCAATATGACTTGTATGGTTGAGACAAAGAATTACTTTTCATCTATGTTTAAAATGACGGATTTTTGAATAGTTGAAACTATTCTAGGTATTAATGTTAGAAAACATAGTGGGAGTTTTTCCTTAAGTCAGTCTCATTACATAGAAAAAATGATAAATAAATTTGATCATCTTGGTTTCAAGGATGTCAATAATACATTTGATTCTAGTGTTAAACTTTTTATAAATAAAGGTAGAGCTGTAGCACAACTTGAATATGCTAGTACAATTGGTTCTTTAATGTATGCGATGCATTTCAATAGACTTGATATTAATTTTGAGGTATGTAAAATGAGTAGATATACTAGTAATTATAATTTGTATTATTGGAGATGTATAACGAGAATTTTTGGATACTTAAAAAACCAAAGATTTATGTTTATACAATAATAATTATCTAGATGTATTAGAAGGATACATCGATGCAAGTTGGATGACCAGTATTGGTGATAAAAAATCCACTTCTAGATGGATGTTTCTTTTTTGGAGGTTGTGCTATTTCTTGGGCGAGCAAGAAATAAACATGTATTGCACATTCGACCATGGAGTCTGAGTTTATCTCCTTAGTGACATGTGGAAAGGGAGTTGAATAGATTCAGGATCTATTATTGGATATTAGATTGTGGCCTAGTCTGATGGATCATATCTCAATCAGTTGTGATAGTGAAGCAACATTATCAAGGGAATATAGTTTCATGTAAAATGGAAAGTCTACAAATATAAGTTTGAGACACGATTATGTGAAAAAATTGTTACAATATGGTACCATAACAATTGTTTATGTGAGATCGTGTAACAACCATGCAGATCCATTTTCAAAATCTTTGTCTAGAGAGGTTATTCATGAAAAGAATAAAGATATGGGGTTAAAACTCATAGAATAAATCATTTCAGTAATGGAAACCCAACACATTATCTATGTAGATCCTAATCAAAGTGTTTAATGGGTAAAAAAAGTTACGAAGATGATTTTTGATATTGACAATTATAACCCCAATTTTTGGTGTCAAAATCGCCTGTTATGACAAGAGGTTGAGTTTTAAACTCTTAACAAAATATTATGACCCAATGAGTTATGTACTGTAATAACAGAAGAACATTTTAATATTTTTCCTATGTGAAATTATAAGTGGTGCAACTTGTTATAGAAGTTAAATGGTTTAATCTATAGAGAGTTCATGAAAAGGATATAAGAACATGGCCTTAAAATTGCTACAAATAGAGATATTGTATGAAAGTTCATTATATGTATGATTTCTTTAGTTTATCTTAAAGGATAATAAGTTTAATGTTTCGACAACTTATAAATCTGATAAAATTTGAGATAATGATACTAACTAAAGGATTAAATTAAAAGATACCTTTATTATGTATAATGAATGACATATGATATGGATAATTAATATTTTTGAGTAAAAGTGGGGGATTGTTATATATTTTATTAAAAAATATTTTATTGTTATAATTTTATTCAAATTATTTATTAAAATAAATAGACTGTTTTTCAAATTTGAACTGATGTGTCTCTCAGTAAGAGTTGTGTCATTTATGTTAAACCATATTGTTCTTTGATCGAAATGGTGAGATCAAAGTGGTGTGACCCTCATCAAGAGTGTCACAACACGTCCCCCGGGGCCCATGCCGTGACTACCCCAAACCCGCCTTCCATAGGCCAGGGGCTAGCAACTATCACCAAAGTAATAATTCCGTAAATTGGGAAGGCATTGCCATAATAACCTGTATACACACACAACATAGCACAAAGATGGATACAAAACAATAGGTAAAACTGTATAACAAAATAGTGCTGGAAGTAAAAGAAGGCTGGAAATACAAGCCCAATTATAAAGTACAAGAAACTGAAAGTACAACTGAATAAAAGAAAAACTACTACTAGGTCATCCTCCGAGGTTCCTACCTGAAGGGTAGGTACATATCGCCTCCTCAGCACTCCAGGTCTTTCCGTCTCCTCCGTGTATCGTCACACTGTATGGTCCATATCCATGTACCATCCAGTCCTGGTACTCTCATCCTCAATCAACAATTTCTGTCTTCTGTATCCAACACAACAAGGTGGAGGCATAGCCCGTGCATGGTGAGTATAACGATACATAGTAGGGACCCTGAGACCCTCATGGTCTAATAAAATATAGTAAGCATAAACAAAAAAGTATAAAATCAACAGACAACCTTAATTAGGTATATTCCCACACATATACCTAAGTTATCATGTGATCCATCTCAATCACGAGGAAATCATAAAAAAACTGACTCAGCTCAACAATGATTTTAATCACATTATTGAATCCTCAACTGCTAGTGAACTCCAGTTCAATCAAGTACAGTGGGCCTGTCGCGTCAGATAGAGGTGCTTCCCACTAACCTTGGACTACTGAGGTACTCCTCCTATCAAGTACCATGGGTCTGATGCGTCACACAGAGGCACCCCCACCGTGGGTCTGCCACCACACCCAGGTGCTCCCACTCAATGCCTACAAAGGTACTCCTCCTATCGAGTACCATGGGTCTAACGAGTCGCCAATCATGCTCCTTCACCGTGGGTCTTCTGCCACAACCAGGTGCTCCCCACTGGGCTAGTAGAGTCTCTCTCAGTCAAACGGTTAGTAGTCATTAGGTCTTAGCCAGATACTAGGTCTCCACACTCTGCTCACTCATCACTGGAATGATCAACTCCATGTGCTACTGGTCAATACTACAACTGTCCCAATGTCCCACGAAGAAGTATCTCAAAGTTCCTCCACGTCATTAGGGTCTCAACGCAATAGACGGTGTGCCAATCGGATGCCCGGTCTATGAGATATTAGTCGTTCAGTCCCAGGGGCGCAGTTGTATTCATGTAGGATCCAACCTGACCATATCTCAACTATACCCCAAACTCCAGTGGGGTATACTCAATGGGACCGTCATACTCCAATATTACCAACGCTGTAGATGGTTCGTCAAACAGACGTATGATGCCAAAGATATGGCCAAAAGAAGGTAAAAGGTCATAGTGGGCCTGGGTCCGGTCCGACCTGGTTCGAGTCGACCCCACCGGACCCGTTGGGTCTGCCCCCCCCCCCCCCGTTTGGCAGGATAGCCCATTGGGTTCAGCCCAGCCCTTTAGGCCCAGCCCAACATGCCGCAAGGGGCCGCGGAGGTCTGAGAGGGCGCGGACCGGCCACGGGTCGTTACGAGGGTGGTTCGGCCTGGTGGGTGCCGTGAGGGTGGCATGGAATGAGGCACAGGGCTAGTTCAGCTCGGAGGGCTGCGGGGGTGTGGATCGGGGCGGTTCGACCCGAGGGCCTGGGTGGCATAGCTAAGACCGGTTCAGCGAGTAGGTGGCGCGACCGGGGCCAGGAAGCCGGTTCGGCCATGACGCATCGAGGGGTGCAGAAGTATGGTTCAGATGGGGCACTGTGAGGGGCGTGGGAGGTCAAGGCACGGCACAGCCGGTTCGGCCGGCAGGTGGCGCAGCCATCGGGCAGTGCGACCGGGGTGGCTTGACCAGCAGGTGGCGTGGCCGGCGGGCTGCGCGGTGTGGCTAGGGCATGCGACCGGTTCATCTAGGAGGCTAGAGCACCGTAGGGGCGATGCGGGTTGTGGTGACCGCGGGTGGAAGTGCTGTTCCCTTCGTCGCCTTCACTATCTTCCTTCATTCTGAAGAACACCACAAAGAAGAAGGGCAGAGGGGTTCGGGCCATGTTATTTTTGACCATAACCTCTACGTTTATAATGGTATAATGTGGTTCACCATAACGAATTAAGAAACATCAACCATGATCTTATGAAATTTAATCATTCCCAATCCCACACAAGAGAAGAAGGGAGTACCTGGAAATGGTAATCAAATAACATTATACCCTTACCTCGTTCTATTGATGACATTTGCGCAAGAATTTATTATGGTTGTTGAAGACTTCCCACGTCAGTTGCCTCGGCAAGGTGCTTCCGAGGAAGAAGATGTAGAAATTCTTTACCGGCGTTCTTTGTGGAGGAATAATTCTTTGTGTAGGAAGCGTTCTTCATGGATGAAGCGTTCTTCGTTGGAGAGCATAATCCTCCAAGTGTTGGGCATCATGTCACTATACCACTTCTTCATCGTTTTGTGAAGTTGTCCCTAAACCTCCTCCCAAGATCCCTATATATAAGAGAGGGGGAAAGGTATGTAACGATCATGGACTTTATGAAGGTTCATTTATTAGGAACCTTCCTAAATTTCAATGAAACTATAACATAAATTAAAAAGGCTGGAAACCCAATTAACTTAGTTGGCACAATTAATGTGCTGTGTTGGAATAATTAAATTGGAGAAGGTCAAAAGTCTCTCCCTCATTTATTGCAGGAGTTTAGAGGTTTAGGCCTCTGTTGGTCCCCACCACCATAACCTCTCATGGGAGGTTAGGTTTTGGTGGTCCCCACCACCATAACCTCTCATGGTAGGTTAGTTTCGGGTGGTCCCCAACTCAACCTCGACATGGAGGTTTAGACTCAGTGGGCCCCACCTCCCAACACCCACATGGGTGTTGTAAATAAAAATATAAATGTTACACACTTTTATTTTTATTTTATTCTTACACAAAAAAACCCAAAAACTATCTTTCCCTCTCGAACATCTGTCGTCGAGGTGAAAGTCACCATAAGAAAATACCAACGCTGCGAGTTCAACGGTTCCCTCAGATTTCAATTCTGAGCACCGGTTCAAAATTTAGAAAAACCCGCTCATACGTTTACTGAACGTACCTGAAAAAAACTTCAGAAATTGATTCTGGGCACTCTGGGCCTCAGAAGCCCACGACTTAAATTTTTGCGAACTCATAAAATTCCCATATATTTTAAAAAACAAATTACATGGAAATTCCGGGTCTTTACATTCTCCCCACATTAGGTATCTACATCCCCATAAGACACAACTCATAACTGATGGAACAAGTGGGGGTACTGAGAACACATCTAAGCCTCCTGCTCCTATGTGCTCTCCTAGAGGTTCTCTTGCTACCAATGAAAGCGCACCAGAGGTATCGACCATCCACATAGGACCCAATCCTGTCGATCCTCAATCTCTACTGGAACCTCTGTAAAAGTCTCCCCATCATCGATGTCCAACTCTCCATGGTCGATGATGTGGGAAGTGTTGTGCACGTATCTCCTTAGCTGGGATACACGGAAGATGTCATGCACCCGGTGCAATTGAGGAAGAAGAGCTAATCGATATGCCACGTTTCCAACTCTGCTGAGAACCTAAAAAGGTCCGATGAACCTTGGAGATAACTTGCTACCTCAGCCAAATCTCTGTAAACCTCGTCAGGGTGAGACCAGTAGAAATATGTGGTCTCCATCCTCGAACTCTAGAGGTCTACGTATCCTATATGAATATGACTTCTTCCTACTCTGTGTAGTCTTCATCTACACATGGATGATCTACACCTTCTCTGTGGTAGCATGTACCATCTCTAGTCCCATTAGTGTTGACTCCCCTGGGTCAGTCCAGCACAAGGGTGATCTGCAAGGTTGCCTATATAATGCCTCTAAAGGTGTCATCCCAATGTTGAATTGATAGTTGTTGTCGTATGAAAACTCCACCAATGGTAATTGATCCTCTCAGCTGCGATCAAAGTCGAGGACACAATACACAACATGTCCTTGAGGTTCTGAATGGTTCACTCAGTCTGGCCATCTGTCTGAGGATAGAAGGCGGTGCTCAAACGAAGATGTGTCCTGAAGGCTCCTTCAACCCCTTCCATAGTAGGGAAGTAAAATGTGTGTCATGATCAGGGACAATGATTAATGTTACTCTATATATCCGTATAATTTCCTGCACTTAAAGGTGTCCCAAGATCTCTACTGAACCTTGGTCTCTTATCGGTAGGAAGTCGGACGACTTGGTGAGTCGATCGACGATCACCCAGATAGAGTCATGACCTCTGGATGTACGTGGAATTCCTATCAAAAAGACGATGTATATCCCATCCCACTCCCACTTAGGGACCTCTAGTGGGTGAACCAGGCCTGCTGGTAACTGATGCTCCGCCTTCACTAGCTGACAAGTGAGGCATCGAGAGACAAACTCTGCAACCACTTTCTTCATTCTCGGCCACCACTATTGTCATCAGAGATCCTGGTACATATTTGCCACTCCTAGATGTACTGCTTGAGGGGATGTATAAAACTCCCTCAATACTTCCTCCTGAAGTGACACTGTTACCATGGTACATCCTCTGAAGAGGAATACATGTTCCCCACCTTCAGAAAATGCATCAGGTGCCTGCCCTGTAGATATCTGAGCACGTCGTGCCTCGCAGTCAGCGTCCCCATGTTGTGCCTCCCTGACTCACAGAAGACATGGGGGAGTGAATGTAAGAGTAAAACGCACGGCCGATTGTCGCCTATCGACCAGTCAAGGTTCCGGTGCTCTGCTAATGTGTATAGAAGCACTCAGGTCAAATCCTCAGCGATGATACTTTCTAATAGTCGTTTGTTTTTAGTTGATTGTATTCTGATTGGGGGGTTTGTTTGCAGAGATTAAATTATGTGATTAATAATTGGTGGTTGATTTAACAATTTGATAAATATTGGGGTGAGTTCATTTTTAGGGAGTTAAGCTTGTGATATCCTGGATCTTTGCTTTATATTACAGTTAATTTAACACCCACTTCGCAAGATAATGTTGATTAGAATTACCAAGTGTTAAGGATTTAATCCAAGCCTTAACTTAACTTAGTGTTCTAATATCTATCATAGATTGTTTATGGTAGTGTATTTATGGTTCCAATAATCCATGGAAACCACATGTTAAACAAAATAATTCATTAATCCACGACATGTTACGTCAAACATACACAATGTTAAATTAAAGAATATTCATTGAGCAGATACTCTCAATAACTTAACATCACTAAATTTTGACACACCCCAATAATATATTTACTCATCCATTGATATGAATATTAATATGGTTTATATATTTATGATGATTAATTAACAAGGGAAGAAAAAGAAAGGGATTAAAAAAGAGTGGTACATCGAACACACACACATGAACAGTGATGATAATTAAAAACGGATTTTGAATTGAATGAGGAAGCAAAATAAGGGAAGGGGATTCAACTGAATTTAAAATATTTTAATAACATTAATAGTAAACTAGAGAAGGTGGATGACAATAAGATATATTGAAGAATAAATTTTCATTAAAACAGAATTACAAAACAGAAACTTACAAGTTTATAAACAAAGAACAACACAAAAGTGAAAGGAAACAAAGAGAGGAGGAAAGGTATTTCAAGTTAAAACTTGAGTATGGTAGGTCCTCCCAATCCCTTGTTAAGTCTTTTGTCGTGCCAATATGTTCTCCTATCTTATGAAATTTCAACCCCTTGCAAGGAGAGGAGGGGGATGTATTTATAGCCCAAGGAAGTGGACTGTTTGCATTCCCAATCTGTCCCTAAACATGGATCAACGATTTAGACCTCAATAAAGCCGAATCTAGAGATATATCCTTCTTCAAAGATGAAGATAATAATGTTTTCCGAATACTCTCAAAATTTGGAGTCATTTGGACCTATTTAACCAAAGTTATGTCAGGTTCATTAAACAATTTTAATCTGTCCATTTCAATCCAGTCTTTTTGAATTCCAAAATGTGAAAGGATTATTGGATTGGAAGATTCCCTCAAAACTGCATGATGTATTTAAAAAAGTTGGACACCTATATCTCTTATTTCACACTGAAAGAGCTGAGATCCAAATTATTTCTAGATCCGGAGCCATGTCATAAACACTATACATCTTTTAATTCCCGTCCAGAATGGTGGGCTGGACTTCAAAGCATTAGTTGGGACTCTTGTCATTAGAGTTGGGCCTTGAAATTTTTATCCAATACTCCTTTACTTATCCCCCGAACTTTGGAGGATAATAAAATAATTTGGACTTCCTTATTGAGCCCCAAAATTAAATCTTTATGGCTAGTCCATTTTCATCATAGATTCTATAGGCCTCCTTGTGTGGTCTATATGGGCCTTAAAATGGAATAATTAGACCATTATCCCTTATAATGAAATGTTTTATATTGAATTAGGAATCATAAAAAACAAGAACCACACAATATGGATTAGTAGGGTGAGCTTTATAAAAAAAATAGTAAACTGAATCAATTGGACTACTTCTAAAAATGCTCAAAAATTATACATAGTATTAACATATTAATATTTCACACAAATTATGCACATTTCATATAAAATTAGTAAATAGAGTATATAATAAGTCATGAAAATATTAGTAACATCAACTCCCCCACACTTAGTTTTGTGCATATCCTCATGTTCAACAAATATAAAAACATGACAAAATCATTTTCACTCACTAACAAATATTAAATTATTTTTCTCCAATCAGGGGAAGTTTTGACTATTTCACTCATCCATTTTGAATTCCACCAAAAGTTGTTACAAAAACAATGTTCCAAAACTAATTCATTTTTTCATGCTCAAATTTAGAAATGGAAAATGTGGACACTCAAAACTCACACATCTCAAGATGATAAAATTCATTTGTGGAGGTTCACTCTTTCACCAACCATAAGTTAAAATCTTAGAGTTTGAAAAAGCTCTCGGCTTCCAATACCTATCCATAGTGCACACGAATCAATATTTCTTTTTAAGGGGTTTTTTTGTGTCTATGGGACGGTAGGAATATAATGTACAAGAGAGAGAAGAAGAGGGTTAAAAAACAAACATAGAAAAAGCAATGCACATTTTTTTGAAATAAAACATGGAAGGAAATGAAAACACATATTTACCAGGGAATGATTGTGTGAAGAAAGAAACAATAGAGGAATAAAATATGAAGGTAATGAGAAGATGGAATATTTACAAAACACAAAACTTCTCCCAATAATAATATAATGCAAGTGTTCTTTTTTTTTTTCTTTTCCTTTTTTCTTTGTTTTTTCGAAAGTTAACCTTAAAACAAATCTCACACTCATATCCCAACCCATGTTTGATCTCCTCATGACACTAATTGTAATAGTTATAAAAAGATCAAAGGTCTAGGAAGAGTGATTTTTAACCTACCCAAGACAAAACCCATTTTTTCAATTTTTTGATTTTTTTCATCATTTTTTATTTTTTTGATCACCTGTAAATAACATTTACAAAATTACATAAATGGAAGTATATTACATTCCCCAAAACACACTGAATGAAAAAATATCCCCCACACTGAAATGGATGATTTCCCTCAAGCAGATGACAACTCATTGAAAATCAATAATAGGGTACCCAAACAATGAAATCCATTCCCCCCACACTTAAATTTCAAAAAATTATGCAATTAAAATCCATGTTGATATTGGGTGGGAAAAGGTATTGGGCTTTTAATGTGGCTCTCAATTAAAAGGTTTTATTAGGCTTGAAGGGGATTTCAAAAGGAGGATTAATGTAAGGGAAATGGGAGGATATTTGGCTATTGTGATTATCATGTGGTTCAGAAAATCCCTCTATCATATTAATGCACACTAAGGTAGGAAATTCATCTCGAAGGTCCACAAACACAAGACTCACAAATGGGGGTGAAAACACACATTTTGAAAAGATGGTCATAGGTGGCCTTGGCATGAAAGTAAATGTTGTTCCTCACAGTTTGGTAAAATCATTTTCCAAATAAAAAATTGAGCATTCAAATTTTTTTAATTTTGACACAAAATTATTTTTCCAAAGACATGATGAAAATAAAAAAAATTTGAGATGAAAACATGTATGTTAACTCCCCAAAATGGTTGAAAAAAAAGTTCAAAACTCTATGGTGAGTAGTCATGACTCTTGATTTTTTTGTATTTTTTTAAGTGATTTTTTTGAGAGTTTTTATATAAAGAAACACCCACAAAAAGAAGAAAGTGAAAAAGAAAGGTTTTGATAAAAAAAGTGGTAAAAAATTAAAGATAGAGGAAGAATAAGAAAGAGGTAGAGAGAGGAAGAGATAGAGAGAGAGTTAAAGGGAAAGAGGTGCCCCCTAGTTTGGATTTGGCGGGTTGCCATCTCCATCTAGTGGTTGGTTGACTAGAGATGTTTGGGATCCAGTAGAAGTTAATGATGATATAGGATTGTGTTTCCTCTCATGGTGATTCTTTAACCGATGTCCATTAATCGTGAAAGTCATTTTGGAAGAGGGCTCTTGGACTTGCACTACACCAAACAGGTAAACATTAGTAATAACAAAAGGACATTCCCAACGAGAATTAAGCATACCTGGGTGAAGCCGAAATCGATAATTGAAGAGCATTACCTTTTCACCTTCATGGAATACCTTTCTTAGGACGTGTTTGTCATGGAGTACGTTGGATTTTTCTTTATAGAGAATAGAATTCTAATAAGAATCTTTTGAAGCTACACCAGTTCAGCCAATTGCAACAATCTTTCTTCACCGGATTTTTCAAGATCAAAATTACAAGTTTTCACTACCCAAAATGACTTATGTTGGATTTTAACTAGAAAATGATATGATTTACCAAAAACAAACCTAAAAGGATACATCCCAATGGGTGTTTTCTAGGAAATTAGATAAGCCCAATGTGCTTCATGAAGTCTTTCCGGCTAGTCTTTTCTGGTGGGTTTTACAATTCTCTCAAGAACTCTTTTCACTTCTCTATTAGAAAGTTCAGCCATGCCATTTTTTTGGGGGTGATATGCAATTTAAGTTTTATGTACAACCCCATTCTTTTTCAAAAGAGATTTCATGGTTTTATTACAAAAGTGGGTTCTTAAGTCACTTATCAAGGCACGAGGTTTTCCAAATCGGTGGAAGATGTGTGTATTAAGGAACTCACTAAAAGTATGTGAATCATCATTTATAGTGGGTTTGGCATCGACCCACCTAGAAACATAATAAACTACAAGAAGGATGTATGAGAATCCATTGGAAAGGGGAAATAGTCCAATGAAATCGATGCCCCAAACATCGATGATCTCACAGAAAATTAAAGGATTTTGGGGAATTTCATTTCTCTTTGAAATTGTACCAAAATTTTGGCAAGTGGGACACGATTGAAAGTACTCATGTGAGTCCTTGAAGAGTGAAGTCTAGAAGAATCCAGAGTCTAGGACCTTTTGGGAGGTCCTTTGTGGTCCAATGTGGCGACCACCAGGAATCGAGTGAAAAAATTCTAAGATGGAAGAATGTTCATTTTCATCGACACATATCCTTATTACCATGTCAGCCCCAGTTTTCCAAAGTTTATTGTCTTCCCAAAAATAGTATTTTGAATCACTTTTCAACTTCATTTTTTGTTCTTTTGAAAACTTTTTAGGGAAAACACCAGAAACCACGTAGTTTACAATTGGGACATACCATGGTATTTTTGGAGTGAGAGATGAAAGGTGCTCAGTGGGGAATTCAGGATTGATGATTTGAGAATGAGAAGAATTAGAAATTCTACTCAAGTGATCAGCCATAGGGTTTTCTTTTCCTGTTCTATATTTGATTTCAATGTCAAATTCTTGGAGAATTAGGATCCATATTATTATCCTTGGTTTGGAATCACTTTTCTTGAGTAAGAACATTAGAGAAGAATGGTCTGTGAAGATGATGATTTTGACACCTAGGAGATAGGGCCGAAATTTATCTAAGGAAAAAACAACTACTAAAAGTTCTTTTTCAGTGACAGTGTAGTGAAATTGAATTTCATCCAATGGTTTTGAGGCATAATAGATGACATGAGGAAGTTTTTCTCTTATTTGACCAAGAACAACCCCAACAGCTCTATCAGAAGCATCAAACATCAACTCAAAGGGTAAGTACCAATCTAGTGGTTGGATTATCGGGGCAGATGTAAGAGAAGTTTTGAGTTCAATGAAGGATCTCTTGCAAACCTCATCGAAATGGATAGTGACATCATTTTGGAGAAACCGAGTGAGTGGGAGGTAAATTTTACTAAAGTTATGGATTAATCTAGGATAGAAACCAGAATGAACGAGGAATGAACGGATGTATCGAACAGAAGTGGGTAAAGGAAATGATTGGATCACTTCAATTTTGGTAGGATGGACTTCAATACCATATTTTGAAACTATGTGCCCTTGAACAATCCCATTTTCCACCATTAAGTGATATTTTTCAAAATGTAATACAAGGTTGGACTTGACACACTTTTGGAGGACTAGAGAGAGTGAATTCAAACAAGATTCAAATGACTCACCATAAATGTTGAAGTCATCCATGAAGACTTCAATGTAGTGTTCAATGAATTCAGAAAAGATACTCATCATACACCTCTGGAATGTTGCAAGAGAATTGAAAAGTACAAAAGGAATTCTTCTATATGCATATGTTCCAAAGGGGCATGTGAAAGTAGTCTTTTCTTGGTCCTGAGGTGCGATTGGGATTTGGAAGTAACTGGTGTATCCATCAAGAAAGCAATAGTGTGACTTTCTGGCTAATCGTTCCAGCATTTTATCAAGGAATGGAAGAGGGTAGTGATATTTTCTTATTTCAACATTCAATTTCCTATATTCGATGCACACACGCCATTTGTTCTTCACATGAGTTGTGACTACCTCTCCATGTTCATTTGTGACAACAGTTATCTTACCCTTCTTAGGTACAACTTGAATTGGAATAACCCATTAACTATCAGAAATTGGGTAGATAATACCATCTTGAAGAATCTTGGTGATCTCTTCCCTAACTACCTCAAGAATGAGTGGATTGAGTCTTCTTTGTGGTTGTCTAATTGGTTTCGATGATTCCTCAAGATGGATGTGATGCATGCAAAGGGTAGGGTTGATTCCTGGTATGTAATCTACGGCCCACCCTAAAGAATTTTTGTTTTCCTATAACACTTGAAAAAGTTTGGACTCCTCGGTTTGGTAAGTGAAGAAGAGATAATGACAAGATAAGAGTGATCATGGAAAAGGAATTCATATTTTAGGTGTTCAGAAAGAGGTTTCAGATCAGTATCATCTTTTATTTGTGGGTTAGAAAACTCAGGAATGGAGAAAGGGACTTCAGTTGCTTCAAATTCATTCTCTTTAATACTTTACAAGGTGGAGTAGTAGAGATCAGAGTTGATGTGGGATTCAAGAGTGTTTTCAAGTTCCTCTAGATTTATGGAGTCTATTAATGAGAGGTCCACATCAACTTCACCGTTTATGACTTAGTTAATCATGGTGCAGATTTCACAAGATCCTTTTTCATTAGAACATGAAGAAAATGCTGGATTGGGGTTCGATTGACACTTAGAAGTGTCCTCAAAAGCATGGATTGAGAATGAAGTGTGATCCTCATATGGGTATTGCATGGATTGGAAAATGTTGAAATTGACTAGTTGGTCACCAAATGCCATGGATAATATGTCGGAATGGACATCAATCTTGGTTCTCATAGTCATGAGAAATGTTATTCCTATAATTAGGGGAGATCGAGAAGATTTCATCTCACCTTTCTGTTGTACATCTCGTTCCCCTCGTTGTTTGATTTTCATGATCACAATCACCTTTCTTATTTATCTAATATTGTGTTTTAAGTGTTGTGGATGATAGGCAAGAGATTGCCAAAGGAATGGCCCAAGAAAGCATCTCAAGTGGACTAAAATTCAGTCCACCGGCCAGCCGGTGGCACCTGCACTCAAAGGGAAGCTACTGCCTCCCCACCGGTCGACCGGTGGCTCTGCCACCGGTCGACCTGTGGCACCCAGCCCAAATAGTGTTTGCTACTGTTTTGCCACCGGCCAGCCGGTGGCTCCTCACCGGTCGACCGGTGGAGCCTGGATCAAGACACTTCTTCTCTACCAAGGCACCGGCTAGCCGGTGGAGCTGTACCGGTCAGCCGGTGGCCCCTGGACAAGAATCCTATGCCTTTTTGCACACACCGGCCAGCCGGTGGGACTGTACCGGCCAGCCGGTGGATCCAGTCAAACTAGCCGTTGGAGCTTTGACCAGGCTGCTCCACTTGCCTCCCAACGGCTCCGAAAGCCTTTCCAACGGCTCCAAAGGCCTCCAACGGCCATATGAGGGTTCCCCCTCTATAAATAAAGGACCTTGAAGCCCCGGAACAATTGCCGGACCATAATTAAGCATTGTGAAGCCAACAAACACAATTCTCCTCATTTGGCAAACCTCCGGCGGATTGCTCCAAGGGAACCACAACTGCTCCAATCCAATTCCACATCCAAGGAGCACCACCATAGAAGCTTGGGAGTGCACGTCTTCAACTCCATTCAACCCTTGGCGCCCAAGGCTTCTCAACAATACGGTTTTTATTGTTTATTTATTTTGAGCTTTAAATTTGGGTTTGTGCCTACAAACCCCAACCCTTTTCTCATCCCCCTTTCTTTTGGGTTTCACACCACCACTAAGGTGTGAAAAGGTTTCTTCAAGCCTTTCCTTTTAAAAGGCTTGAGTTTTCGGTGAGCTAGCCTTCACCCGTTAAAAAGGCTAGTGGGTTCTTGCTATTCCATTGAAAGCAAGTGGGTTCTTGCTCAACCAATAAAAGCAAGCTGTAATAGGTCCTAGTGCTACCTCAAAGCCTAGTGGGTTTCTTGCTAAAACCATTGAAAAGCAAGCGGTAGGAATCTCTCAACGGTTGAGTTGGGAGCGGAGACGTAGGCCGGGTTTTGGCCGAACTCCGTTATCAATTTCTTGTGTGTTTTGCCTTCTTTATTTCCGCTGCATCTTTACTTTGATTTTAATTTGTTAATCAATTTTTAAAAGGCAATTCACCCCCCCTCTTGCCATCATTCCCTCCTTGGGGTGTTCTTCCGACCCAACATTTGGTATCAGAGAGAGTGTTTGAATAATTCCCTCAACGGTTTCAAATTAAAGATCCTATTTTTTGATGGCTTCTACCGCTTCAACCTCTTTTCCCCCCGAAGGACATTCTTTGGATCGTGCTCCATTCTTTGATGGAGCCGATTATACTTTTTGGAAAACCCGCATGTCAACATTTCTTAAAAGCATTGGCTATCCAATTTTTAAAATTGTTATGCATGGTTTTACGCTCTCCTCTCCCGATGAGTCAAAATGGACCCCCAATGACATTGCTTTTTTTGAGCTTGATGGGAAAGCCATGAACGCTCTTCATTGTGGTCTTGACCGTAATGTTTTTAATTGTATTTCTTCTTGCACTACTTCTTACGATCTTTGGAAATTTTTAGAACTAACCTATGAAGGTAATAGCAAGGCTCCAAAGCAAGAACCCGCTCAAGAACAAGAACCCGATGCAAAATCCGTACCCGCTTGCCCACTTCACAAGAAAAGGGCCAAGAAAAAGAAGGGAAAGAAGAAGGTCCTCAAGGCGACATGGAGTGACACCTCCTCTTCATCATCCTCCTCCTCCTCCTCAAGCGACCAAGGTACAAAATGCCTAATGGCATTCCATGAGGTAACTTCTTCCGATTCCTCTTCCTCATGTTCTTCAAATTCAAATTCTTTAAATCATCTTTCTTATGAAGAACTCTCACATGCTAGAGATCAATTAGAAAATGGTTTTCATGAGCTTTCATCAAAATTTGTCGCTTTGAAAAAGAATTTCAAAAAGCTTTTCTCCGAAAAAGACCAACTTCTCAAAGAGAAGGAGGAACTCACCCTTAAAATCCAAAATTTTCCAAATGTTGATTCCATGGAATCAACCATCAAAGACCTTAGAGAGACCCTAGCTAAGTTCACCCAAGGGGAACAAAATTTGAACAATCTCCTAGGTTCCCAACGTATATCTAGAACCACCCAAGGGCTAGGATACACCAACCGAGCTTCCTCCTCCCATGCTCCAACTGTTTTTGTAAGGGGGAGCTCTAGCTTTAAATTTTGTAATTATTGCAAAAAACCCGGGCACCTTATTTATGAATGTAATTGCAAAAATGCCCGGTATGGTCAACCCAAAAGTTTTTTCTTTTCCGATGAGTTTTATAGAAGAAGACCCGCTATGAGACAAGTATGGATTGAAAAATCCCTTCTAGCGAGTCTCTCCGGGCCCAAAATTGTCTCTTTTCAAAATCCCTCTCCCCGGTAATTCATTGTTTTTATTTAGGGGGAGTTAGGATCGTTTAAGTCCTTTTGATTTTATTTTCAAAATTTTCGATTCCAACTTTCAATTTCAACTTTTGGTATCCAAAATTCAAATTTCAAATTTCAATTGGTTTTTGATTCAAAACTTTCAATTCAAACTGTTATTCAAATTTTCATTTCAATTTCAAAAATCTCAAATTGATTTTCAATTCTCAAAATCTAGTTTTTCAAACCCTTTCCCTCAATCAAGTTTTATGCCCCATTCTATTTTGATAATCACAAAGGGGGAGAAATTTCTTGATTGATTGGGGGAGAATCCTTTTCATCATTCTTATCATTTCCTTTCAATTTCAGTTTTTTACTTTAATTGTTTCGGTGATTGTGATCATCAAAATAGGGGGAGATTGTTGTACATCTCGTTCCCCTCGTTGTTTGATTTTCATGATCACAATCACCTTTCTTATTTATCTAATATTGTGTTTTAAGTGTTGTGGATGATAGGCAAGAGATTGCCAAAGGAATGGCCCAAGAAAGCATCTCAAGTGGACTAAAATTCAGTCCACCGGCCAGCCGGTGGCACACCACCGGCCAGCCGGTGGCACACCACCGGCCAGCCGGTGGCACCTGCACTCAAAGGGAAGCTACTGCCTCCCCACCGGTCGACCGGTGGCTCTGCCACCGGTCGACCTGTGGCACCCAGCCCAAATAGTGTTTGCTACTGTTTTGCCACCGGCCAGCCGGTGGCTCCTCACCGGTCGACCGGTGGAGCCTGGATCAAGACACTTCTTCTCTACCAAGGCACCGGCTAGCCGGTGGAGCTGTACCGGTCAGCCGGTGGCCCCTGGACAAGAATCCTATGCCTTTTTGCACACACCGGCCAGCCGGTGGGACTGTACCGGCCAGCCGGTGGATCCAGTCAAACTAGCCGTTGGAGCTTTGACCAGGCTGCTCCACTTGCCTCCCAACGGCTCCGAAAGCCTTTCCAACGGCTCCAAAGGCCTCCAACGGCCATATGAGGGTTCCCCCTCTATAAATAAAGGACCTTGAAGCCCCGGAACAATTGCCGGACCATAATTAAGCATTGTGAAGCCAACAAACACAATTCTCCTCATTTGGCAAACCTCCGGCGGATTGCTCCAAGGGAACCACAACTGCTCCAATCCAATTCCACATCCAAGGAGCACCACCATAGAAGCTTGGGAGTGCACGTCTTCAACTCCATTCAACCCTTGGCGCCCAAGGCTTCTCAACAATACGGTTTTTATTGTTTATTTATTTTGAGCTTTAAATTTGGGTTTGTGCCTACAAACCCCAACCCTTTTCTCATCCCCCTTTCTTTTGGGTTTCACACCACCACTAAGGTGTGAAAAGGTTTCTTCAAGCCTTTCCTTTTAAAAGGCTTGAGTTTTCGGTGAGCTAGCCTTCACCCGTTAAAAAGGCTAGTGGGTTCTTGCTATTCCATTGAAAGCAAGTGGGTTCTTGCTCAACCAATAAAAGCAAGCTGTAATAGGTCCTAGTGCTACCTCAAAGCCTAGTGGGTTTCTTGCTAAAACCATTGAAAAGCAAGCGGTAGGAATCTCTCAACGGTTGAGTTGGGAGCGGAGACGTAGGCCGGGTTTTGGCCGAACTCCGTTATCAATTTCTTGTGTGTTTTGCCTTCTTTATTTCCGCTGCATCTTTACTTTGATTTTAATTTGTTAATCAATTTTTAAAAGGCAATTCACCCCCCCTCTTGCCATCATTCCCTCCTTGGGGTGTTCTTCCGACCCAACACTTTCATGTCAAGGACAATGAAATAAGCAGGGAAGATAAGATCATTGACACAAACAAGGACATCCTCCATTATACCCTCAGGACTGGTTGTGCTTCGATTGGCTAATTGAATGACAACAACCGTTGGATGTAAGGGACCTAGACCAAGGTTGGAGAATGTGGATTTGGGCATGAAATTAATTGAGGCTTCTAGGTCTATGAGTGCATAATCAATGTTGGAACTTCCAATTTGGCATGGAACCGTAAAGGTCCCTGGATCTTTGCACTTTATGGGAATATAATACTGGGTGGAAACATTTTCGAAGGTCCTAAGTTTCCTCTTGTGGGTACAAAACTCTTTGAGAAACTTGGAATACTTAGGAATTTGTTTTATGGCATATAAGAGGGTAATGTTGACTTCAACACATCTAAAGTTGTCGAGCATTTCAAGATTGGGTTCAAAGGACTTCTTTGGATTAGATACGACTTGAAGAAAAGGAATTGGGTTCCTAAGTGGAATTGAAAGAGATGAGGGAATGGTTTCATGTTCCTTTTCAAGTTTCTTTTTCTTTTCATTTTCTAGGTCAACATTCAAAAGAGGGTTGGAGGACATATCTTGAGGAATAGAAATTTTATTTCACGATCTAAGTGAAATTTCACTGACATTACCCTTGGGGTTGGGTAATGGATGAGCTGGAAGTTGGGAAGAATTGGATGGTTGCTACTGACATAGGTGGGATGCAAGTTGACCAATTTGGGTTTTAATATTTTTAAGGCTAGATCAGGTGAAGGAGGAAAGATCATAAACAACGCTTTCCCATGGTTTCTTGGAAGAAGATCCTTGTACTGGATTCGGGTTACCTATATTTTGGTTCTTGGGAAAGTGATTGTATTGGTTTTGGAATTGGGAAGGCTCACTAGGATAATGGAATACAGAAGAAGGATTGTTCCATTGAGGTTGAGGAATAAAAGGATAAGGTTGTTGGATGTTACCAACACCATGACCATAGGGAAACTGGTTTTGTTATTTAGGAGGGAATTGAAGGGCATGAGAAATGGGATTCCCATATCTCAAGTTAGGGTTATAGGGAGAAGAGAAGGTCTCAAAGTGGGGTTGGCTGAAGTTTCTAAAAAAATGAACTGATAGTTGAGGGTTGGTGTTCCACTGAGCATATGATGCATTGAACACCATTGGTCCAGATGAATTAGATTGATCCTCTTGAAGTTGTGGAAATGTGTCAGTTGGATGAGATGGAGAGTTGTAGATTCCATAGTTTTTGATAGGTCCAAGAAACATTGATTGCAGAGAAGACATGGTTGGGGATTTGGATTCCACAACTAGTTATCGCACATGACCTGTAAGTTCACTCATCCACTCGGTCATCTTGTTCAGATCAATTGATTAATTATCATGGGCTTGTTTTACTTTATCATGTGCTTGAGTATAGAATTGTTGTGTGTTTTCAGCCATGTTACTTATAAGATCTCTTGGTGCTGCAGAAGTTTTATCAACAAGAGAACCACCACTTGCGGAATTAATGAGAGTTCCCTCCATTTCCAATAACCCCGCATAGAAGTATTGAATCAATATTTGGTTAGGGATTTGGTGGTGTGGGTAGGTTGCAACAATCTTTTTGAACCTCTCCCAATATTCATGGAGTGATTCACTTGGGAACTGACAAATACCAGTTATTTCCTTTCGGATAGAAGCAGTACGAGAAGCAGGAAAGAATTTCTCTAAGAAGAGTCTCTTCATGTGATTCCATGTGGCTATGGAACCATGAGGTAGGTAGTAAATCCATGACTTAGCAGTGTCATCTAGGGATAAATGGAATGCTCGAAGTTTGATTTGTTCTTTAGAAACCACTTGACGCTTCATGGTAGAGCACACCACTTGGAACTCTTTAAGGTGGAGATGTGGATCATCACCGGCTAGCCCGTGGAAATGAGGATGAAGTTGAATCAAACCCGATTGGAGTTCAAATTCATCCTCTATGTTTGGATATTGAATATCAAGAGGTTGGTAATTCATATCAGGGGAAGCAAGTTCTTTATGTTTTAGTTCCCAAGGATTGGTCATATCTAATTCAATTGGTTGGTCAAGGACTGATTCTTGAATTATTTTATTATCTCGTATGTTCCTCCTAAGTTGGTGAAGTGTTCACTCAATTTCAGGTTCAAATGAAATTAGAGGGGATATTTAGAAGGCTATGGGGAATTCAGAGAGATTTTGGAATAAAGATCATGATGGGTTTTTCTTCGTGTTTTTTTCAATTTTTTTCAATTTTGTTTTTCTTTGGTTTTTTATTACAATAACCAGAAACTAATGACTACTTAAAGAACCATCCCCAAAAACAGTGCCATTTGAAACGCATGGATGATTGTCTCCTATCGACCGGTCTAGGTTCCGGTGCTCTGCTAATGTGTATAGCAGCACTCGAGTTGAATCCTCGACGATGATACTTTGTAATAGTTGTTTTTTTAGTTGATTGTATTCTGATTGGGGGGGGGGGTTGTTTGCAGAGCTTAAATTAAGTGATTAATTATTGGTGTTCGATTTAAAAATTTGATAAATATTGGGGTCAGTTCATTTTTAGGGAGTTAAGCTTGTGATATCCTAGAGATTTTCTTTATATGGTAGTTAATTTAACACCCACTTCGCAAGATAATGTTGATTGGAATTACTAAGTGTTAAGGCTTTAATCCAAGCCTTAACTTAACTTAGTGTTCTAATATCAATCAGATCTTGTTGATGGTAGTGTATTTATGGTTCCAATAATCCATGGAAACCACACGTTAAACAAAACAAGTCATTAATTCATGACATGTTAAGTCCAATATACACAATGTTAAATTAAAGAATATTCATCAAGCAAATACTCTCAATCACTTAACATCCCTAAATTTTGACACACCCCAATAATAAATTTACTCATTCATTGATATTAATATTAATCTGGTTTATATGTTTATAATGATGAATTAACAAGAGAATAAAAAGAAAGGGATTAGAAAAGAGTGGTACATCGAACACACACACACAAACAATGATGATAATTAAAAACGAATTTTCGATTGAATGAGGAAGAAAAAAAAGGGAAGGGGATTCAACTGAATTTAATCTATTTTAAGAACATTAAAATTAAACTACATAAGGTGGATGAGAATAAGAGATATTTAAGAAGAAATTTTTATTAAAACAAAATAACAACACACAAACTTACAAGTTTACAAACAAAGAACAGCACAAAAGTGAAAGGAAACAAAGAGAGGAGGAAGGGTATCTCAAGTGAAAACTTGAGTTTGGTAGCTCCTCCCAAGCCCTTGGAAAGTATTTTTTCGTGCCAATATGTTATCCTCTCTTCTGAAATGCCAACCCCTTGCAAGGAGAGGAGGGGGATGTATTTATAGCCCAAAGGAAGTGGACTGTTTGCATTCCCAATCTGTCCCTCCACTTGGCTTGATGATTTGGACATCAAGATAGATGAATCTCAAGATATATCATTATTCAAAGGTGAATATAATAAGTTTGGCCGACTACTCTAAATATTTTGTGGCATTTATACGTATGGAACAAATTTTTGGCCGGTTGATTAAAAAAAATTAATCTATCTATTTCAATCGAGTCTTTTTTAATTCCAAAATGTGATAGGGTTTTTGAATAGGAAGATGCCCTCAAAACCGAATGATGTCTTCAACAAAGTCTGCCTACTATATCTCCTCGTTCACACTGCAAATTCTCAGCTCAAAATTATGTCTAGATCAGGAGTCATATCATCAACACTGTACTGATTTTAATTCCCGTCCAGAATGGTGGGATGGACTTCAAAGAATTAGTTGGGCCCCTTTTCTTTAGATTTGGGCCTTGAAATTTTTATCCAATACTCCTTTAATTATCCCCCGAACATTAGAGGAGAATAAAAGAATTTTTACTTCCTGATTACGCCAAGAAATTAAATATTTATGGCTCATCCAGTTTCATCATAGATTCTGTAGGGCTCCTTGTGTGGTCCATATGTACCTTAAAATGGAAGAAGTAGCCCATGATCCCTTCTAATGAAATGTTTTATATTAAATTAGGAATCATAAAAAATATGAACCACACAATTTGGATTAGTAGGGTGAGAGTTATAAATAAAATAGTAAACTGACTCAATTGGACTACTTCTAAAAATTCTCAAAAATTATACTTAGTATTAAAATATTAATATTTCACCCACATTATGCACATTTCATATAAAATTAGTAAAGCGAGTATATAATATGTCATGAAAATATTAATAACATAAAAGAGAATGAAGGAAAGTTTCTCTATCTCTATCCACAAAAGATATCTGCAAAGTGGCCAGCTACTCCATCGCACCGCCTAGAAGCTGCATACCAGATCACCTGCTGAGTGCATCTGCAACAATGTTTTCCTTCTCAGGAGTATAGACTATATCAAAGTCATAGTCCTAGAGGAACTCAAGCCAACATCTATATCATAGGTTCATATCATTTGAAGAGAAGATATACCTAAGACTCTTGTGATTAGAGTACACTGTAAAATGCTCTCCCATCATATTGTGTCGCCACTTCTTCAAGGCAAAGAACACTGCTACTAAATCTAGGTCATGGGTAGCGTAGTTCTACTCATGTTGTCTCATATTTCAGGAACAATGAGTGATTGTAGATCTCTCCTTCATCAGGACACATCAATGTATGATCCCTAATGAATCGCAGTAGACTACGTACCTTACGGCTTCCTCTGGAAGCCTCAGGATAAGGACACTAGTCATCTTTTTTCCATAGCTCTTAAAAACTTCACTGGACTCTCTCTAACAACACGAAGGGTTGCCCCTTCTTCTTAAACAATAAAAGTGGTTCTGCAACTCTGGATAAGTCTTTCAAAAACCTCTGGTAATATCCAGCCAATCCCAAGAAACCCCGTACCTCCATCACACTTCTGGGTGGCTCCCAAGCAAGTACCGCCTCAATCTTTGTTGGATCCACTGCAACTCCAGCCCCTGATATGAAAAGTCCTAAAAAGTGATCCTCTTGGATCCATAACTGGAACTTCGAGAGATTACCATAAATCTGGTGCTCTCAGAGTGTGTCCAGTACTACCTGCAAATAATAGGCAAGCTCCTCCTAAGTAGTCGAGTAGATCAGAATGTCGTCGATGAAGACTACGACAAAGCGATCAAGGTATGGCTGAAATATTATGTTCATGAATCCAATGAACACTGCTAGAGCATTGGATACACTGAATGGAATAACAAAGAACTATTAGTGGTCATACCGACACCTAAAGGCTATCTAATTCACATCCTTGTCTCATACTCTGAGCTGGTGATAGCCTGATCTACGGTCTATCTTCAAGAACCACCATGATCCCTTCAGCTGATCAATGAGGTCGTCAATTATTGAGAGTGGGTAATTTTTCTTCATGGTCACCAGGTTCAGGCATCGGTAGTCGACAAAAAGAGTCAATCTTCCATCCGCCTTCTTGGCGAAAGGAATTGGGGCTGCCAAGGGAGAAACACTAGGCCGAATGAATCCCTTTCCCTACAAGTCATCCAGCAATAACTGCAGCTCACGAAGCTCTGCAGGAGCCATCTGATATGATGGTATGGATATCGGTGCCATCCTGGGGTACAAGTCAGTGTAAAAAGTCCACCTCTCTGCGAGGAGGTCGACCTGAGACACCATCAGGGAAAACATCTGCGTACTGGTCCACCACTACAGAATTAGTCGGACTCTCCACATCAACAGCTCTGAGGGTAAGGCTAGCCAACTGATGAGTGATCAGCTGTAGTCTCCTCTGAGTAAGTCTATCCTGTTCTTCAAAGACTCCCTTCTTACTGATGAAGGTAAACCTGGTCCCATCCATGCAGAAACACCACACTTCGCGCCTAATACAGTCAATCTAAGCATGGATTGTAGATAATGAGTCCATACCCAAGATGACGTTGTAAGGCCTCAAAACCTCTACTAGGAGATCCTAGCCGAAGCTCTCGCCTCTTAGAGTAAGCTCACACTACTGACACTAGTGTGTAATCGTCGAATCTTCTCCCGTAGGAATCTCTAACCATAAGGATCGAGCCAATGGCTCCGTCGGAATCTCTGAGGTCCAAACGAGGGCAGTGGCAATAAAATAATCATTGTCACCCGTGTCTATAAGTATTGAAGCTATGGTGGAATAGACAGAGATCATACCTTATATCATCTACAAAGAACCATGATTGTAGGCCTCACCTTCCTGGAGCTGAGCTCTCCCCTATCCACCTGTTTCCTATGGTTGGGGTGGACCTCTTGGTGGTGGTGGAGGTAATATCTCATATCGTTTCCCACCACCAGCTACACGACTAGATCCTCTGCCATGTTTTCCTGTTCATGCAAACCACCTCGATCGAATCTCTGTCTCTATCTGGGCGGTCCTTTAACCATCTTCTGATCATCCAAACAGTAGGTCGAATAGTCACAAGCCATGTGACCCTGCCTGCTGCATGCGTAACATTGCCCGCTCCTTGTATGTCTGTCTCCGCTTCAGGTGCCCCGCACAACCGATCCTAAGTAATGTGTTCGTCCACCTGTAGGTCTTGTTCTCTTGGAACTCTATGGAATCTGTCTACTGCCAGCTATAGAAGACTCCTCTACGTGTCGACTGGTGGTGGATCTCGCTATTGGAGACTGCTTAGCAAGGAAAATATCTACTAGGAGGGCTATTTCTAACACCCCCGCCTACGTAGCGATGCAGAGTGAGATCATCAAAGCCCTGATCTCTAACGAGATTCCCTTATCCAAGGTCTGGGCCCAAAAGAATGGGTCCAACACCATATCGGTGGAGTATCTTGAGAGGTCTGTGAACATCACTGAGTACTGAGCTACAGTCATGTTGCCCTGCTGCAGATGATGTAGCTCCTAAATGCACACTACACGAAGAGTCACTGGAACAAACTCTACTCGAAATAGGCTCTCAAAGACTACCCAGAGAAGCGTCAACTCAACATGAACATGGAGCACCATGCTCCACCATCTGCCTGCTACTGCCTTAAGACGGCTAGCAGAAAGTATCACCATGAGTTCTACTGGTGTCCCTACCAGTCAGAAAACTCCCACAACAGCCTCCAACAAATCCTTAGCTGCCTGTGGGTATGTCTCTCCCCTGAACCTAGGTGGCCTTTAGCACTAGAACTCATGCAACATGCTCAAGCGGTATGCACCATCTACTGCTGGGGCTGGTGGCCCAACGGAGAGTGGTACCGCTGGTGCCTCTATTGGAAAAGGGCCCTGCACTGAGTCAACGTCACTTGAAGGGCTATCTGTGCATACAACTCTCAGAACTCTAGCCAGCTGTCTGCGTGGAGGAATCCAGAAAAGAAACAGGTGAGCCACGGTTATAATTTTATACCTAGTGAGTTGACCTGGTTGAGCTGACTTCAGGAAAACTTTTGAAAACACACACGCAATCAGTGTTTTCATGCACTGAGTCAGAAATCAGAAGCCAGGGTCCTGGTGTATGGATATGTTGGCCACCACACCAACACTGGACTCCCTGAACTGAAAACCACACTCACTACACTTTACACTATTTATTCACAAAAAGGATCAAAGTCCAAAGTTCTGCGGTAGAACAGACTCCTCTAATACCAATTTCTCACGAACCATCCCCCGGGGCCCATGCCGTGACTACCCCAATCCCACCTTCCATAGGCCAGGCGCTGGCGACTAGCACCAAAGGGGTAATTCCCTAAGCTGGGAAGGCATCTCCTTAATAACCTGTATACACACACAAAAGAGCACAAAGCTAGATTCAAAACACTAGGTAATACTGTATAACAGAAGAGTGTTGGATGTAAAAAATGCCAGAAATGCAAGACCAACTATAAAGTACAAGAAACTGAAAGTACAACTGAAGAAAGGAAAAACTACCGCTGGGTCATCCTCGAAGGTCAAATTAGTTTTTAACTAAAGTTATTAGTGAATGTAATTAAAATTAATTACCATGATTAAGGTACAAATGAGTTTACTTAGTAGTAAGACTTTTACTTAAGGGTCCAAATACCATAGAAACATGTCCAAAATCCATTTTATGGAAATATTTAGGCCATATACTCCATTTAATCTAAATTTAATAACTATTTGAGGCACATTATGTAAGGGAGATCTCTCATTAGTGTTTACTATTTTATATTTACAAGAATGACACTCCTCCTCCAATATAAAAGGGTAGTCACCCCCTCACTTACTCACACCTATAAAGCCACATTAGAGAGTCAAAACCATGAAATAAAGTTATCCAAACTTCCCTAACTCCATAATATAAATCTCACTTTGGTCATAAATCCAACCAAGGAAGAACTTTCATCCAAACCAAGAAGAGTTTCCCAATGAAGAGGTATCATCCTTCCATAATCTCTTTAGTTTTATTTTCATTATACACCTCATCAACTCTTTTTATTACATGATTATATAATAAAATAATTACACTAATTATGATGATATGTTTTTATGATTAGTTTTCAACCTATAATTGCACACATTTCCATCAAATGGAATACACAATCATCCTTTGTGTGTACAACGGACTACCGCCTCATGAACTGATATCACCAATTATTCCATGTCCAAATTTCAAGGTCATAAATAATGATTTCATTTATGTTTTTATATGATATATATAGATATTTATGATTTTTTTTACTTATTCAATTCTTATATAATACATACCTTTATACTGTCTATTTGTTTTAGAAATGATAACTTTCTTTGTAGATGTGTGGACTACCGCCTCCTCAAACCAATGTGATTTGTTCACACATTACATGGAATGTGTTAAGTATGGGTTTAGTAAACATATATTTTATACATGATCTAATAATTATTCTTCGAATATAATATATATATACATATACAAACATATATTTTAATAACCTTCTTTCATTCAATACGATAAGAAAATAGGAATATTTTTCATTCATACGTACGACCTACCGTCTCCATGAACTGTGTATTCCATTTCATATTTATATATTTTATAAATTATTATAAATATTTTTATACTTAATACATATGATATTTAAATAATTTTTTAAATTTTTTAAATAATTAAATTAAAATATAAGTCATAGGATGAAGAATAATAAGTCAAAACATAAACGAAAAAACAAAGCGGATATTACCCAAAACGTAACATTAACATGAAATTTTTAATAAATGGGTAAAACAAAAATTAATAATAAAATAATATATGGTGAGATATACAATAATATGGTTCTATTTTTGATTTATAATAAATGAATTATCATTACACCAGAGTTTTGAACATGTATGAAGAATGTCAAGACTTAAGGTAAGTCTTGCTTTTATTTTTGCGAAGCTTATACCATATTCACCACTAGTTTCTTTTGTGTGGTGTATATACTGCCAATGAATGTACTCTATAATACATACACTTAAATTTATGGGTATTAACATACCCATTTTATGATCTATATTTCATGGGGTTTTATGGTTTAAATGTAACAAAATCAGTAATGTAGTGTTGTCTCAATTTTCTTTCTTTGAGACACATAATTTTTTATAAAGATATATTGTTTCAAGAGGGTATATACTTCCATTTTAAATGTTATATAATTAATTTCCTACATTTCATGATATTTTAATCTTCATGTAAATTTATTTTATTGTATGGGAAGATTGATTCAAATCTACTTAAGTGGTAAGAGTTTATTACTACAATCTCATTATTTATTGGGATTATTAATGATAGTGCTTCATTGATGAATTATTATGACCCATCTATCAAAAAACTCTTGAATTTTATTCTCCTATGGTTATTCAACATAAATTCTTATATTATTTCCATGTTTCCACTATTTATTTCTTAAGATAATTATGATTTTTTTTAAGAAAATATGACCTTATTTATCTCTATGGTGAGAAATATTTTTATTTATTAAAAAATGTTTCCTTAAGACGTTTAAAAAAAATTAAATGATCATTTAAAATTATTTTAAAGTAAAATTATTCATATTTTTTAAAATATTCCTTTACAATTTTTTAATATATTTTCGAAGAAAATGTTTTCAAAAAAAATTCAGAATTCCATTATATGGTTTCAATGAAAATATTTTCAATATGTTTCCAAGATTCCTTTATAATATTTCAAGGATATTTTTAAAGAAAATTGGACTCAAAAGGTTTCCAGTTTCTAAAAAAATTTAAATAAGAAGTGATATTTTCCTAAAAAATTGTTTTAAAAGATAATTCAAAATTATTTACCATCCATGATGACATATATTGGTGTTACTCATGCATTTTTGGGATATGATCCAAGGGTTCTATTTATATTATTTATATGAATGGTTTTTGTTTTTATTTCATTAAGGTTATGAACCCATTTATAATTCATAGAATATATGTTTCTGAAACACATTTCTCTTCTATGGGTTATAGTATTTTTGAAACCCACTCCTTTTCACATGTTAGGTTTTGTTGAAATAAATACATAACCATTAATTTTTTCATTGGTTGTGATATGATGGAATGTTTATAATACCCATTTTATTTCATGGGTTATGGTACAATTTTTATGATACCCATTTCACTTCATGGTTTATGATACAATGTTTATGCAACCTATCTCATTTTATGGGGCATGATATGATGAATGTTTTATGATCTTTTCAAACACATAACTATTATTTCATTATGGGATGAGAGGGATATATATCTCCATTCAATGAATTGGATAAATATTCATATCTCATGATATAATGATGGGAAAAAAGTTGAAGGGATTGATCCAAAATAGGAAATATGTGTGTCATGAACCACATGGGGAAACATGTGTGTCCTGATCCAAAATGGGAAACAGGTGTGTCTTGATCCAAAATGGGAATAGGTGTGTCCTGATCAAAAAATGGGAAATAGGTGTGTCCTGATCAACTATGGAACATAGTTGTTTCCTAGTATAAAATACTGATGTTCGTGGTATATAACCTCGACACATGAAAGGGGTTTCTATATTTATGATGGTGAGAAAAATATATGACATCATCTTATGGTACATGATATATTAACGATGATTTATTACCCTTATTTTTCATGTCTTATGAACTCCTAATATTTATACCATGACTCATGTTAATGATCTTTGATACGTAGGGTTTGATCTTCTAATTCTATGGTCTTCTTCTAATACCCTTATTATCATTTTATTCTTGCATTTCTTAATTGTTTACCCTTACTAGGCATCTAAGCTCACCAATTTATTATGTTTCTTTTCCCTAGGTTATGAAGAAAGGTGTCAAGTAATAATATAAAAAGGGAATATCTTTACATAATACATTAAAGATATTTCACTAGATTATGATATTTTGTTTCATGTTTCGAAATACAGAAACCTATAAAGGTCCTTGGGTATGTATTTTTGTAATATGCTGAATATTCATCCAAAATTATGTAATATCCATGTATGTTAAGCTTCGGTATCTAAAGTTGGTATCAAGAGAAATTTTTATTCATCCTTTGGATACTAGGATGAGAAAACATTATTGAAATCCCAAGGGATATTTCAAGGATTTTACTAGGGATATCTATAACGTTAATCCTAAGGTGTCATAGACTAAAGGCGGTGTCATAATTTAGATATCCTATATGTGATTTTTCAAAATGATGTGGTTTCCCACTATGAAAGTGTTTCTCACCTTGTGATTTATGGTTTTATTAAATGGTGGGAACCTTAAAAAACTTGGTTAACATTGAATGTTTTGTATGTGAAAAGTATGGTAATTATGAAAATTGATGTCATAAGTGGAGTTCTCATGAAAATAATCCATAAGATGGCATGAGTGTTGGATATAATGTTTAATATAAATGGACTACATATGACATGTGAAGAAATGGGATTTTATAAAAGTATTGGATACATTAATCATAAGAATCATGAAATAATTATGATTGAGTATCCTTCATACATGATTCATATTTCATATTCAAGGAAATGGGTATTAAAGAATAAGATGGTGAAGACTAAGAAAAGGTCTAAGAATATAGTTGGATGATTGAAGTGTATATATTTTTGGAATTAAAATATTCTACTATATTAATCATGAAATATATATATACTTTCAATAAAAGTTTTTTTATGAAGGATTGAAAAGGATATATTAAATGGTGTTGAATACCTAGAAAATTGATTTTATGTAAATGTGATATTTTGATTAAGGGGAGGCAACCCTTATTGTGTTCTTGATCTTAAGATTTTTTTTATCTTGGATAATGAGATGTGTGATATGGATAAATTAATTTCAATTATACTATTTACCATGGAACTAATTATAAATTTGTTGAAAAAGATGTTTATTTTATCACAGATGGATTTTACCACATTTTTAATTAAAAGAATATATCAAATAAACTTTGGAATAATGAAACATGCATGTTTTTTACTAGGAAAGGTGGGGGGAAATCCCCTTTATTAAAAGTGAAAAAAAAATACACAAACCCTTTTGTGGGAAAGGGAGAATCAAAAAGAAATTTAAGAACCCAGAGGTACAAAGGCCTTAGAATACAATGGCCCAAAATCATAATGGCACAAAACCATTAAAAAACACATGACCCCCATAGATCTAAGAACAAGACAAAGAGGCTGAAGGAATCATTGACCTAGATTCCAGAGGAAACCACAAAACCACACGACCCTGCTGTGACTAGATCCATGAATCGCGCTGGTCCGGTCATCGGATTTGGAGTTTCCACCACCCCACACCCTTAAACGCCCAGATTTGGCCGCACCAAAACTGTCGTTGCCTCGTAGATCCACTGCAGCCAAATCCTCATGCACACTAAGAATAATCATCACCATCACCACTCTTCCCAAGAAGAAGGATGATGTTGCTACCAGTGTCAACTATTTACTGCCCGCAACATTGTCCCTGACCCCACAAAAGCCAGATCAGCCATAAGGATGTCGCAGAAGAACTGTCGCCACCCGTAGCCAGCCTCCACCTTGTAAGCACACCGACCATCACACACTCTTCAAGACCCGATGCTGCAATGCCACTAGGAGAAATGAAATCAACCAGATCATATGGATCTAGAGAATGTTGAAAACTTCTCGGATCAAACAGATAAGGCACTCTACTGAGAATACGCATGTCCGAATACAGCCACTATCCAAGATTTTCTTCAACTCCAAGCCATCCCCCCCCGGATTTGTCGTTTCACCATCTCTTCATATACTAAATCCCCATAAAGTAAGCGTCATCCCCCTACAACCTCCATCTCTATCTCCTTCGACCAGTGAACAACCACCATCCAATACATGATGCCTCCCACACAACCCACCGATCGGAGATGACCCACAAAGCCCGTCACCCCCGTCGATCACTTGCCACCAAGATACCTCATGTCACTAAAGATTTTAAAACCTAGGAAGATAGCGATATCTCCACCAAAGCAGATAGATCCTCCATTATTTCTAAAAAAACATAAATTTTATCAATAAGAATTTATGGTAATGAATGTAATTATTGCGTTTCAATAGAAAACAAGATAATGTTATTAGAATGTCTGTTATAAGAAAAATAAGAACCACTTTATTAACTATGGGGGTAAATATTAAGATGGGTTTGTGAAATTTAGTGACATTATTTTTAATGTTTTGGATTTTCATCTTTAGGAAGGGTTATAAGGTTTTTTTTGTAATTTTTATTTTAAAATTTGGATGAAGCTTGTGAGATTAAAGTATTACATCCCCATAGGTGGATTTATGAATATTTGATAACTTGTGATAACCTTTTTATTTTGATAAAATCATATGGAATTCCCAATCATTCTATTTGTGGATCTCATGATCTACTAATGCTTCAGGAATGAAAAATTCAACTTTATTACATGGAATAAAAGATCTATTTGAAACTGCTCAAGGAACAAGAATGGTTTAGTTTATCCTGAAATCATGTAAGTATATTCTCTCAAAAAATTATTCTAGATTATGAAAAAGGTATCTTCAAATAAAATGGTGTCCAATTATCATCATTTTTCATGATATCAATGTCCTTTTCCAAGACTCTTTTTATATGTATTTGTGATCAATAACATTCTCCTAACCAAAATATATATCACACTCTAATAGAAATTGATTATTAGGTTTATCTTATTTGTCCATTTTTTCTCTTTCTGATTATATTCTCTTATGTGGAAAACTAGTTATGAGTTACTTTGTATAATCATTATGATTCCAAATTTATTTATTTAAAGGAAGTTTTATTATTTATTTTTATGATGGGGGAATCTAAGAAAATAAATTTCATGTATTGAACCTTTGATATCCTAGATGAATATCGATGGATAAATTCAATTTATGGGCAGCTGAATATATCAACATAGGATTATATGAAATATTGTTTTTCAAATTAATTTAATCTTTTCAATATTTTACATTTCATGCAACACTAAATATATATTTTTTAATACAAAATATTTTTGTTTGGATCATGTAATAAACAACACCATGTAAACAATTCACTACATGAATGACTTGTATTATCTTGTTGTACACACAACACTATGTTTGGATTGTGTTACACACAATATCGATTCCCTTCAATAGCTTTCGGTTCATGTAAGAAAAAGGTTTACCGAACTAAAATATAATATTAATAACAATAATATTAAAATATTTATCACATAGTCATTAGAATGAAATATAAGAATGATATTGACTAAATTATGAAACTATGGTTTTGAAATGTATATAAAACGAAACCTTTTGTAGTAATTTTTTTAGAAATGAATGTAAGAACTATTTGATAACAAATAAATTGGTTTTATAATAAAATTATTCTTATATGTATAGAAACCATTTTTTATCGCTTAATTAAACCAAAAACTTTTGATGATTGCTTTAATAAAATTTATAGATAATTTATTAAATAATTGTTTTGAAACTCATCTAATAGATGTTATAGTCATAAGATAATAATAAATCCAATTTTATAAATAATAGTTGTACTTTTCAAAAATGGAACTTTTCCGGCCTTGGTCCACCAATTTTAAATATAAATTTTTACACTATTATATTCTTTATATGAATAAATAATCTTTATTTTTGATATTTTAATATCAGAATTTACTTTCGGTGAATTTTTGGTATTTTTCTATGAAATTTCATTATTTTGATTAATAGTAAAAAACAATGAACATTTGTTCAAGACTCCTTTTTTGTCTGACATATTTCTATAGTTTGATTATATTTTAAGTATTTTTCAAAGAATAATTAGATAAATTATACAAAAATTAATCCAATTTATTTCACTGTAACTAGTTTCACATTGAAAATGGATATAAAAACATTTCTTGATTTTCGACCTTTTCACTTTAAAACCCCACAGTCTCAGCCCGTATATGGGAATAGATTTTAAAATAATTAATTGAAATTAAGCAATTATAAGTTGGAAAAAATTGATTTTATATTCATAATAAGGGAAATTTATAATTTTTAATAATTTAAACTTACTTTTTGACAAAAAATATTTGCATAGGAGATTAAAATTAATTACAGTGATTAATGTAAAAAAGGAGTTTACTTAGTGGTTAAACTTTAACTAAAGTGTAAAATACTCTATAAATATGTCCAAAATCCATTTCATGGACATATTTAAACCCTATCCTCAATTTTATAAAAAATGTAAAATTATTAGAGGCACATGATGTGAGAGATACCTCTAAATAGTGTATAACTTTTTATATTTAAAAGAATGTCACTCCTCCTCCGCTGTAAATGGGAACACCCCCCCCTCACTTACTCACACATATAAAATCACTTTTTCTCATCCAAATGATAATATAATGATCTCTATAATTCAACTCCCCCATTTATCTTATAATCCTCCCTTGGTGTATAAATTAAATCAAGGAATCCCTTTGGTAAAAACCAAGAGGAGTTGCCCAATGAAGAGGTAGCATCCTTCCACAAACTCTTTTGTTTTATTTTCATTTTCCACCCCATAAACTCTTATGATTAAATGATTATATAATAACCTTAGTATAATAAATATACCAATATGTTTTTATTCTACGGGTTTAACTTACACTCACACACACTTCGATCAAATTTGATACACAATCATCATTCGTGTGTTTGGCAGACTGACGTCTTACAAACTAATGTCTCACATTCTTCCATTTACACATTTCAAGGATGCAGAAAATGATATAATTTAAATTTTTATATGATATATGTGATATATATTATGTATTTATACTTGTCGAATTATTATATAACACATACCTTTATGATTTCCATGTTTTTTAAATACCAAAACTCCGTACGTGGACGTGTCAACTACCGCCTCCCCAAAGTGATGTGATTTGTTCACACTTTACATAGATTGTATTAATGGTGGGGTTTTTAAAAATATGTGATATAAATGACATAAAAATTATACATTAATAATATATATATATATATATAATTTTCTTTCTTTCATTCAATATGACAAGAAAACAAAAATAGTTTTCATGCATATGTACGGCCTACCGTCTGCATGAACAATGTATTTCATTTACTATTTATATATTATATTGATTATTATAAATATTTATATAGTAAATATATATGATATTTAAATCATTTTTCACATTATGGAAGTAATTAAATCATAATATTAGTAATAGTATAAGAATAACAAGTAAAACATTTATGAAAAACAAATCATATATTACAAAAAACGTAATATCAGTATGAAATTGTAAATAAACAAGTAATATAAAGAAATAATAAAGTAATATATGGTATGATATATAAATATATGGTTATTGTTTATAATTATAACAATAATATATTTGTTATTTAGTTGTTTTGAATGTGCATGAATAAATTCAAGACTTAAGTTATGAGGATTTCCAGTCTCATTTTCATTTCTATGAGACTTATACCATATTCACCACTCATTTGTTTTATGTTTTGTATAGAATATCCATGAATGTACTCTATAATACTTATCCTTAAATTTATTGGTATTTACATACCCATTTTATGATATCTATTTCATGGGGTTTTACAGTTCAAAAGTTGACAAATCAGTAAGGTAGTTTTGTCTCAATTTTCTTTCTTTGAGACACGAGTTTTGTTATACACCTATATTATTTAATGAGGAGTATATAATACCATTTTAAATGTTATATCATGAATATTATAATTTTCATGATATTTTTTTCTTTATGTAATATCTGTTTCTTACATTGTTAGTTTTATCCAATGTTACCATAGTGGTAAGAGTTTATTGTAACAATATCGTCGTATATCAGTATTGTTTATGATTACAATTAAATTAATGAAATATTAATGATAAATATCTAAAGAAAAATTATGAATTTTATTCAAATATTGTTATTTAAGATATTTTTATGTATTAATACTACTTTTCACTCTTCGTTACTTATGATGATTAAGAAAATGTTATTAAGAAAATATTACCTTATTTATCTCCTTGGTAAGAAATATGTTTTATCTAAAAAACCATGTTTTATAAAAAATGATTTCAAAAACGTTTTTAAATGAAATTTTACACTTATTTTAAAATAAATAATTTCAAATTTTTTAAATAATCCTTTATATGTTTTCAAGATATTTTCAAATAAATGTTTTTAAAAATTTTTTTCATGCTCCCTTTATAATTTTATAAAGAAAAGTTTTTAGATATGTTTTAATGATTCCATTATAATTTATTAAGGTTATTTTTAAAGAAAATGTTTTTAAAAAGGTTTTATTTTATAAAAATAATATTTCAAAGAATAAATGATATTTTACTCAAGAAATTTGTTCAATTGATATTTTAAAACAATTTAAATTCCAATATGGCATATGTTGGTGTTAATCATGCTTTTTTACGGATTTCATATAAGGGTTCCACTCATATTTTTTTATGAATGGTTTATGTTTTGATTGAATGATGGTTTGAAACATGTTTCTCATTCAAAGATTATATGTTTTTGAAACATGTTTCTCTTACGTGTGTTATATGCTTTTGAAAATTGCTTCTTTTCATAGGTTATTATTTGATGAAATAATTGTTAAAACTATATTTTTTTCACAGGTTATGATATTATGGATTGTTGATGATACCTGTTTCATTTCATGGGATTTGATATAATGTTTATGATACCCATTTCAATTCATTTGTTATGATATAATGTTTATGAAACCTATATCTTTATATGGGTAAAGATATGATTAATGTTTTATGATCATGTGAAACACGTATATATGATTTCATTATCAAATGGGTTGGACCTGTATCCTCATCTAATGCATTGGGTAAAGGCTTATATGTCATGAGATAATGAACGGGAAAAGGTCGATGAAATAGACCCAAATTAGGAAATAGGTGTTTTTTATTCCTTAAGGGGAAACTGGTGTGTCTTGATAAAAAATGGGAGACAATTATGCCAGGATCCAATATGAGAAACATGTGTGTTCTAATCCCAAATGAGAGGTAGGTGTGTCCTAATACACTATGGAAAATAGGTGTTTACCGATCCACTGTGTTGATGGTATTGGTAGATAACCTTGACATAGAAATGGTGTTCTATATTTATAATAGTGTAACAAATATATTACTTGTGCTTATAGTAAATGATTGATTTATGAAGATTTATCACCCTTATGATTTAGGTCTTGTGAATGACTAATCATTCTGATATGATTCTTGTTTATGATATTTGATATATAGGGGATGATATTCTATTGATATGATCATGTTCTCATACCCTTATGATCTTGTTATTCTTGTACATATACATTATTTACCTTTACTGAGCATCTAAGCTCACCCCTTTCATATATTTCGTTTCCCCAGGTTATGAAGAATGGTTTTAAATAAGATTGATAATGGGGAAGATCCTTAATGAAGATATTGATGATATTTCACAAGATTATAAGATTTTGTTCCTTATTTCCAATGAAAATAAACCATTTCGGCCTCAAGAATGTATTTTTTAATGTTGTAAATCTTCATCCAAAATTATGTAATATCCATGAATGTTAATCCTGGGTCTCTCTCTATATATAATTATTATTGTAATCATATTTAACCATAATAATATTTTTATAACCATCCTTGAAGGTGGTGGAGAAAAATGATGTGTGTTGTTCATGGAGGTGGTGAACCAACCAAATTGTGATCAATGATTTCATTTAATTAACAAAATAATTGCGGGTACAAGATGAATTTTGCACCATAATAATAAAATATAAATATATTTTACGACACATATGTTTTAGTATTTAGGAGTATGGATATCATATGGTTCCTATACAAGAAGTATAAAATTAAAAGAAATTTAGTTTAATGTTTACCTTTCATTTTAGGATACCCCTTAAGGGTCCTTTGAATGGAATATGGTGAGAAAGAAGCACTTGGAAATTGTAATGAGTATTGGGATGAGAATTGGGTGGATATTTCCAAGCTCTATGTCTTAGAAGGTGAGGAGAAGGGGATGTGATGGGTTGTATTTAAAAGGGGAGGAGAGGGCTGTTTTTGAAAATTATAATCATTATTTTATTATTTTGGATCAATAAAACCAATGGTTTTGATTATTATGACTATATATAGTAAATTTTTCATGTATTTTATAACTAATCAATGATTACATTATCCATGACTAAAAAATTCATGTATTTATCTTCTAATGTTCAATATTGTATTTCATCCTGTTTCACTATTCATATAAATTCAACTATTTAAGAAAAATACAAAAATTTAAACCTATCGATTTTAAATATATATATCCAAAAATGAAATCCAGTTTATGAAAATAATTTTCTAGGTTTTATAAATATTATTTTTAAATAAAATTCTCTTTTATTTAAAAAATTCCAATTTTTTTATTATGAATAACTTTCTGAACCCTTGAAAAATTACTTATGTTCTCATAAAATTATATTTTCATTATAGTAAATCATAATATTAATTTTTTTTGGGAATGCCTCTGTCAAGGACTGAAGCACCATTTATTAATTAAAGAAGAAAAAGTTTACATGAGTCGAATGGTTGGGATCTTATTACAATCTCTTTCAAAGAGGTGAAATAAATTAGCTGGTAGTGCATCCAGCCAAGTCATGATCTAGTGAACACCTTTGTTGGCAAGGGCATCAACAACAGCATTCGCTTCACGAAAGACATGTGTGAAAATGTAGTCAATTTCCTTAGCGAATTCAGGCAATTCATCCAAAGTGTAGTGAGCGGCCAGGCGAGATGAATGACTCAATTCCAAATGGCTTGAACAATGGAGGTAGAATCACTTTCAATCCAAAGTTTCCACCATCCTCTTTGTAGTGAAAAATCAACAGCATGGATGACTCCTAGAATCTCCGTTTCAAGGGATGAGGTGATCCCACACCCACTGTAAAAGCAACCCTGGCACTGGTCAGCAGAATCTCTAAAAATGGCCCCACAGCTGGCAGGTCTAGGATTGCCTTTTGAGGCACCGTCGACGTTCGCTTTAATCCAACCCAACATCAGAGGTTTCCAGAAAACAACAAAGGGGTGCCTGGTCTTTGGGAAAATACCTAGGACACAGATACGTCTGAGGATCTTGAAGTCTCCAATATAATTGTTGCAACAATCTTTTTGAATTGAGGCAGCTCCATGTATCACAATGAGAATTTGATCTTTTCCTGCATTGAGACTGAATGAGTGATTATTATGGATAAGATCATTTCTTACGTACCAGATTTCATGCAGGAGTTCCGCCACTGCCGCAAGGAAAATGTTTTTAACTTGCTAAGAGGATTCATGTTTAGTACATTTATTTAAAACCAAACAAATCGGGTCGGATAAGGACCATGTGAAAATAAATAGCTCAAAAATGTAGATCCATAAAGCTGAGGCCGTAGCACAAGACAAAAAGAGATGATCAGAATCCTCCCTGTGCTGATTACACAAATGACATTTAGAGCATAGTTGAATGCCAAAGGCTTGAAGGCGAGTTTCAATGGGCAATCTATTGTGAGGAATGCACCAAATAAGGATGAACCTAGAGGGTCTGATCCATGTATTATTGAATTTGCTCACCCATTGATAATTAGGTTCATTTTTAGAGGAATTGTGCATGTAGAATTTTTTCAAGTCAAGGATGCCATTAGGAGCAGGTTCCCAAACAAGGAAGTCCCTAGAATTAGAGAAAGTGTAATTCTCAATGATCTGAGCAATGTTGTTAGGGAGATCGTGCTTATGAAGCTGCATAACATCTTTAATAGTATGTCTGGTATCTCCAGGAGTGTTATTAGGAGGCATTAAGGATATCAATGGATTACCCATCAAGTTGTCATGCCAGAAATTAATGTTGGAGTCAGTACATACCATCCATCTAGAGTTTGCCATAATCTTCTGATATGAGTTTCTAATTGAGGGCTAGATCGAGGAGTTAATGAAATTAAAAGTTCCTTTTAAAAGTTTATTTAGGAATCTATGTTTTAAAAATTCAGAGGCTTTAGAGTTATAATTAATGAGACGCCAAGTGAATCTCGCTTGCAAGGCATCATTAAACATTTTTAAGTTTTTGATGCCAATACCTCCGTTATCAAGAGGTTTACAGCAGGTCTTCCACGGGATGGTGACGAGTTTCCTTTCAAATATACTTCCTGTCCAAATGAAAATTTTTATATAGGTATTAATTTTCTTGAAAGTACCTGTGGGCCATTTATAAATCATGAGGGAATAAACCAACTCTGAGACAATGGTTGATTTGACAAGAGAGATTATACCAGCCATGGAAAGGGATTTCCCCTTCCAAGTAGAGAGTTGATTAATGATTTGATCAATGATATTAGAGAAATAACAAGATTTAGTACGTCCCCAGAAAATCGGTACGCCTAAGTACATGATGGGAAAGAAACCTTCTTTAATTCCAAGGTTACTGGTGATAGTAGTTTTCCTTATAACATGGATGTTTTTCCCGAAAAAAATATGAGTTTTGTTCCCGGAAATGGTTTGGCCAGAAATGTTCTCATAATGAGAGATATCTTGGTTAATACATTGAATGTTTCTTTGATATCCTTTTAGAAATAAGATAATATCATCACTGTAGAGGAGGTGAGTGGGGACATTGAGGTTTCTAGCAGCATGAATGGGTTTAAGTTTATTTTGATCGACCAGATTATGAATGAGTCTGCTAAAGTAATCTTCTGCAATAACAAACAGAATGGACGAAAGGGGATCTCCCTATCTAACACCTTTAGAACATTTGAAAAAACAGTGAGGGGTGCCATTTATCAAGATGGAAATGATTGCAGATTGAAATAAAGCCTTGATTTTCTTGATAAAAATCTCATAAAAACAAAAGTTTTTCAAGAATATAAATATAAATCCCCAATAAATGGTATCAAAATCTTTTCTAATATCCAATTTAATGGCAACACAACCCCCTCTATTTTTTTATTAAGGGTGTTGGATCATTCTGAGGCAAGACAAATACAGTCTTGGATGGATCTGCTTTTGATGAAACCAAATTGATTCCATGAAACAATTTTGTTGTAAATCGGGAAGAATCTGTTGGAAATGATTTTGGTAATGATCTTGTAGAGGATATTGATAAGAGAAATTTGTCTAAATTGATTAATTTCAGAAGCATTTTTAACCTTAGGTATTAAGATGAGTAATTGAGCATTGATACCTTGAGGGAGAGATCCGTGAGTGAAAAAGGGCCTTACAAGTTTAAAAACACCTGAACAAAGGACGTCCTAGTGTTTTTGAAAGAAACCATTGTTAAAACCATCCAGTCTAGGGGCACTATCTAGATTTAAACTAAATACGATGTCTTTAATTTCATGCTCCAATGGAATAGATAAGAGAGAGTCATTGTCTTTCTCATCCACCATTAAGGGAATAATATTGGGATTGAGATCAATGTTGATCTCAGGGCCGTTGAAAATTTCATTAAAGTAAGAGACAACATGATCTGAGATGGCCTCTTCTGAGTCAATGATCAAGTCATTGTGAATCAGTTTTTTGAGAGGACGATTGGATTTTCTAGTTCTTTGAAGAGAGTTATAAATCTTAGTATTTCAATCCCCATCATCCATCCAATTAGTCTTAAAAATATGTTTCCAAATGTTATCCTTAAAGGTGAGTAAAGTGTTTATATTAAAAGCAGTATTGACCTCCAGTTGAGGGTCAAGGCTAAAATCAAAATTGGTGTTACGAGTTTGGATTTGATTAAGCTCATCTTCAAGAGAAGTGATGTCGGAATCCATTTGAAATCTCTTGATTTTACACCAGCCTTTGAGGGCCTGTTTTAGGATTTTCAGTTTGAAAATAAAGGCTAAAGAGTCATGATGATGACTCATAGAATTCCAAGTGTTATTAATAAAAGTTACACAGTTAGGGTCTAGAGACCAAGAATTGTTGAATTTAAAAGGAAGGGGAATTCTACGTTCATTAGAAAGGGAGATGAGTAATATGGGATGATGGTCAGAACTGAGTCTGGGTAGAATTATACTAGAGACATTATCCCAAATTTCCAGGGCCTTCATGTTAACAAAGGCCCTATCTAGCTTACTAGAAACTGCTTTATTATAATGTCTTCTATACCAAGTATATTTCACTCAAGTAAAAGAGATTAAAATCTTCAATAACGGATCTAAATTCTCTTGTGGATATAGAAATATGTGAGGGTCCAATTTTTTTAGTGGGACTAAGAATAGCATTGAAGTATCCACTAATCACCCATGGATATTGAATAGAGTTAGCCATGTCAAGAAGATCATGACAAAGATTCCTTCTTTGCTGATACCCATTATTGGCATAAAGCATCGTGCAAAAGATGTGCTGATCATTCCAGATAAAATCACAGGTGAAATGTTGTTCAGAGGTTTTAAAAACATTGATTTTTAAGGGAATTGTGATAAAAGATCCACATAGAGTCCGTTAGAGGACCATTTTTACATGATCCTAGGAAATTGTAATGAAGAGAGCCAAGTCTCATGAAATTAGAATTGAAGTTTACCTTGGGTTCAGATATGGAAAACAACTGAGGTTAATGAGTGTTTAAGAGCCTCCTAAGAGTGGTGGATGTGTCATTGTTGGCAATGCCTTGACAGTTCCAAAATAGGAGATTCATTATTACTTATGTTTTGGGTTAGAACCCCCTTTTTTGGACTTCCCATAATCCTTCTTCCTCTTAGATCTTCTAACTTTAGGGGTGGAAGTAGATTTCGATTTGTTCCCAATTGATTTAACATTGGAAGTTGAGGAGTTAACCTTAGTAGTCTTAATAGTAGAAACCGAATCAGAAATAGAAAAAGTTGTAGGTTGGGTAGAACAGTTCTGAGAGTGTTTTGGAACTGTTTCATGAACATGAGGTTCCATTGAGATTGGGCCAGTATTAGTTGTCAAGGAGAAAGGAAAAATTTTAGAAGGAATAACATTAGGTTGTTGTGCTCCAGTTGAGTCTGGAGCAGATTCATGTTTAGGAGAAAGATGTTTAGGGGATTTATCCAAGGGAGTGGGGGAGTCATCGAACATTTGCTTTCTATGGAGAGAAGCAGGAGTAAACAAGTGGATCTGTCTATAGACAAGGTCCTGCTGCCCCAAATGAGGTGTGGATACCTCACTGTGGGGGTAGCTGGATGAAAGTAAAACATGCATGGATTTATCAGTAGAGGAGGAGTTAGGAACATAAAAATCAGAGAGTAATTCAATAGGAGCAGTGTTGACATTTTCCTCAATCTGCATGTTTGAAGCAGAATATATAGCCTGATAAATAATTTTAGATTTTTCAGGGACAATGATATGGGTTTTATCAGCAGTATCATGAACATCAGAAAGATTTTTAGTAGGAACAATGTTGAGGTTCTCATTGATATGCATGTCAGAAACAAAATTTTTAATCTGAGCAGTCATATCAGAGTTTACACAGGTAGTAGAATTGCTTTTATCAGTAGAATCATACAGAGTAATAACTGTGTTACCTTGGTCTGATGATTTTTCCATGTTATCAGGAAAATCAGGGGAGTCATCTCAAGTGTAGAGCTCCTCTTGCTGGCTCCCTGGAATATTCAGTGTTTTGAAATCTATCCCAGCCCCATCCAGAATAGAGGCAGTTCCAGAATTCTCAATGTTCCTGCAAGAGGTCACCTTCAAAGCAGAGGCATTATGTGCAGAATCATTAGAAGTCAAAAGGGGGTAGATGGGGGGCTTATTGCTGTCAAGAGTAGTTCCATTAACCTGCAGGTTATTAGAAGTTTCAACCACCAAGTTTTCTTCTTCTTACACTATTTTCCCCATGATTTCCCCTCAAGGGAGGAAAATTTATTTGGCTTCATGACCCATACATCATGCTTCTTATTAGGGAGGTCAGTTTTCTCCATCATATATTTTCTTTTCTTATTATGTTTGATTTCTTTCCAATCATTTTAAATAGGGGGGTCAACGTGCTTTCTAACCACTCTACAGTTAGCAAGATTGTGCCCTATTAGTTTGCAAACCTCACCAAAAGGGGGTTTCATTTCATATTCCATCCTGGTATCAGTCCTATAGTTGGGAGAATTGATGTTTATGACCAAAGGAAGTTCTGAGCTGAGTTCACCTCAACCATGATTCTAGAAAAAAGTCCAAAGTCTTCATTCAACGTTCTGTGATCAATTTTAATGGGAGAACCTATATAAGAGGCTATGTCATTTAAGATCTTAGGGTTCCAAAAGAACCAGTTAAGACCATGAATTCAAATTACCATTCCAATAATCAGATTACCATTCCAACGGTTAGATTTGCAATGACTATATGGGTTCAATACATTCCAAAAATACCTAATAATTTATTCTTTCAGAATTTAATTGTATATCCTCTGATGTTTTTATTTTTTTAATTTTGAAAATGCATATTTATCACTAATATTCTACATTATTTCTAAAATGTTATTTTTGAGTGAGATTATTCTTGAGGTGAATAAGACCTAGATTTTTCTATTATTATTATCTTGTTTTATCGTGTTTTACATTGTTTGTCTCATTGTTATAATTTCATGTAATATGGAAATTTTTGTTGTCAAAATGTAATTTTAAAATTAATGTAACAATTTTGTTTTTCATCATGTGAGTCATGCACTTCATACTACATAAGTAAATATAAAAAATTTTATAAGAAGAGAAATTACATTGTTATAATTCCATATTATTACATGAAAGGTGGTATCTAAATACTAGGTAATCATAAGTGATATATAGGTATGTGTAAAAAATTACAACATGAACTATTGGAAATCAAAAGGCTTAATGGAATCAAAGCACCTGAAAAAAATGGAAGAGGAGGAGAATCCCTTACCTTGAGGGGGTGCTTCTAAAAGCTTGGTAGGAGAAATTTAAGAGACAGAGAACACTTTGGTAGGTCATTAGAGTGAGAGAGTGATATGGAATTGAATGTAAATGCGTTTTTATTGAAGAGTAATGGGGGGTTGGGAGGGTATTTATAACAAAAGGGAGGGAAACTATTTATTAATATCTAAACATAGGGTTTGGACTCTATGTGATAAAATTATTCAAACCAAAAACCTTCCCATCCTTTTCCCATGGTTACTATCAAAGGGAATTTTTAATTGATATTTATATAGGATAATAAACTGACTCCTTAAAATAATACCATTAGTGATGTTGAAGGTAGTCATGTTCATGAAGAATTATTTTAAAAGCCTTGAAATATATTATAGGTTTTGAAGGATTAATTAAAGGATTGAAAAATAAATCAAATAAATTGAAAATTAAATTATTTAAAGTGAAATATATATTTTCTCATAGATTAAATTTATATAATTTTTTATATCACTTTGGCTTAATTATGAGGTCATCATACACACCATATATTTATACCATCTTTAATTTTTACACAAAAATTAGACTGTATTAAAAAATTATGACAAATTAACCACTGGAAAGTTTCCATATGATGATTTAAAAACTAATATTTATTTTACTAAAATAAATTTCTATGTATGTGAATTTATAATTTTAAATAAAAATCCTTATTTTATAGAAAAGTCTTGTTTTTACGATGATAATAACTTTATGAGCCATAAAAAATTACATTGGACTTCATTAAATTATATTATAATTTAAATTGAAATAAATATTATATAGTAATAGTATTTAATTAAAATAATATTTTTTGTAAATTTTTTATTTTATAACAAATGGAGTTTTAATTGAAACTAAATATTTTCCAAAATTACAATTTTAGTTTATTTATATCCAAATATAATTTTTATCAAACTCATTATATAATCAAAAAATAAAATAATTTTGAAAACAAATAATTTTAATCATTATTTTATGAAAAATAAAATTTAAAAATTCATACTAGTAGGGTCTTGATACATAATCCATTATTACCCCAGCATACACCTTAAGGATTTGGTGTGGGATGGTGGTACTATCTCAGGGTGGTTCATCGAAAATAGATTGGGTTTTGAACTCAATGATCCTGAAATTATCCTGAAAATAGTTTCAATCATGTTTTAGTTGTTTAATCACTGTCTGGGCTTGCTCAAGGGAAAATCCTAGAGATTCCATATCCCTTGTAAGCTCTGATAAATGAGCTTCATAAGGTACGAACCTACTGGTTGAGCTAATTTTTTCCTTATTTTTCAATTAGACTGTATCATAAGCTTTAATATATACCAATCTTATTGGTCACAATATAATGACAATGTTATCATGGTTATGATGCTTAATTTTATTTTAAGACCAACATAAAAATTTTGTCCATATTTTATAATGGTTAAAAATAGAAAAAATAAGATATAGTGTATGTGTTTTCTATAAATTTTTATCTTAATAATGAATTTATTCATTCAAAATGGGAATTTAACTTATAAAACATTGTAATCTTACCAATAAATGGTCAATATTACTAATTTTCCATATATGCCTCGATAAAGATTTTGTTCGGGCCAAAATAGATCATTTAATGGTAATTTTTGGTATTCTAAAATATTATAAACTATAATTTATGGAAATATATCCCACAAAAATAGGGAAAGTACCCATTTTAATCCTTTTCATCAGTTCCCTCTATTGGGAGAATTTATTCTTATAGGGTGATGAAAATATAAAATTTATATTTAGACATTCGTCTACACATAGTCAAAATGATGATTAGTTTAATAACTGAGATATGTGAGGATCCATCTATAGAAACTACTATAATTATTATAATAATCATTACTTTTATAGACAGGTGATTCTGTACAACAAATTTTTTGATGACATTATTCGAAAATGTGAATGAATGTGCAACTTCGGTGAGTATTATGGGTTAAGACATTGCTATGTGAAATGTGACATAGATATTATTATCTAACATGAAAATTTACAGTGGAATAATTTTATTCTAATTATATTGAAAATGTAGTTATTTTATAGACATGGTGTGGAAATTATGTAATAATGAGTTAGATATTGACGTATTGATGATTCAAGATTGTTATATGATGTGGTTTATCATGGACATGATAATTGAGAATTTTTTATATGAATCTATAACATGTATTATGATATTCTTATCTTTATTATTTTGTATTACATGAAGGTAGTAGACATGTGTTGTGTTTCTCTTATAGAAAGGGAACTGTTCAATGGTTTTCTATGTAATAGTTATAGAGTTTTTGAATTTCGAATGAAACTTTCATGATATTCTGATGATCATCTTATTTTAATATAGGGAATTTATCTAGAAAGTAAATTTTTTTGAAATATTATTTATATATTTGTGGTGAACTTATCATGATTACTCTATATACATTTCATGAATGTGAAGTCTAGATAATTTATCTATGTATTTATTTACCTATGTATATCAAAGTGTTATGATGGTATGTTTACATATTTTGATATAATTTGTTTTAAATATTATTAGATATTAATGGGGATTGGTTTAACTAGTTTACTATATAGTCATGTGTACTAGTTAACCTAGTTATTTTGATAGTCATGTGTACTTGTTAACTTATGTGACCTAATTAACTTTTTTATTTGGATAGTCTCACTGACTACTTATCTTGATATATATGTATTTAAGATCCTATTTTATTATTATAATGACTCGATTATGGGAAAGATCTTAGTGATATCACTGTTTGTTATATATATATTTTTAATTTGGTAATGGGAGTACAATTGTAAAAAAAATAAGCAGTTTAAGATAGTTTTCATAGGTGAAACTCAATATCTAATATAGTGGTTTCCCTTTCCATGAATACAATATTTGGGTATTCATATATTCATTCATGCAACATGGAACTTGGAACTAGTTGTGTGGAAAATTAATCAATTTATTTTCCCTCTTCCCCTCTATTTAGATTTTCACATGTTCGAGCTAGATTTAAGCTGACAATCTTTGGGGGAACAAGAAACTAGTTAGAGAGAGTTAATTTGTGAGGGGGTGGGGAGGCATTTGTATTTTAATATTTTATGTTATGTTATATATCTTCTATTTTTTAGGGAGAGGTTTTGATTGTAATATTTGGGAATGAAATACTTTAATGAGTTGGAATTAAAAATTTAATTGTGTGGATAAATGGAATTGAATAAAATTGTTTGTGGAATCGAATGTGTCTTTTTGGGATAATATAGTTCATTAATTTATTTTTGAACAAGATTACCCTATCCATTTATGGTTTCTGATGATAAAACTATGTACTATAATTTTACTTATTGGTTATTATTCACAAAAAAATATTGAATTATTTTTTTATCCTTAGGGGATAACCTAATGTGTACATGGATGTACTAATTAATACCTTTATATACAAAATTTTATCATTTCATTGGTGGATTTGTCTAATTATGATAACTCTATGATAGAGTTTGATAATAGGAACTTTGTGTTTGAGGATTTCTTTCATATACCATTGAGGTATATAGGTATTTTGGGTTCATTTACATGTTATGGGTTAGTATTTGTTTTGTTATATATAATTTTATTACATTTTTATGTTATATTAAATCATGTATTATACATTTTTATGATGTTATTGGACTATGAATTATTATTATTAATGGATTTGTCAATTTTATTTTCATTTACAGTCTTACACTATGTTTTCTAGAGGGTTATACATCTCATTTTAGAAATTTATATCCTCAGTTCTAGTTGATAATATGTACCCAATTGAATGTAAGATTCTAATGTCACACTTTCTCTAATTAGTGGTCAATGGAGGGCCTTAGTGGGGAACTTTCATGACATGGTGGTATTAGATAATTTGGTTGATATTTTGGATTTTTTTAGAGTTAGATACATGTTATATTTTTGATTGTTTTCAAGAAGTATTGAAACGATTGTTGGTTCCTACCATATGTGTATAGATGAGGAAGAGTTGATAAAATCAAGGGGGTATAATTTGGTGGATGAAGATACAAATGGAATCAATACAAAGAATATTCTCCAATAATAGGAATTTGTGATTTTTTTAATAATACTGTATCAATTACGTGACTAAGTGGAATGATCACATGACAATGAAATGGTAATGTAACACTACTTGATCCATGAGATGAAGGCCTAATAGGATGTCAATGGTGAATAAGTATGTGATCAATTATTTTCACACGATCTGATATAGACCATATATGATGTGGATTGTAATATGATCAATGGAATTTGAGACACATGATGTGTTCTTTTTTATGTGATGCTACCAAAAAATATTGTCGATGGCTAGAGGTTCTACAGTCCTTATTTTTCATGTGATACATCAGAGATACATGAAAAGAGAAGGTAAAATTATATGATATCACGGCCCTTATAAGATCACATGATCCCCAGATTTTGTGCTCAACTGAAGTCATTTGATTCCCATGGATCATGTGGAATATTTCCATTGCCTTTGCTCCCCACACTTGGATTCCTTTATAAAAACGTGAAAAACATATCAAATCCATTTTCTTACAAAAATAACCTACCCAAAGTGTAATGGGAAACACCAAGAAAAATATATAGATGAAGAATGATAAAGGAAATGAGAGGAGGAGATAAACATAAGGGGTAAGTCTTTTGTAAGTCTAGAGACATCAAGATTACAAATTATAAAATCCACATTTAAGTCATAGATGGACTCTTAAATATCATGATATGCAAGAGATCCAATCAGATGTCAACATGTATGAATATAGACCACGTGATCCCTATTCGATCACATGATCACTTGAAAAATCCACTATCACATCACTGTAGAGTCACCATTCAAATATTAAATCATCTTACCCGTTTTAGGTCATGCGATCGCAAGACCCAACTTTTTTTATGATACCAAATTTTGTTCTAGAATAACCAAAGGATATTTACATGATCACATAACCCCATTTTATCAATGCAATGACCATTTTTTTTAAACTTATTCTAAAATCATTAAAATTGTTTGTTCAGTGTTTTTTCGCTTGTGACCACCCCTGCGATTATAGATTTCGTTGATAAAAGGAGGGTTCGGGTCTTCATCCAAAATAGGAGGAACCCACAATGCAATAGAGATCATGGATTTCCTTGTTAATGAGGATCCCTATTGGGAAGAAATGTGAATAGTTTCTACCAAAGGAATGATAGATTTATTCTCTATCATGTAAGCCATGCCAGATAGGGCATCACTCATTTAGTAATCATCTAGTTTTTCTTTTTGGATTTAATTTTTTCTTATATGTACTTATCATACTCTATCCTATACTAGACACATGAAGGATTATGGGAGTATAAGTGTTACTATCAGGTATGATGCCCAATAATCTCTTATAAATGATTTCATCAATCATGAATCCTAAAAAATATACGGAGAGAGAAATTGATTTAGGAAGACTTTATGAATAATCATATTTTAAATCTAATGGTACACTGTCATTCAATGTTTTCTATCTTCTATTATAACTTTTTTACCACACTAATCATGAATGGAGGGGGCTTAGAGTCCTATGATTATCATTCCATCTACATGATCAATATTCCACCATTGTGGGACTCCTTCTTAAGTGTAATCCCTAACAACAAGACGAGCTATGTGGGATCTTATTCTTACTTCTAAAAGGGTACATAATACACCTACCCAAAGTTCTAACCCAATATCATATCCCCCCATATTATCACTTTTTAGTATCCTCAATATTTCATGGTCATGTTATATTTTTCATTAGATCCTTAGCCATATTCCTCACAGGGAATTCCCTATATGTGTAATCCCCACATGATTCTTTGTTTTCAGACATTTCATGAAATATACATCCAAGTCAGGTGACATTAAACAGTATGAGAACATCCTTTCTATATGATGTTAAACTACATGGTACAGTCCAGTCCCATGACCTCAAACTTTTTCACTCGAACTAGATGAGGTTTAATTCATATCTTGATGTGATACATGAGGAACCTATCTGAGGATTAAACCCAACATCACTAATCTTATATTCTCCTCCATTAGTGAAATATTTCATATAGTCCATCCATTTATTAGGATATATTCATGATATATTCATTCTCCACCCAGAGGGTTATATTACCTCTTAGTGTTCTCATATTATTTTCATTTCACATATTCTAGTGGGACTTTTCTTCATTGGGTCATATACTATGTGATAATAACCCATAATCATTGGACTATATCCCCTTTAAAGTCAACTATAAATTCATGCACTTTTGTACATCCCACACCAACCAATTATATACATCTTCATCCTAGTCTTGTCATACACTATTTAACTGTATGGATCGATCCTTGTCACATGAATTTAAATTTTATAATATGTTTCATTAAGTGGTACCCAGTTGTGTGGATTTTTATTAATTTTATACTAATATGTTGAAATTTACTTTATAGGCCTAATACCGACATCATAAATGGACAAAACCTTTTGGGATAATGATAAACTATTGAATTTCCAACTGTGAAACTTTAAACACATTATTACCTACCGGATAACAGTATTAAGTAATATTTAGATAGATATGGATAGTTTCTGAATCATAAATATGTTGAAATTGATAGGATAACTCTGATATATATATACATTCACATCATCAAATTTAAATAACTAATTTCCAGTGTAGGATAACTAGTCCAATACCAATATTTTGGAATGAATCACAAACATGACTTAAATATAGAAGAGAGTCTCATAGTAGGAAATAATTCCCCCAAATAAGGTGTAACGAGATTGAACTCCAACACTATTTAACAATGTGATTCCTTAATCATCATTGATAAGAAACTATAATGACCTCATACATTTGGAAGTAAGGTCTATTTCTTTTCGAGATGTGTGATTTTTTATTTCGGGTTCCATGAATAAACCATGTAGGAAACTATTTGAGATAGTAGTAGTGACTAGATATATGGATTTTGTAGGAACAGTTGACTTTTCCAAACCATTCTTCTCAGGACACCCCACATAGATCAAAACAAAAATGGTGAACCTGATGTGAATCCTTCATTAAAAAAATGAGTTTATAGAATGCAATTAATTAAGTCTATTTACCAAATTGTGACTCTAAACTGATTAGTACTATTGTTTGTAACTTTATATCATGGGTATAATTTCTCATGATATCCCTTTGATCTAAATATATGGAATAATATACAATAAAGAGTTCTCGTTCTCCTGCTATTACAAGAATTGTGGACCTCATAAGAAAAAAAGAGATGCCAACTGTTTAGAATTTTCAAAACTAGGTGGAGAGCATGATGGTATGGGAGTACCATCAGCATGGTCCCATGAAAACATAGCATTTCACATGAAAGAGACTTCTGGGGAGGAATCAGGTAATCCTATATAACCTAAGGATATTTTTTATGAGACCATTGATGCATTTCACTACCACAGACCACTCCAAGAGCTTATCCCAAAGCCTGAAAATAAATATCTTAATTATCTTAAAATTGTGGACTAAGGAGTAGACTATGAATTTTACTTAGTTCATGGGCCTCCTAGGAGTTATCCTATTAAACACCTCCATAATAATAATGTAACCATTGTACCCTAGCTTCCTAATAAGGGAACTTCCCAACCGATCCCCCCTTGGGTCACTCAGACATGGGTGTATAGGCGGTCTCTATATGTGTGTCCAACTATAGACTATAGGGAGTGAACTCATATAACAACTTATACTAAATAATACCTAAAAAATACTATAGTAGTGACAAGTAAGAAGATTCAAATCCCAGTTATCACCAAGCCAATCATCCAGTATATTCTACTAATAAGTATGGGATGGATCATATTCTCACCCAACATATGAATACCATTGGAAAGTCCTTAAAAAAAGGTGTACAAGATAGGGAATATATTACCACTTCAATTAATTATATTTTCCAAAATATCATAGATACAAAAAATATGTATGATCATATTCTTTCTCAAATCCATTGGAACTAACAACATATTCTTGAAACAATGGAGGGGATTCACTAGGATATTCTAAATAACACTCACGAATAGGCACATATTCTTATTCCAACCACTAGAGTAGTGTATCAACATGTCCAAAAATAAAAGATAGATACACCAGAATAAGAAAATAACTTTCTCCCATTCAATATGATTATCAAAATATACAAATAATGGATGAGGCATAAGATCAAGCTCATATCCCAATTGTAACTAGGTTTCATCAACATAATTTGATAACCACTTCATGATAGGTTCATAAAAATTTCATTAAAAACCAACATAATATTTTTCAAAATAAAACAGGGTTCATGTGAATATTTCTATCACAACAGAGGTTTATTGTCATATTTTTAAAGTCACCATGGGGAACTCTCATATCCCTACCTAAAAATTAAATGAATTATATCATATTTTAATTTATTAAAACAAAAAAAGAATTTATTCATACATCATCCAACAAATGACTATATAAAAATCTATTATTGTATATACAGAAGAAGGAACATTTCCCATACCCCAATTTGAATGTTGGTAAGCATGTACCATTGGGGAATGAATATTAGAATTGAGAAAATACTCTCTATTTGATAGTAGTTAACTGGAATATTCTGGTATCCACCCAAATGAAGGTCCACATTCCTTGCAATAGTTTAGAAAATTTCCACCATATCACATAGTCTTCTATACAGTGGTCACGTATCTCTACAATTTCCAAAGAGGTTGGTTGGAATATTCTGGAATCCACCAAATAGTAGGCTCATATCTCAACTCAACTACAAACAACATGTCAACATATTTTAATGACGATGCAACATGAGGCTCTTATTCATACCCAGCTCAATTTCCTTACATGTGAGTAAATAAAGTGAATATCTATAATGACCTAAGGATCATATAACTTTTAATATAAAGTATATGTCCATACCAACCATGTAAGTCCTCTTAAATGTAACATAGAGATGGATTATGAGGATCCTACCCAAAACATCCACCGTGGACTACTTCCACACAATGATATCTCACCTGAAAAGGGAAATCCCTCCTATCATTGTTCCATCATAAAGGGAGGTTCCTAATGATAAACTACAACTACATATGGTACCACATCAATTTTCATTAATACCAAACCTCAGTGAGCATATGAACTTAAGGGGATGAAACTATTTCTACCTCCTATAGTTCCAGATTCAATATCTTTGAAAAATAGACCTATATGGTCTAGTAAAGTTGAGGAATATTCCATTGATGATGAATACTATGATTTTGATTTGTGGAAATACATTTCTAATAATAGTGTCCTGATTATGTGTTGGACCATTGTGACTTCATATTATGTGTTAAAAAAGGAAGGTGTTCCACAATTATACTAAAACCTGTAGGAGAATATCATTAGGTGAAGGATAAAAACCGATCTTATCTAGGATATGATGATAATCATATGGTAGTAAAAATGATTTTATGTCAGAGATTCCTTGATCTTTTTATATATTTCGGTACCCATGGTCATAAAATATCTTCAAGACCATGAAACATGCTTGTATCCATAGTCTGAGGACACTCTAGAAAATAATTTCTAAAGATTCATATAATATATGAATATAAATATATGGTGAATAAAAATTATTTCACATCACTCAATCCTAGAGGTGATAGATTCTACTGAAGACAACATCTTTCATTTTTATTTCCAAAAAATATATCACAAGTCTGAAAAATGGGTACACTAGTTGGTTGATCCAAAAACACTCGTGTCTATAAGGAATGAAAGTAGCATAATAAAAGAGACAATTCCATTGAATGACTCAGGAGACATGCCTCCTCACATGCCTATAAAACATCTTAAATGGAAAGTTTCTCACACATTGAAAAAGCACTACATCCAAATCTGGTTTGAGGGATAATATAAAAAATCAAGAATATTTCTTTGTTGTATGTGATAAAATCTATCTAGGATAAACCCCAAAATATATATATTTGGGAATTTCTACTACTTCCTCCACCATTGGGGTAATTAAATCAATAGATGATCCATAATATATTGATGAAAAATGTAATTCATCTCCAACCCGAAGGGATGTAGTCATTTTTACCAAAAATAACACATTAAAAATCATTAAATCATTAGCGGGTTTAGAGAGTAGTTTGGGTAGACTCACATCAATCCCATATCTAAGTACATGGGGCATTATTTTTATATCATCTATGGACGTTAGCTTATTCTAACTAGGAAGTGATTGGTAATAGTGATCACCCCTAGTAGTTCCTACCTCTCTATAACACATTCATTTCATTTAGGGAATTTTTAATTTGGATAGTCAGATATTCCCTCAGGATCACTATACAAAAACCAAAACTAGTGAAATATTTGGAAAATAAGTTGAAACCTCACAATGGCCATAAGGTAAAATGGATCGCTAATAAAGGTGTTAGATGATAAGACCTCAATATGAACCAATAAAAGTATGTGGGAAATGAAGTGTCACTTAATTACATAGATGATGCTAAATTAATTCATGTTTCTTGATATACCTTAGTAAATATTGTCACTATCAATCTGGTGGATGACATATACCATAACAAAAAATTAAAGACAAGTAATGGGAGAATAGTTTCTCGAGATGTGGGTGGTTATGAAACATATTCTAATTTTGTGAAAACATGAAATCCTAGGAAAACAAAGAACTTAAAACTCCAAATGAAGAGTTTTTACCCCCTTGGTTTCATATTTATAGATATAAAGAAAAATTCATGGAATCATCCATCTCTATTGAGACTATGAATATTTGATGTCTTGATGTTTTGAGAAGTTTTAGGTCAACAAAAAATATTGGTTTCTTAGTGTTTTATTTTTTTGATCTTATAAATCACTTGATAATGTTTATCCTTCTATATAATGTTTCTAGATGAAATTTTATAGACAAAAATGTTTGGATCTTATAGACAAATGTGATTGGACTGAATCAAATGGATTGAGAAAATTGAATGGAACATGAATACAAAGTGTTTATCCAAAAGTTTTAAAATTATATTATATTAATTTTTCATAAAAAAATAGTTGATGATTTTATAATCTCCAAATCCCTAAACATAATTTTCATACAATGATATTCCTGATTTTAACATATTTTTTCAAAGGAATAAGTTCATGGAACTTGTATAAGTAAGGATATTGGGAATAATTTTGTATCACATGAAGGGGAAGACTTTTCTAAATAAAACTTTGGTGAGTCCATCAGATGGAGAATTATTTTGAGTAAATTAGATTATGATTTTTTTTGTAAATCCATCAGATAGAGTTATTTAATTGAATTCATTGGATAGAGGGTTTTTTGTAAATTCATAGAACATAAGTTTTTAAATTGAACCATCAAACAAAATATTGAGGATATTCACATCATACAAATAAACCTTGAGAAATATAAAATAAAAGGAAACATGTCAAACTTATAAGATGATAAAATATGAAGGTTATTATATTTAGGGATACTGGACAAAGAAGAACATTTTGAGGTTATTTGATGGAGCATTTTTGGATAGATGAGTTCATACAAGTAAGTACTAGATGAAGAATTTTTAATATTTACAATATTTTATAAAATCATAAATTGTGATGATGTTGATATAGAAGTTAAATAATTCAATAATAACAAAGTAATGATAATTATTCCAGCCATGATTTTTGGCAGTATGAATTAAATTGATGCCTTGTTTTGAGGATATTATTTAGGAAGTTTTTTGAATCCAATTTATATAGAGGTTTAACCGTGGTTAAATGAAGAAATATTCAAGCAGGAAATTCAAATTTTGATATAGGAAATTTAATTTTCAGTTCAGAGATATCCCATAGTTTTCATAGAAACAATTTCTATATAAAAGGGACCATGTTCACTGAGAAAATTTATTTCTAAGGTTATTACTACTTTAATTTTATTGAAGATGTGTGATTTTGGCCACAAATATTGATAGGGTTCTTATTTTTTTCAAAGTGGAGAAAAAAGAATCTTTAGATAAATATTTTTATAAAAAATAGGCTATCAAATAGAGTAATATGAGATATAAGGTATCAGAAGAACATTGTACTAGAAATAGTGTAACTGACATAGGGTACTAGACCGAGAACTACCAAATAGAAGAGTCCCTAGATGGGTAGGTTCAAACAAATTAGTTTATATAGATGTTCTAAATCATTGTTGTGTAAGACATTATCTTGGAATAAGATGAAATTATTGGGAGGAATGTGTAGGGAACTCAAGAATCCTAATAAAAATGTACTACAACCTGTTGTTGAAAGTTCTTTTTATTTTTTAAACCAATATTTTATCATATTAGCTATCCAAGGATAACATGAACTATAAAAGTAATATTCTTTTATAAAAATGATGTACAATTCCTACTTGTTGTATACCGCAATGGATTGATTTCTAGTGGTTGTGTGGTGTCAAACTGTTTCCAAATAATACTAAGGACTTTTTACTATTATTAAGCATTCAATTATGTAAATTATTGTTGTAATGACCTGCCAATTATCATTGGCTTGAGAGTACACCGAGTCATTACTAGGCCTTAAGAGACATCCCTAAGACACCAAAGGATGGAAATAAATGCTGAAGGGTTTCAAGTACAAGTGTGGGATGATTTACCCTTTAAGAAATAAACCCATAAACCAACCATTCACTATATTATGCATGAACAAATGAAAGAACAATAAAGAACTTCATTTATATGAAACCACATCAAAGTACACAACAATGGAAGACCAAACTAAGCATCAAAGTACACAATGGATGAACAACTCAAGACTCTCAAAAGACACTACAACTCCATGCTCCAAAAGCTCCAATCTCCACAACATTTCCCAAGAATCACCACAAGCCTCTAGAAATAAGATGATTTATGTTTATATGTGTCCCAGAATACAACATCTGTAAAAGCACCAATGTGGCAAAGTAGGTATGAGTGTAAAACTCATTAGGTTTTCCCCAATGACTTCCCTACTCATGCCACTAGGATACAAGAGTTAACAACATGTATATAAAAACAGTTTATATAAAACATTTTCTCAAAATCAGTTTATAACTAAATATAAACAAGTTTCCAAACCATTCATAACCAAAGGCATTCCAAGAACAATTTTAACCAATTTTCCAGAAAATTATTTTCCAAAAAAATAACCAAATAAGCTTTATAACCATTTCACAAACATTCCTTTTTGGCATACCCAACCATTTCACAAACCCATGAAACCAACCATGCATGCTACCTGGAAGAGGGGAGAAGCCCTAACCCTTATCCATCCCAACCATGATGGGGGAGACTACTTACCCTTATCCAACCCAAATTCACATGAATGCTTGATGGGGTAGATCCCTAACCCTTATCAATCCCAACACTTGTGGGGGAGACCCCTAACCCTTATTCATCCCTAATGCAATATGACTATTTGACAGGGGAGAGCCCTAACCCTTATCCATCCCAATTCTGATGGGGGAGACTCCTAACCCTTATCCCTCCTCAATTCTCATGAACACACACAACCATTATGTCAAAAACAATGTCTGTTAAACCAATTCAAACCATTTCAATTCCAAACCACTTCAATAAAAAACCCTTTTTATTGAAAACCAATTCCATCAAAGTCATTAAAATACCCAAAAAATTTCAATAAAAACCCTTTTTATTAATAACCCATATTTCATCAAACCATTTACCATTTCATAAAATCAATAATTTAAAATCATCATTTTAAATTCGAGAAGGAAAATCACAGTGCACCACAAATCACCAAGATTCCAAAAATTCATTAAAACCATAAATCATCACTAAAGAAGATTTATTTCAAGATTTTCACAATAAAATACATTCAAATAAACCAATTTGAAACTAATCCAATAAATTATAACAAGATGAGTCAAGAGTGAAGTCTCCTACCTCAAAGGTTTTGACAAAAACCACAATGGTCGAAGAACCCTCAAGAAACCCGGGTCGATTCTCCAAAAACCCGCCTTAGATCTCTTCTCCTAGCAAGATCCAGACCAAATCACATCATATTTGGCATCCACAGACTTAGATCTACCCATAACGGGCATATATATATATGAAAAAAAGAGAATAGGAGATGTAAATCTAAGTAGATCTAAGAAACCGATCGAGAATGAAGAAGAACGATCACATACATCAAGAATCCGGCTTCAATTCGCCAAGAGAAGTCTTCATATCACCTCCAGAACAAAGGGAGAACCATCCTTGACCTTAGGAGAACCAAAATCCTGAGTTAGAGCCACTTAAAAGCTTAAATGATTCATTTAGAGGCAAAAACACATGAGATCCATAATTTAAGGATCTCATTTAAGTCCCTGCATGGTTAGTTTGCACGGTTTGATAAAATGTGCGCTAACCATGTGTTAGATACTGCCTCAACCGCCCTTCTCGCATGGTTTGGCAGAACGGTTAGAAAAACTGTGTGCTGACCATGTGGAAGCTACTACCTCCAAGACCCTCTGTGCATGGTTTGGCCGCATGGTTTAGACAAACTGTGCGCCGCCCGTGTGACTTCCCCTTTTCCACAAAACATCATTCTAAGTTCTCCCGACTCTCCCATTCAACACCCTTAACTTTGAAACCATGAAAAGCATCAATTAAGGGTTACATACAAGAAACCAGAGGTACTAAATTTTCCCCACCACTGGTCTTTTCTTCTTCGGAAAGTATAAAACCTTCACCCAACTGAAAGAGTTCCAGCCACTGCTCTTTCATTTCCTTTTCACGTTCCCAAGTCTCTTCCTGAATCTGTCCATGCTTCCATAAAACCCACAATAGACTGATTCTTTTTTCACGCAAGACTTTATATTGCCTATCCACAATCTGTACTGAGATATGTATCAACGAATCATCCAGCTCTAGGTCAACGTGATCCCATCTGATCACATGGTTAGGATCAGGCTGATACCTTTTCAACAGAGATACATGGACCACATTATGCACCAAACTAAAATGTGGTGGTAATTCCATCCAATATTCCACCTTTCCAACCCATTCCAGTATCTCAAAAGGGCCAATGTATCTTGGAGATAACTTTCCCTGCTTCCCAAAATAATTATGTCCAAGCCTTGGAGAGATCCTCAAGAAGACATGATCACCCACAACGAATGACAACGGTCTTCGATGGTGATCTGCATAAGATTTCTAAAGACTCTGAGCCATCTCCATCCTCCTTCTAATCAAATAGATCTTCTCTATTGTCTCTTGTACAAGGCTTGTTTTGACAAGTGAAGTTTCGCCAATTTCCACTCAGCATAGTGGAGAACAACTAGGGCGCCCATACAATGCTTTAAACGGAGGCATGCGTATCGAGGCTTGATAACTGTTATTGTATGAGAACTCCAATAAGGGTATATGATCCTCCTATGAGCCACCAGAATACATTACACAAGCCCAAAACATATCTTCCAAAGTTTGTATAGTCCCCTCGGATTTCCCATCCGTTTAAGGATGATACGCCATGCTCATAGTCAACTGAGTTCCGAGGGTTTGCTGTAATTATTTCCAAAAACAAGATGTGAACCTTGGATCTCTATCTGAGACTATAGACACTGGTACACCATTCCTCTTTACCACATCTCGAATATAGATTTTTGAAATATATTCCACCATATGAGTTTCATGAATATGGATGAAATGGGCCAACTTGGTTAGACGATCCACTATCACCTAAATGGCATCGTGTTTCTGAACCGTTCTAGGAAGACCTGTAACAAAATACATTACTATCTCTTCCCATTTACACACAAGGATAGGTAAAGACTATGACATACCAGCTGTTCTGTGATGCTATTCTTGAACCTTCTGACAAGTTAAGCACTGCGAGACGAACTCGGCCACCTTCCTTTTCATGCATCTCCACCAAAATTACACCTTCAATACCTTATACATATTCTATATACCTAGGTGTACAGCCCATATTGAATGGTGATAAGCATGTAGGAGTTGTTCCTGACAAACCATAGGTACAACCATACGACCTCTGAAACAAAAAACTAAAATCCCATCAAATTTCCATCCATCAATGGTCTCCCCACCATTAAGTTTTGAACTTACAACCAGGCATTCTGCATTAGATGTTTGTGCTTCTTTGATCGTCTTTACTAAATCAGGAACCAGTGTAGCTGAAAAGAAAATAGAAACATCACCTCGGTTTTCATATTCCACCTGCATGACGGCTAAGACCGACATCAATTGTCATTCATTTGATGCTTCGTTCACTAACTGAACATATATCTGCTTCTGAAAGTAGTCTTTGGAATATCCTCCTTTCGAACCAAAATTGGTGATATCTCGATCACAAGTCAATCTTGGAGAACCAATGAGCTCCCCTTAATTGATCGAATAGATCAAAAATGCGTAGAAGTGGATATCTATTCTTTACCATAACTTGTTTAAGCTTACGATAATCAACACACAACGGAAGAGTTCCATCTACCATCTTCACAAACAACATTGGTACTGCGCATGGAGAAGTACTTGGTCGAATGAAACCCTTGCTTTCCAGCTCCTCTAACTGCACTTTCAATTCCCATAACTCTGTTGGTGCCATCCTATAGGACGGAAGGGAAATAGGATTGGTCCCCGGAAAAAAGATCAATTGTAAACTCCACTCCCCTTAGAGGAGGTAACCCAGAGAAGTTATTGGGAAAGACATCTAGAAATTGATCCACAACAGCTGGAAAACTATTTTCCTCAATCTCTTCCATTGATGCCAAAGTCAATGCTGCCAGTTGGTGAGAGATCATTCCCACTATTGGTTCCAACAAGCTCTTTTCATCTTTCTTAAGCATCCTCTCTCCTCTGAAGAGATAGTAGATGTCGTCCTCACTCTTGAAACTAACTATTCTCCTATAATAGTCGATGTGATCCTTAAACATTGTCAACCAATCCATACCCTGGATTACATTATATACATCCATTTCCAAAATTGAGAAGTCCCAATTTAACTGAGCTCCATCAACAATTATAGAACATTCTCTACACACAATGGCTTGACATTCTCTTTCACCAAGAGGAGTTTTCAATTTCAAAACTAAAGGCATTATTTCTAGTTTTAAACATAAAAAATCAACGGAACAAGAAGAAATGATGGAATGGAGATCAATAGTATCAAACAAAGCTTCCATCAAAGTGGAAATTAAAAGAATCATAACTTGCACTCTAGATGGTCCCGACTGATCATCTACTACAACTTGATTAGTTCCAATAAGATTTGTACTTTCCATGCACTTCTCTTTATTTTCATACTGAAAATTTCCTTTCTGAGGAGTGTGATGAACACCCGACCTCAAATCATTATGGAAAAAGCTCTGAAGATGTCCCATCTTATTACAATTATGACATTTTTGAGGTTGTGACTTACAATCCTACTTGATGTTGCTCGTAGAGCCACACTGGAAACATCCTGGCTTACACTGGGGTCTCTGAGGAAGTTTTAACAATCTTGTGGTCTGATTCTGATGTGTTACTCCTCCTTGACAAAAGGTGTCTGATTCCCTATTGCTCTTAGTGTTAGAGTTATAAACACATCTAGTAAAGATAACCGTACTTCCTCCACTTGGATTCTCAGTAGTGACGGATAAAGTAAACTAAGTATCCAGTTGCAGTCCCAATTAAATGGTTTTAAAATCCTGAGTGATGCTTTAGACCATCTGTTGGTTCACTTGTGGTTTAGGTTCACCCACATTCTCACTGGCCTCTTCCGACGAGTTTCTATGACGCCTACCAAGTGCCATTTCCTAAACCAACAACAAACCCCATCAATCTCACTCTCTAGCAACTGATGGCTTTGCATTTAAATTTCTATCACATCATCTATCACAACATTGTTTTCAAAAAAAACCCTTTTCCCATGTTTAATCATTTTTGAAAACATTCTTCATGCTTTTTCAAAATCAAGGATTTTCAAAATACACCAAATATCCTGTTTTCAAAATATTTTAGTGAAAACAATTTCTGCATTTTGTTTCCGAAAATTCGCACCTTGCACAAAATCCTTACTCATTCCTCACAATGAGATATGCAATCCTAGTGGGAAGTCATTCCTATAAAATGCATGTCATGCTCCTCTAATTGGATAGACCAATGAAAATGAGATTTCCAACATTCTATAAGTGTATCCAAAATAATTATATACCCAACACCCTGGTAACTTGAAGTTCAGCATAAATGAGTTAGCTACGTCCATTTATGCTATAAATTTCAAGTTCCGAAAATCCTACTCTTGTCTATTATTTCGACCCAATGAATAGACAACAATGAATTTCAACTCCAGGACCAAGAACATCGATGACCATTTTTTAGGAGAGGACTGAAGAAGCGGATACCATTTGTAATGACCCGCCAATTCTCATTTTCTTGAGAGTATAACGAGTCAATACTAGGCCTTAAGCGACATCCCCAAGATGCCAATGGCTGGCAATAAATACCGAAGAGTTTTATGTACAAGTGGGGGATGATTTAACCTTTAAGAAATAAACTCATAAACCAACCATTCACTATATGATGATTGAACAAATGAAAGACCAAAAAACAACTTCATTTATGTCATACAACATCAAAGCACACAACTGTGGAAGACTAAACTAAGCATCAAAGTACACAATGGATGAACAATTAAAGACTTTCAAAAGACACTAAAACTCTATGCTCCACAAGCTCCAAGCTCCACAACATTTCCAAAGCATCAACACAAGCCTCTATCAATAAGATTCTTTACCTTTACCTGTGTCCCGGAATACGACATCTGCAAAAGCACCAATGTGCTAAAGAAGGGGTGAGTATAAAACTCAGTAGGATTTCCCCAATGACTTCTCTACCCATGCCACTAGGATAGAAGAGTTAGCAACATTTATATAAAAAAACTTTATATAAAACATTTTCTTAAAAGCAGTTTATAACTAAATATAAATAAGTTTCCAAAACCATTCATAACCAAAGGAACATCAAGATAAATTTAAACCAATTTTCTAACAAGTTATTTTTCCAGAAAAATAACCAAACAAGCTTTAGAACCATTTCACAAACATTCTTTTTTTGGCATACCCAACCATTTCACAAACCCATGCAACCAACCATGCATGCTACCCAGAAGAGGGGAGAATCCCTTACCCTTATCCATCCCAACCATGATGGGGGAGACTTCTTACCCTTATCCAACCCAAATTCACATGAATTCTTAACGGGGGAGAGCCCTAACCCTTATCCATCCCAACACTGATGGGGGAGAAACCTAACCCTTATCCATCCCGAATGAAATATGACTATTAGATAGGGGAGATTCCTAACTGTTATCCATACCAACACTGATGGGAGAGATTCATAACCCTTATCCATCCTGAATGATTGTGAACACACACAACCATTATGTAAAAAAAAGAGTGTTCAGCCAATTAAAACCATTTCAATTCCAAACCCTTTCAATAAAACACCCCTTTTATTGAAAACCAATTCCATAAAAGTCATTACAATACTCAACCATTTAAATAAAACACCCCTTTTATTGAAAATCCATCTTTCATCAAACCATTTACAATTTATCAAATCAATAATTTAATACCATTATTTTAAATTCGAGTAGCCAAATCACTTTGCACCACAAATCACCAAGATTACACAAATTCACTAAAACCATAAATCATCACTAAAGAATATTTATTTCATTCGTTTTGCAATCAAATCCATTCCAACAAACCAATTTGAAACTAATCCAATCAATTATAACAAGATGAGTCGAGAGTGAAGTCTCTTACCTCAAATGTTTTGATGAAAACCATGACGGTTGAAGAACGCTCATGAAACTCAGGTTGATTCTCTAAAAACCCGCCTTAGATCTCTTCTCAAAGAAAGATCAAGAAAAAATATCATCATATTTGGAATCCATACACTTAGATATACCCATAAAAAGCGTAGATTTAAGAAATCGAGAGAAAAGGAGAAGTAGATATAAGTAGATCTAAGAAACCGATTGAGAAAGAAGAAGAATGATCACATACCTCAAGAATTTGGATTTGATTCTCCAAGAGAAGCCTTTGGATCACCTCCGGAGTGATGAGAGAACCCTCCATGACCTTAGGAGAACCAAAATCCCGAGTTAGGGCCACTTAGAAGCTTAAATGAGGCATTTAGAGGCAAAAACGCGTGGGATCCACAATTTAAGGATCTCATTTATGTTTCCACACAGTTAGTTCACACGGGTTGAGAAACCATGTTCTAATTGTGCGTTAGCTACTACCTCGACTGCCCTTATTGCATGGTTTGTCTACACAATTAGAAAAACCATGTGTTGACCCTGCGGAAGCTACTACCTCCAAGACCCACTGCGCACGGTTTGGCCGCACAGTTTATACAAACCATGCGTCGCCCGTGAAACTTCCCCTTTGCCTCAAAACATCATAATATGTTCTCCTGAATCTTCCATTCAACACTCTTAACATTAAAACCATGAAAAGCATCAAATAATGGTTACATACCAGAAATTGGGGGTACTACACTTGTGGTCCTATGGATGTGATTCTATGTTTTTCATTAGTAGAGTAAGTTATTTATAACAGAAGCATATGCCTATTTTTTTAAAAAATAAAAACATAAAATTAATACCACCGACTTAACCCCCACCCCCTCATTAGTTACAAAAATCACGACTATTCCATTAATTGGTATTAATGGGAATATACATTCATTAAATCATGGATATTTTTATTTTTAATAATAATATTGTTTCCATATGTATTTTGAACTCATTTAAGAGTAAGGGGATTCATGTCTTCGAAGAGAATTAATATTATATCTATAAGGGGAAATTTTTTCCCAATGTATTATCTATTGGTTCTGAAGTTCATGGAGATACTATAGAATGTTTCCCTCATCTTTAGGAGTATTCTCCTTTAACAACTATAGATAAAAAGAATCTAAATAATTATGGGTGGTTCAAAAATATTATACATTCCTCACTCTTTGAAAGTGGGGTTTTTTGGGTTAAAGGAATTGAAACTTATAAATGTATATGGGATAAGTTAAGAAATATTAATGAAGGGAATAAAAAAGTGAATAAATACAAGCTATAAATCTATATATTGAAGTATAAATATATTAAAATGGTATATTTTGAATCTATTTGCGATTTATTTACAAGTTTTAATGACATTGTAATCATAATATGATGTTTTGGTGTGAAATTGTACAATTCAAATATTATTGAAAATTTTATAATAATTCTTCCTGATAAATTCAATGATAGTGTTTTATAATTACAAGTATATATCATGAAACTATATTTCTATGATTTATTTATTATTCCCATCATATTTTAAATGTGAATAGAAATATCTTTCAAGATCGAATAAAATATTGATTGAGAAATATCTCTGAAATATGATATGTATAGAAAGTGTAAGAAAATTATTGAGGAAGAATTCAGTGACTCACATCAAATATAGAGTGAGTATATGTTTCATGAATTCATTTATTTTTTATATAAAGGTTAAAATTGGAACACAAAATTATAAAAATAAAGTTACCTTTGAAGTGATTTAACTATGGAACTATTGGATGTTTTGTAGAAAACTGCCCAATGGTAAAGGAAGATGAATATAGTGATGATGATTTTGGAAATTCAATATGATCATTGAAGGAGAATAATACATAAAAAAAATTCATATTTAAAAGGAAATAAAATTAATTTATCTATATATAAAAAGAGAAACATTTTTTCCATATGTGGGAAGGATGATGATTGTGAAGTGGAAGATAAAAATCCCAGTGATAAAGATGTTGGAATGTTATTTATTCCAAAGGTAGATGATGAGTGTTTTACCAATGAAAATATTATAAACTATAAATAATAATAATAGGACACTTATATTGAGTTTATAATTAAAATAGAAATAAAATAATGTCTTTCAAATTCTGTTAAACATGATAAATAGAACATGAAATCGAAGAAATAAGGTCGATTAGAAAATACTCTAAAACAATACCTAAATAAAAATTCAGGTTTTTAAGATAGATTGATGTTATATAAAAGTTACTTTAGGAGGATAAAAACATCAACATCAATCCTGATGTAAAGATAATGGTGAAGTATAAATAATTTCATCTTGTTCAATGAAATCCATTTGAAGGTGATAAAGAAATAAATCAAATTACAAAAACATATTTCAGAAGTTTTAGAAAGTTATTATAAGTTTCAAACACATAAGGATTAACAAATACTATATATATAGGTTATAAACAGGGATAAAAATTTCAAGAATAAGAATTTTCAAGAATACAATATATGTAATGAAGAAACATCAATTAAAAAATTATCAAATTTTCGGTCATTCAAAGGTGGAGGAAAAAACACTTTAAATGGAGACTTCATTAAGACTAAGAATAGTTATTATATGAATAAGAATATTTTAAGAGTGTATAAGATTTTGGTTCAAAATAAGGATCCAAGTTTGATGGTCAAAATATTATGGAACACATTTAGATATTTTTGAATAGCATGGGATTTATCGAGTAAAATAAGATTTTTATGGATATTAATTTAACTGTGGAGGATTTGGGAATACAAAATTAACTTGTTGGTTTTTTAATCACAACTACAATAAATAAGTAATCAGAGGTATTTTTTATGGGGAGTAGACCTAATTAAGGAAAATATCATAATAAATTCAGTATGAATAGATTTCAAGCACTGAAAACTATTTTTGGAATGTGTTACCAACTAGGAAATCATATTAAATAATGTATTAGAATTATACCATCTCAAAAAAATTATTTGAAAAATCTCACAAGCCTCATGTGAATGTGTAAAAAGTAAAATAAAAGGCTTTATTTGATGAAACATATCTCAACACCACAAAAGGAGAATGACCCTAGAAATTGTATAGTGTATATTCATCACACATGATCTTATACTTGAAACTATTAAGAAATGTAAAATAGAAGATATAAGGATAATGATTTTTCATAATGATGTGTCACTCAAAATCGAAGTCATTGGATCAAATGCTATTGGAGAATAAAAATGAAAATCCACAAGTTTCTTATTAGTTGATGGACTAAAACACAACATGTTGACTATTTATTATCATTATGATGAAGGGAAAAAAATTTATTTTTAGAATATATGGTTGTATTTTTAAAAATTATTGATGATATAAAATTTATAAAAAGAGGACAATGAACAAAGGGAAATCTATTTCATGTTAAAGATGGACATGGATCATGAAATATAATCAAGTTAGAAGAAAATAAATTACGGAACATGAGGCTTGAATATATGTGCCAAAGTAATTTGATAAAACTAACAACATGAGAATGTATCCATCATATTCCTAAAATTATAAAAATAAGTGATTTGTTCTGTTTTATATGACAAAAATAGAAGGATTCAATTTCAGTTCATACGAGGTTTGAGATACATACAACTCATCTCTTGAAGAATTTTAACTATAACATATGTGATACAATGAGAAGTAAATAGAAAAATAAAGATAATTACATTTTCCCTTTATTTATGATATTACTTGTACAACATGTCTTATGTTTTTTAAACAAAACATAGAGGCTCTCAAAATGTTTCAGAGTTTCATGATAAGTAATGAAAAAATGTGGATATTCTATAAAAAAAATTCAAAGATATAATGGTGTTTAATAGAAAATGGTAAGATAAGATATTATCTTGAATATAATTTCATTTATTGCAATGACACAATGTTTTATAAATAAAATTCCATTTCTGATTAAACGAAATGAACTATTATGTAATGTGGTTATAGAAAAAACATGAACTAATTTGGTAATTTTGGATTGTTATACATTATATCATGTCATATTTAAAATACCATTAATCATCATTAGCAGTGATAATATATCCATTTAATAGTGGTCATATAATTAGTCTATATAAAGGGTTACGATAAAGTTCAATTTATAGAGATGAAATAAGCAATGGCCACAACTAGTAGAATTGTAACATATGAATCCCATTTATCATAGATTCCATGGGAGAGAGAAACACTAGTATTTTAACCTTTTCAATCCCAAAATGGAATTCAATAACTAAAACATGAGTTAAATTATTAATGGGATAAGTTAGAGCACACCAAGATCACAACCCAAACCAAGTTCATTGAACCTCCCTAGGAAAATATCACCATTGTGCACCTTAACCTTAGAGTGTTTTTTGGGGTATTAAAGGGATTTGTATCAAAACACTAATAGTATAAATTTTTTATAATTTTATATAGTATAATTATGTTATTTATCTTTTATGATTTTTTTGAATGAATAGATAATAAGTTGATAAAAATTTGATGATACATAATTTTATTTAGGAAATATATAGTTTCAATCAAGAAAAAATATTTTAATAAATTCATGAATTTAGGAAATAATTTATATTTTAATATAATAATTTTATTAATAATTTTTAATAAATATAAATGATAATATAATTTTATTAATTCAAAATTATTTTTATAAGGGTCAGAAATGTGTTTTTGTCAAAAAACCCCATTTTTTTAAAAGAAACATGGTTTTTGATCTAAATGTAAAAATTATCAAACTTTTATGTTTTTTATATAAATAAAATATTAATTTTGGAATAATTTCATTGAAATTATCCAACGGTGATTTTATCATAATTTTTAGAGATTGATGAATGTTTTGGTCAAAATTATATACCATATAAATATTTGACATGTATTAATACATCATAATGGAAATAAAGTGATTTTTGATTCTCTTTTCTGGCACAAAGTTTAACGACATAAAAAGGTAAATACCTGGGATCAAAGTGATTCATCTATTGAAGAAACATCAAATATTGACAAAGGCATGAACAAAGATTCAAATTCCCAAGGGTCACGCAAGTTCCACCAAGGTCGCGCAAGTATACTTGCGCACCGCCCAATGGTCACACAGGTGACTTGCGCGACCTCTTTGAATATCGCCAAGGGTCTTCTCCAGCCTATAAATAGACCTTGTGGGCCCCCCATTTGATGGATGGAAAAATTACAGAAACTCAGATTTGAGCTCTTGGTGCCCTAGTCTCTTCTCAAAGCTTCCAAACACTTATAAGGTAATTTATTTCCTAGAACATAAGATCTAAAGAAGTGGAGTAAGGCCTAAGTGTTTAAACTCATCAACACTTGCACACCTAAGTGGCCATCCCTTAAGGGAAATGGCCACACTTGCGCGCCACCTTACCCCTTCAACATAACTTGTGCGCCCCTCTTCTGGAAGCCTCTACGGATAGTACTAAGGGCTTGAGCCAAGTATCACCCAAGTATTACCCAAAGGGTTGACTGTCGCACAAGTACCCCTGTGTCGTGCAAGTATACTTTCACGACCATGACATGCGTGCCCACGCAGGACTTGCGCGCCACCTCCTTTTTGGTTTCCCCTTCTCCCTATTTCACCTCTCTTATGCCTATCCACCTATCCTCTTCATGATTAAGCCTTTATAACTCTCTCCATATCCATTTCATGGAATAATTTCCTTGCTGGCTTCCTTATCTGAAAGGGATTCTGCGGAACATCTCTTAAAACCTTGTGATTTACATATCTTTATGTCACTAAGGTCAGAGATTTAATTCATTCAACCTCATATTTTAAGATGAGAGAATCCTTAACCTGGTCCTCCTTTTCAGGAGTAATCCCCCGTCCATGTTATTAAATTGGGCATCTTCCTCAGGAGTAAGCCCCAAGTCCCCTAAACTAGGCATCCACTTTAAAAGTAAGCCTCAATCATAATTTTCCAAATCTGGGTTTCCTTTTCAGGAGTAATCCCCAGTCATAAATCTGGTTTTCCTTTTCAGGAGTAAGCCCCTATCTCAATGTTCCCAAAATCTAGGCATCCTCCTCAGCAGTAAGCCCTGTCCATGGTTCTATTAACCTGGTCTTCCTTTTCAGGAGTATTCCCTAGTCTAAAATATGGGCATCCTCTTTAAGAATAAGCCCCAAGTCCCCTAACCTGGGGATCCTTTTCAGGAATAAGCCCCAGTCATAATTCCCTTTAACTTGGGCCTCTTCTTTAAGAATAAACACCATTCGTAATTTCTCTTAACCAGTCTTAATTTACCTTTTGACTTGGGCTTCCATTTCAGGATTAAAACCCAATCATAAGTCCCTTCTTAATTTGGGAACCTTCCTCAAGATTAAGCCCCAAGTTAGAGTATCCAAATATCCATAAAGCACATATACCTTTATGGACCTTGTTCCTAGGTCTCTTCAATGAATTAAAACCCAATATTCATATATTTTGGGCAGTCATACATACATAATCCCCACATCATTTCTTATGATGGTACAATTGTCTGCTTTTACCAATACCTCTTGTTTCTCACACCGATCATGACTCACATGAGCTTAGAGTGTTAAAGTAATTATGAAATCTTTCTTTGAGCCATCAATCATGAATAAACCCCATACTTCTTTACTTGAACTATGTGGATTCTGGTTCCTTTTCTAAAAACAAAGGATACGTAGGTATCCCATCTGTAGGTACGATCCCAACTATGAAATAATTCATGTCCTTCTGAATGTCAATAAACTTCAAGTGCCCCACTGAGTGGATTTAAAACTAGTATGGTCATCATAATGACCAAGAGACTTTTATATAATGTATTTAAGGATACCATTGACTAAGAATCTCTAAAAAAATACAGATGATTCTCTATCGATGAAGAACCTAGAATACATATAAAAGATTCTCTAAATCTCATACATATTAATCATTGATTACCAGATCTAAAGAAAAGCTCCTTTTCATACTTGGTAATGTAATAAGGATTCACAAACATAACTTAAATCTATAAATAGAGTCTTGGGGTAGACAATAATTCCCCTCAAAAAGGTGTGATGAGTCCGACCTCCAATCCTCTCGATCAATGAAAATTCTTAAGTCTAATCAGTTCACAACTAATGAGCACATACCTTTAGAAAGTAGGTCCAAATCGATATGGAATCATTGGATGTTTCCGATTCTACAAACAAACCCATTATAAATCACTTGGAATGTTTGAATCTTAAATCAATGAGATCATCCCCAATTCCAGAGGAAACAAAAAAGGGTGAACTCGACGTGAATCCTTAACCAAGATAAAATGATGTTTTACTTATTTTTTAGGATCCTATTTAAATTTAATGAGAGGACCAACAAGATAGTCAATAAACATATGTGCTCATCCAAAAGATGTAGCGGCCGAATTTATCTTAATTATGTTTGTTATATCAAACATGCACTCTTTTCCAAGATCTTCTGCATTACAAGAATGGTTTTTCTTAAGTTCACTACTGTGAATATTTCTCCTATGAAAACCTCTACTATGAATGCATCTGCTGCTACTGCTACTGGATTGTCGTCCCCTCTGAGGACGACATCACCTACTCAGCATCTTCAATGCTGGGTATCAAACACGCTGGTTAAGGAGTACCATCAAAATGATACTATTTTGACTCTGGAGGCCGCTAGACAAGCCCTCCAAGTCAACAATTCACCCTGGTCGTCCGGACAGTGAAGACTAGTGATCAAGAAGCAGGCGGTGCTAACCACCGTCTCCAACCGTTTCAGGTCATTATCCTCGGAACGAAACAACCATTCCCTCCCATATTCTTAGGAGGTGAATGAGAAGGCCACTCAAGGCCTTAATTCAAGGAAACAAGAGTCCTTCCCGAGGGCTCCCACCTACAATCGCCGCCAGACTCGTCCGACAGTGCGCACTCAACATGATGATGGTGTCATCTCCAGGTGTTCGGCTCAGGTTCCTCGAACCCGAGAAGGCACAACGAACCAACATATGCGAAATCCGGTCAATAGTGAATAGGTTCTCATCTCTTCCATTTCCGTAGAAGTCCACCAACCTAACTTGGTGGCAAGCAACAAGCAGGCACACACACCCGTCCGTTTTGATTCCACTATCCAGCAGACTCGTCTGGCATAAGCACGCCAATCCCTCCAGGAAATTTTGGCGGAGTACTATAGATAGGAACATACACATATTTATAAATCATCAACTAGTAAACAGGCTCGTCTGACTACATTCGATGGAGCCTGCCAACCCAATGTGTTGACAACTGGTAAACAAGCACATACACCTACCTACACTCATCAATCTTGCCAGCAGCCTCATTTGTCAGTATTGAAGGAAGTTCATCAACCACATTCGACAGAGTGTAATCATCAGGCCCATACACCTACTAGTATTGATCAAGCCTACCAACAATCTCGTTTGGTAGCATTCGGAGAAGTCAGTCGGAAAGCTCCGATGACAAACAAGAGGCAGACTCAACTCTCTGCCCCCACTAATGAGTACTGTCAGAATTCACTAACAGGAAAAGGAGGACAAGAGAAGGCACATACACCTACTCCAGGAATAGAATGGATGTATATACCCATTTCGGCAGGTGAAGTCACCAAGCATATTCTATCAATGATGAAAGAGCAGAAGAAAATCCATGTTCATATTCTGGATGCCTGCCAGGATATTATAACAGCTTCAATAGCATCTCAGGTAAAGACACATAAATCTATCTATACCAGTGGAGTGACACATCAATAGTTTACTTTGGAACAGACACACACATCTGTTCCAGTCCAAGAGGGTTGTGGGGCATACTCCCCCATATCATACGGACGACCAAGTTAGGCACAGACACCTGATTTGTGTGGAGATAATCAGCCTAAAATGATCATTTCTTTTGAGCAGACACATACACCTGCCCATAATGACCACTTTTTTCAACAAGTGGTTCCTAAAGTGAGTAAGAAGGAGTCTAAGAAGAAGACCCACCCAGCACAGTAAAGATATCACGGTCCAATCTGTAATAAGGCCTTACTCGATGCTGGAGTTCTTGATGCACTCAGACAACTATATGTTGAAACTCAAGATTCTAATCTCTCAGTTCCCAATAGTGGGAACATTAATTCTGAAGGTCTCGATCATAAACTTCCTCATGAAGGCTTGCTTCATGACAATTCGGTTGATCTCAATGTTTAATCTTCAGATTAAGGCCATAAGAACCCTATGTGTGGTCAGAAGACCAAGGAGAAAAATGTTTCATCTTTTACTGTAACCCACCATGGTGGTCCTCCCCATGATGATGAATTTAGCTACGAAAGTCCTCTCTATAGTAGTAATGCACATTGCATGGAGAATGCTCCAATGGACAATGTAGTGATGAGAAAGCCCTCTTATCTTGAGGCACTTGAAAATGTGAAGCCAGTCCTGTTTGATGCTTTACCATTAGCAGGTGAAATACTTTATCAACTAGAATATATCCCAGGGTGTAGGTAATTCTCCAGAGCACCCCTAAGTCATGAATCTTCTAGTTTGATCAGTGATTTCCCTACAAATATTGTTGAATCCGATGAAGCAATATGGAAGGACCATCTCTGGTCTACTCAGGTAGAATAATATTCCTCGAATGATAAAGAGGAAGTACTGAATATGAGAAAACAATAGGCAAAAGGTGAAGTGCCAATTATATTTTGGCCTTTGGATGATTCTCAGTATGACAATCCAGAGAAGTTAACAGAAGATGGAATTCATGATATTCGTCTCAACATATGGAAAACTCTTTGTTAGTTGAAATAGAAAATATTATCTTATGATGAATATGAAAATCTTGTCAAGATAATAGAAGGGTTACAACAAAAAATTGATTTGGATTCTCTCTCAGTTTCTCGATATCCGAAGGCTAAAAAGCAATAGAAAACCCTTCACCATTCATGCCTTGGATCACTAAGAAGATTGCGCCAGTTAATTTCCAATTCACCATCTGGTATTCATTTCAGGGGATGGGGAATTCATGGAGCACTACATTTCACTGTGCTCTCCAGTCCGTAAAGCCCACCGAAAAATGGTCTCATGCAATGTTATTGCCCATGGACAACCACAGTCAATGGCTTTTTTTTTCTAATCAAGAGCTTTCCCAAGAACAGGCCTCAACTAGTTCCTCTCAAAATCAAGCATACAGAGAAAAAGTTGTTGAATTACTCCTACATCAAGCAAAAAATAATATTGAACAGGCCTCTCATTTGGAGCAAGCACATCATCAAGTGAGAGAAGTGTCAAGAATCATCCAACGACCTTTTGAGTCAGGTGATAAAAGTTGATGCAGGTTGATGCATCTAGCTAATATTCGGACTAAAGTCCGCAAGATCAGGAGAGCGTTAAAGAAGGTCTCAGATATAGCATGTCAAGAACCACCGCATCTTTCCAGACTGGGGACTCTTTTAACCCAACACTAAGAATCAACAAATAGGATTCGAGGAGTTGAGCAGGAACAACCCCAGTCCACCGGACTGGGGACTTTTTCAAATCCTCAATCTCTCCCTCAGAGAAATTCAGTATTATCTTGATTAGTGAAGAAGCCTCAAGAGGAACGAAGATCCAAACTATCAATAGATTCCCTCCAAATTACGTTTCGTCAAGAAATTACCGAGGGATCTAATTGACAAAAGGAAATGTCTCATCAAGGACATAGAAAAAGGCATTATCATAGAAATTCCGATAGAAGAGATGCAATCCATTATGCATCAATTAATGTCATTAATTCCATTGTTGCTGATCCGCTAGATGAGGTTCACTCAGAGGGATTATAAGAAGAGGTTCCTGCTCAAGAAGTTGTACGCACAAACAAAAATGAAGAAGGTGTGCATACACGAAATCAAAGGCTTACCCAGAATTTGGGTAATCCTTCAACTAACCCACTTCCCCCTCTACTAAAGGGATCCAAAAAGGGGAAAGGCAAGAATTAGGTTACATACCCTTCCTCTAGAGAAGGAAAATACCTCTCACTAGAGAAAATGTTTGCACATCAAGAGGAAGAAATGAAGGAATTAAGGAGGTTGAATGGAGAATTACTTCAAGGTAGTCTTCCTCCTAAGCGTGTTGGAGTCAGTCAGCCAAGGGAATTTGTTGCAGTTACTGAGATGGATCAAGAATATCCTCCTCTAACCATACACACTCATAGGTATAATCCAATGGGTCAAGTGCAACAACAATTGGCGGTGCTACCATCAGTTGCAGTACCAGCCACCACATATGTACCAGCTCCATTCATTGCACCTGTTCAGGTCCAAGACCAACCGGATGTTTCTCAAAAGTTAATAACTACTATTGAGTCATTAACAGCTCGGTTGGAAGCTATGGAAGGAAAGTGTGCTCAAATTCAACTAGAAATGAGGGCTTACCCTGAGTGGGTTGATGCAATTCCTCCCCCATCAAATTTTTCAAGTACCACATTCCTAATATTTAATGGTTCAAGAGACCCAGAGCAACACTTAACACATTTTTTTCTCGTTGCGATCCTATGATGGGAACCCCTCATCAATAAGAAGCAGTTAAGATCAAGTGTTTTGTACAGTCATTACAAGGGCCTTCCTTTTTCTAGTACACAAGCTTGAAATCCCGATCAATTACCAGATGGGTGGATCTCCGCCAAAGATTACTTCTTCAATTCAGTTAAACATTTCCAAAGACAATAGTTTTTGATCTTATAAATTGTAAGAAAAGGGAAAATGAAAGGGTTTCAGATTTCATTGTTCGCTGGAAGGGATTAACATATTACCTGATCTTAGCACTCCCTCTATAAGAATTGTTTCCAATATGTGTGGAAAATCTGCATGATGAATTGCGCACGTCATTGATCCCTGTGAAATACACATGAATGTTTTGAGACCTTACTTCAATCGCTCAACAGATTGAAGATTATCTTATGAAGACTAAGGATAAAGCTCAGGTAATTCCATCAGCTCCAGGAAGGAGAATGGGTAAAGTAGAGACTGCTACAATTATGCTTAAATAAGCACCTATACCTACTTCTACTTCAAGACCTTCATCTTCTCGAAGGGAACCACCTCCTGAGCACCAACAATAGAGGTCATTTCTTCAGGATGATCAAAGAGATCAAAGACTAAAACAATTTGATGATTTGAAAGAGAAAAGTTTACTCTTTCCGAAATGAACAAGTTCCTGGTTACTTAATTTTGGCTCTGGAAAATAATTTGGTTCAATTACCAAGGCCCAAGTGGCCAAAAAAGGAAGAAGATGAAGATCGTCCTAATTATTGCCTGTTTCATCAGATGTTGGGGAATCCCATTAAGAGTGTTTTGTTTTCAAGGACCTCCTGCAAAAAAAGGTCGACTTGGGACAAGTCAAACTGAATGGTTCTTCAGCTCAGGTAGCATGTGCTACTAGTACATATCCAGAGGAAGAAGGCGAGTGGCAAGAAGTCAAGAAAAAAAAATGCGGAAAAATATAATGATTGGATGGTCAGAAAAATGATCAACAGAACTCATGACATTTTGTGAACAGGATTAAAGAAACCAATTGTGTCTTCTGCCATGAATACCACAGCAAAACCCTCTTCATTAGAGGGGAAATCCTCAAAAGGGAAGCATAATTCCAAGAAAGAGGAACAATCAGAAGAAGATGAAATTGTGTCAATGATTAAGTTGTCTTTGACTCTGGTAGATTTTATGACGTCTAATTTGAAGTCATGGGCACTGCCCCACCAAACAGCACAACCTAAACATGCTAATCAGGCAGAGTATTCATTGGATTAAGAGTTGATTTTCGGTTCTTTTAAAATGATTCAGTTAACAGATCCATATGCCAGTCGTAGTTTCGATTTTGATGAGCCCGAGTTCCCTATAGCAAACAGTGGAATCCGAGGATGTTCCAGAGGATCAGGATACAAGGGAAGACATGGATCTTTCAGAGGACACTATTCTAATTCTACCCCTACTAGAACTGTGTATGTGGCAGAAACTCATGGTAGAGCCCTTCAACGATCTCAACAAGAACAATCAAGTTCTTCTACACATGGCAGATTCGGTCCTAGCACAGTTATTCTTGAAGATTGGTTGGAGGTTCCACCTTCTTCCGATCAGCATGTAAATAGACCTAGTCAGTCTAATCTTCCAAATCTAGGAGTATAACCAACTCATATCCTGGTTAAAGATGCATCTACTTCCAAAGCATTAACTTCTAAGGCACCTGTGAGACTACATGTTCCTGTTGGGAAATGCATACATTTGGATTAAAAGTATGATGTATTGAAACAATTAGACGAAATACCGGCCAAGTTATCAATTCTGGATGCTTTGAATTTATCTAAGGATCTTTGGGAGGCATTCATCGATGTTTTGTCCAGTCCTCAGGAGTTTGAAACTAAAATTGCTGCAGCTGAAGTCTACCATGTAGAGAATAATCCTGAAGAATGCCATGCAGTGATATCTTTCACAGATAAAGATGAAGATGATGTCGTGCATGGACATATTATACCATTGTACATATCTGTAAAGTTCAATGGTGTAGACGACCGAAGAGTTTTCATTGATAATGGTTCAGGAGTCAACCTCATCCCCATTCGTACACTTCGTCTATTGGGCCTCACAGAATCTGATTTATCTCATTCTACTTTGATGTTAAAAGGATATGATAAAAATGAACAAGAACCACTGGGCGAGATTACACTCAGAACTCAGTTTGGAGATCATGTATCCAATTCAGATTTCATGGCTGTTGATCAAGACTCAGCCTTCAACATCTTGCTTGGAAGACCCTGGCTACATCAACATGCAGCTATCCCTTCATCATATCATTAATGTCTCAAACATTGTTTTGATGGTCAAATTGGAACATTGTATGGTGATACATCCCTGTTCAAGACATGTGGATATCAATACATTGGGGCGGAATTATATCACATAAAGGGAAAGGAGAAATCCACAACAAGGGAGATTACCAAAGTTAATGATCCTTATGGTTTGGAAAAGATTCCAGTAAATCCATTTATGCATTTGAGTATAGATTATGTATTGCTTATTAGTCAAATTGATAGGATATTCCCAATTAAAAATACTCTTATGGAAACTTCCATAATGTCAATTACGGAAATCAAGCCAGACAGCATGGGAGAAATTGGCAATTCACCAAGCAATGATGAAAGCTCAAATGGGGATGTCTTCATTTCATCTGCTGAAATTCTGCAAGTCTATACTTCGCCATTTAGATCAGAAGAAGTTATAGAAATGTTAGAGGTGAATGATGATGTAGATTCTCAATTCATCATCTCCTCTATATTACCCAAATAAGACCCTTCATCATCAATCGGGTCGAAAATAGAAGCTTCTACTTCAAGATGTTCAAATTTTAACATCTCTTATGATCATGGAAATTCTACTTCTTCATCTACTATGCAAGTAGAAACAGAAGAAACAACACTTGTTGAAGAAGAAGAGGAAGATCTTAGGAATTCTCTTCCAGCATTTGAAGAGGGTATCTCTACCACTGTGGATGAACTCAAAGAAATAAATCTGGGTAAAAAAGAAGATCCACACCCCACTTTAATTAGTGCAGCCATGAATCTTGAAGAGAAAGAGATTTATATTTACTTTTTAAAGAAAAATTGAGATATATTTGCATGGGATTATACAGAGATTCCAGGGCTTGATCCTGATTTTCCACTCATCGCTTAGGTTTTCCAGAAGAACATCGAGGATTCAAACCAGCTGCTAGAAGAAAGCACCCAACCTATGCTTCCAAAATTGAAGCTAAAGTGGATAAACATATCAAAGCTAACTTCGTCAGAGAAGTTCAATATCCACAATGGTTGGTTAATATTTTCCCAGTGAAAAAGAAGAATGGGAAAATTAGAGTTTGCATTGATTTCAGAGATCTTAATCGGCATTGTCCTAAGGATGATTTTCCAGTACCAATTACAGAACACTTAATTGATGCAATAGCTATATATGATGCACTTTCCTTTATGGATGGATATTCTGGATATAATAAAATCTGAATGGCTCCAGAAGATGAAGAATATATAGCCTTCAGAGCCCCTCAGGGTGTGTTTTGCTATCGGGTTATGCCTTTTGGCCTGATGAATGAAGGCACAACATATTAGTGTTCAATGCATCGTATCTTCAAACCCATTTTAAGGAAGTTTGTTGAATGTTATGTGGATGATTTAGTGGTTAAATACAGACAATTTTCTAATCACTTGGCTAATTTAGAAGTCATATTTCAAAAACTTTGGCAACATAATTTGAAGATGAGCCCCTTAAAATGTGGTTTTGGGGTAACCTCAGAAAAATTTCTCAGCTTCTTCATACACCATCGTGGTATCGAGGTAGATCCTGAGAAGAAAAAGTCAATACTTGGTTTTTTACCTCCTCAAAATTGAAAGGAATTAAGAGGCCTTCAAGTACACTTGGCCTATATTTGGCGTTTCATCGCTAATTTGGAAGAAAAAAGTTTACCCTTCACCAAATTGATGAAGAAGGGAGTTACATACCAGTGGACTGAAGATTGTCAAGAAGCATTCTATATTCTCAAGAAGTATCTCTTGAGTACACCAGTGTTAATGCCACCTGTTGAAGGAAGACCACTTATCCACTATGTGACAGCTTTAGAGCGATCATTGGGTTCCTTTCTTGCTCAGAAGAATGATGCTGGGAATGAAAACAACCTCTACTATCTCAGTCGTATTATGATTGAAGAAAAAACCCGATACTCAAATATTGATAAGTGCTTCCTAGAATTAATATTTTCAGTTAAAAAGTTGAGACACTACCTAAAATAGAACGAGGTCTAATTGGTATCTCGCAATAACCTTCTCAAATTCATCCTTAGTCATCCAATGATTACAGGCTGTCGGACAAGGTGGGCAGTTATTTTGCAGCAATTTGATATTCAGTATGTGTCTCAAAATGCAATAAAGGGCCAAGATCTAGCTGATTTCCTTGTTGAACATCCTTTAGTAGAAGATACACCTTCAGATATTGAACTTCTTAATCAGGAAGTATTCATTATTCAAGATAGTCTTAAAACACGGGAAATGTACTTTGATGGTGCTTCCAGAAGTCCAACAAGAAGGAAAATGGAAAATCCTAAATTCAAAAAAGTTGGCTTAGGAATTTTACTCATTTCCCCAGAAAAGGCAGTGTGACCTTATTCCTTCTCATTGTTGGGAGGTGGTACAAATAATGAACCAGAGTACCAAGATCTCATCGCAGGCTTGGAGTTGGCACTTCAAGCACAAGTGAATCACTTAAAGGTGAAAGGTGATTCAGACCTGGTAATCAAACAAGTCTATGGGGATTATGCAATCAGAAAAGATGAACTAATCCCTTTTTAGGATTACATCAAGGAGTTAATGGCGGAATTTCCTACGGAACTGAAATTTTCTTATGTCCCGAGATCAAAAAATGCCCAAGCTGATTCACTAGCTAATATAGCCATAGCTCTAGCAGATCCAAATCGGGACGAGACAACCATCAGTATTGCCCATCATCATACAATTTCACCTAATGGTCATGCCAGAACAGAGGAAATCAATGAAATTAGTCCCATCTATGAACCATATGGTCATACTATAGGATGGATGACACCTATCAGGGAATACCTTCAAAATGGAAAACTTCCACCTAATAGAGACGGGGGAAAACAAGTCCGGAGACGTGTGGTCAATTTCACTCTTTATGATAGCCTAGATCACTTAGATAAAGTTCTATACAAAAGGGGTTTCGATGGAGTTCTCTTCAGATGCATTGATGGTGAAGAGACAATGGCTGTCATGAAAGAAGTTTATACAGGAGTCTATGGTGTCCATCAGTCTAGAAACAGACTATCTGATAAAATTCAAAGGCTTGGATATGTTTTGCCTTCAATGATATAAATTTATGTTCATTTCACAAAGAAGTGTCATTTTTTCCAAGGTCATTCCAACTTCATTCATCAACCCCCAGAGTTTCTTCATGCATCTAAATACTCGTGGCCATTTGACACATGGGGAATGGATGTAGTAGGACCTTATCATTTTGCTACATCCAAGCAGTTGAGGTATATTCTTACTGCTACTGACTTCTTTTCCAAATGGGAAGAAGAAATACCTCTCAAAGAAGTTAGTTCTAAATGCATTGTTAGCTTCATCAAGTCTAACATCATTACTAGATTTAGTGTCCCTCATACCATATTGATGGACAATGGCACCAACTTCTGTTCATCTGAGGTGAGGAAGTTGTATCAAGAATACAACATTAAATCCAATCATTCATCATGGTATCATGCAGCGGCCAATGTCCAGATAGAAGCTTTCAACAAGACTCAGTCAAATATACTATAAAATATAGTGGATAAAGATAAGAAGTCATGGCCTGATAAAAACCTTCAGGCTTTATGGGATTAACAGACCACCACCCATACTACAACGCGGTCAACTCCATATTCATTGGTATATGGAACAGAAGCAGTCTTTCCAATTGAGGTTCAACTACCCTCACTCAGAGTATCCATTTTTGATCAATCATCTACAGATGAATAATATCAAAAGATATTGGATGAATTGGAACAGTTATATGAGAAAATATTGTGCACCCTGCACCATATGGAAGTCTATCAGAATAGAATAGCATGAGCTTTCAACAAAAAAGTTCGTCTTCGTTAATTCGTTCAGGGAGAATTGGTATTAGTTCTCAGAACTCCAATGATACTGGGAAAGAAACCTCCCAAGCTGGATCCAAAATAGGAAGGACCTTATTCAATACATAAGGTCTACTCCAATGGAGCTTATTCTTTCATCTCAATGGATGGAGAACTCATTACTACTCCAACCAATGCCAGATTTCTGAAGAAGTATTTTGTATAAAAACAAAATACACAAACGGGCCATGCATACAACCTTAACCTATTGGCATTTCACATTTTCCAGCAAGACGTTAAACTACATCATCAATTACAGTCCATGCATATGACCTTAAAATATTGGAACTTACGTCCAACATGACGTTAAACTGTGATGTCCTAACTACATGACGCTAAACTTTACAAAAGTCCCTTACTTCCAGGAAGAAGTTAAACTGAATAAACAACGGTCCATGCATATGACCTTAAACTATTGGCACCCCTTTCGTTCGACATGATGTTAAACTGTGAAAAAAATCCCTAATACGCCAAACATGACGTCAAACTGTGTCTCTATATTTGTCCTTACTTCATGACATTAAACTGCACAGTCCCCCTTTCGTTCAAAATGATGTTAAACTGTTTTCTCCTCATTGTCTTAGCTATAAGACGCTAAACTGTACAACACCCTTATTGTCCAACATGATGTTAAACTGTATTTTGTCCCTGCTTCATGACAATAAACCGTGTAGCACCAATAGTACTCACTACAAGACTTTAAACTGCAAAGTCCCTTAATATGTCCTACATGACATTAAAAAATGCATCATTAGGGTAATTGATACATCTTGTTTCTCACACCGAGTATGACTCATGTGAGCTTAGAGAAAACTTCAACCATAACACCCTCTCTGGGCCACTAACCTTGTGTAAGTCCCAGCACCATTTTTTAGGTCGTTGTCCCCAAGAACAACTTGATCACTAATTAATTATTTAATTTAACTACACAAACTTTTATCCTTTATTTCTTGGTTGGGTACATAGGAAACCTCCTAAGGTTCAATCCCAAAACCAATCTCTTCACATTGGTTCACCTTTGTCCTTGATACATGATGTTAAAATGTACAACAATTTTGTCCTGTATGACAATAAACTAAAACATTCTTTGATAACCTCACCTAAGAAAGAATAATTATTTACGTTGATCTCTGATCATGTAATATTTCAAAGACTATGTGCATACATGACAATACCCTAACCTTTTACCTTGGGTCAAACCATCATTGCACTAAAGTCCCCTTTTCACCCTTCACTTGTACGAACCAAATCTGTACAGAGGGTATTTATAGAACTATGTGGGATTGATTCCCTTTCTTATGGGATACATAGGAATGTTCGAGTATCCCCAGAATCTATCCCCAAGCCTTTTGGGCCTAACCCCAAATTCCACTTTTAGTCCCCTGGCTGAAAAGTCCCTGTGAAAATACACACAGTGTATTCATTATTATGGTATGAGATCTATGACCCCAAACTATGATTTCCTATACTCTCGTCACACATGACATTAAACTGTATTTCAAGAACTACGTATGGATTGAATACTACCCCTATGGGATACGTACTGAAGTCCAACATTTCAATTCAGGACCCAGCCACAACATGATTATGGTTAGAATTAGTCTGTGTATCTCTACAAGCATTGAACAAATGCCCATTTTTATGTGTCATACTCCTATCCTTGAATACTTCCAGATCTCCATAACACTTTTATTGACTTCTGGTCCAAAAATGTCTAATTTATGAGAATTATTTTTCCTGACCATGAAGCATGTTCCCTTAGGCGGCCTTGCATAAACAGTCTACATAACAGACGTGTCAGCCAAAAGATGCTATTATTTGACTATGAAGCCAATGCCCTTAGGCAGCCCTGCATAATTCAACCCCCTAACAGGTTTGTCAAATAGTGGTAACTTCATTCTTGGGAATAAAATATTTTTTGTCCTTAGTTGTCTTAATGACAATATCTAGGGATCCGAAAAAAATAGCCATCCTTAATATATTTGTCTTGTACTCTTTTTTATGATCTGAAAATATTCAAGTCTATGGTTTATATTTCCCTTCCCTACATTTGGGTCAGACCTTCATAGGAGTGAAATTCATCCAGTTCTTAGAAAATATTGTTTTGAAATATCTTTTCCATATTCAAGTACCTCTCTCCATACAGAAAAATCTATGCTTTGGAAAATTTGAATCTCCATAAACTTCCACTAGATTTTTAGTAGTAGAAAAGTAAATTTCTGAGAGTTATTTTGCTTTACTATGCAGCACGTGCCCTTAGGCGGCCTTGCATAAACAGTCTACATAACAGACATGTCAGTCAAAATATACTTTTATTTGACTATGCAGCCAATTCCCTTAGGCGGCCCTGCATAATTCAACCCCCTAACGGGTTTATTAAATAATGGTAACTTCATTCTTGGGAACTAATTCTTCTAGTGCATTTTAATCCCTTTTTTGTATCATTCCTCATATTCAAATTTTTTTAAGCCATAGTTTACATGTTTTGATTCATACTTGAGTGTGGTAAAATCTTTTCAGATACATTATCAAGGAATTGAGTCAATGTTAATACATTTCGTTAAATCTATTTCGAACATAAAACATTAGCCTTTTTATGTCTGATATGCATGACTTTAAACTGACAATAACCAAAAAGACCCCCGGTTTCTCCTTTTTTCCCTAGAGACAAATCCTCTTTTCTCTCAGGATACAACTCTGAGGGGGGGACTTTTCTTGACACTCTTTTCCTTCACAAATTCTAACGACTTAAAAAGTGAAATACCTGTGTCTAAAGTGATTCATCCTTTGAAGAAACATAAAAAATTGACAAAGGCATGAACAAAGATTCAAATGCCCTTGGGTCACGCAAGTTCCACCAAGGTCGTGCAAGTAAACGTGCGCGCCACCCAATGGTCCTGTAGGTGACTTGCGCGCCCTCTTTGAATTTCGTCCAGGGTCTTCTCTAGCCTATAAATACCCCTTGTGGGCCCCCCATTTGACAGATGGAAAAATTATAGAAACTCAGATTTGAGCTCCCGGTTTCCTAGTCACTTATCAAGGATTCCGAACACTCCTAAGGTAATTTATTGCCTAGAATAGAAGATCTAAAGAGGGAAAGTAAGGCCTATGTGTCGAAACTCATCAACACTTACATGTTTAAGTGGCCATCCCTTAAGGGAAATGGCCACACTTGCATGCCGCCTTACCCCTTCAACAGAACTTACGCGCCCCTCTTCTAGATGCCTCTAGGGATAGTACTAAGGGATTGAGCCAAGTCTCGCCCAAGTATTACCCTAAGGGTTGACTGTCACGCAAGTACCCCTGTGTCGCACAAGCATACCTGTGCGACCATGACTTTCATTCCCACGCAGGACATGCACGCCACCTCCTTTGTGGGTGCCCCACCTGCCTATTTCACCTTGCTTATGCCTATGCACCTATCCTCTTCAAGATTAAGCCTTCATAACTCTCTCCAAAGCCATTTCATGGGATGATTTCCTTGTCGGCTTCCTTATATGAAAGGAATTCTGTGGAAAATCTATTAAAACCTAGCTATTTACATATCTTTATGTCACTAAGGTCAGAGATTTCATTAATTCAACCTCGTCCTTTAAGATGAGAGAATCCTTAACCTGGGCCTCCTTTTAAGGAGTAAGCCCCAGTCCAAGTTCTCTTAAGTGTGGAATCCTCCTCAGGAGTAAGCCCCAAGTCCCCTAAACTGGGCATCCCCTTTAGAAGTAAGCCCCGGTCATAACTTTAAAAATTTGGGTTTCCTTTTCAGGAGTAAGCCCTAGACATAAATTTGGTTTTCCTTTTCAGGAGTAACCCCAGTCTCAAAGTTCCCAAAATCTGGGCATCCTCCTCAGGAGTAAGCCCCAACCATGGTTCTCTTAACCCGGGCTTCCTTTTCAGGATTAAGCCCCAGTCTCAAATATGTGCATCCTCTTTAGTAATAAGCCCCAATTCCCCTAACATGGGAATCCTTTTCGTGAATAAGCCACAGTCATAATTCCCTTTGACCTGGGCCTCTTCTTTAAGTATAACCCCCATTAATAATTTCACTTAACCACTATTAATTTAATTTTTTACTTGGGCTTCCTTTTCAGGAGTAAAACCCAATCATAAGTCCCTTCCTAATTTGGGAACCTTCATCAAGAGTAAGCCCCATGTTAGAGTATCCAAATCTCCATAAAGCATATATACCTTTATAGACCTTGTTCCTGGGTTTCTTCCCTGAAGTAAAACCCAATCATAATCTATTTTGGGCAGTCATACATACATAAGACCCATATCATTTCTTATGATGGCACAATTTCCTAGTTTTACCAATACCTTTTTTTTCTCACACCGAGCATGACTCACGTGAGATTAGAGTGTAAAAGTAATTATGACATCTTTCTTTGAACCATAAATCATGAATAAACCCCATACTTCTTTACTCAAACTACATGGGTTCTGATTCCTTTTCTAAAAAAACGATACGTAGGTATCCCATCTATAGGTACAATCCCAACTATGAAATAATTCATGTCCTTCTGAATGACAATAAACTTCAAGTGCCCTGCTGAGTGGCTTTAAAACCAGTATGGTCATCATAATGACCAAGATACTTTTATATAATATATTAAAGGATAAAATTGACTAAGAATCTCTAAACAAATACAGATGATTCTATATCTATGAAGAACCTCTAATACATATAAAAGATTCTCTAAATGTCATACATATTAATCATTGGTTGTCAGATCTAAAGAAAATCTCATTTTCATACTTGGTAATGTAATAAGGATTCACGAACATAACTTAAATATATAAAGAGAGTCCCGGAGTAGACAATAATTCCATATGAGATTTATTGAAATGAAATTCAAAGTGATAAATAAATAAATGTGATTGGTTTTCTACGTATTATCAAATTTAAAGGTAAGAATCTTAACAATTTTGATCAATTTTTTTTTATAATATCTTACTTGGTTACCATCAAATTGGTATAGTATATAAGTGATATAAAAAGGAAAATGGGAAATTTTTTTGTTATGTTGATGTGAATGTGAGGGAAAATTTTGATAGAAAAGGTTCATAATCAACTGAATATATAAGAGGAACCAAAGATGATTTTTTTTAGATAAAAACAAGATAAAGTTTATAATATAAGTTTTGATTTAAAAACTATATAGGATGAATATTTTGACTCAACTATTTAAATTTATTAGGCATAATTTCATTCATCTCATCCTATTCTAAGAGAGAAAGTGTAAGTCCAAGATATAATTAAATATTATCAAAAGTTGGTTAAAAAATATAAACCATGAAGAGAGTTTGCCATAAATATTTTTCTTAAATTGTTGAGATAAGATATTTTGAAGAATATTTAGAGCATCTAGAGTGGATTTATTCCATGAATAAAGAATATGATTGGATATAAAAAACAATACATGGAAACTCATACCCAAACCAATATAAAAAATTTTGAATAAAAAAATCTGGTTTCTAGAAAAAGGGAATAAAACTGGTCATGTGATAAGAAACAAATAATGTTTATTTTGTAAAGGATACTCATGGGTTGAAGGAATTGATATTCAAGAGACCGTTACTATAGTAGGAAAACCTCAAACCATCATAATACTTCTTTTAATTGTCCCATAATGAAGATATAAGATATTATAAATAGATTTAATGTCTTCCATTCTCAAAAGAGATATAGAAAAAGAAGTTTTTATTGGTAAACCTTATGGTTTCTTTCATGGTTAAGAGAAAATCTTTGTTTTCAAGTTGAATAAGGTTGTATATTTTTAAAATAAGCCATTATAACTTAGTATTATATGTTATAAACTCTCTTTAAGAAGTTTAATTTTAGAAAATTAATATTTGGTAGAAACATATAAAAAATAAAATAGAGAGTTTTCTTCCATTGTAATGGTTTATATTGAGGATATATTATTAATATGGAATAAGGAATAAGATTTAAAAGTATTTTTTTTGATAAATATGTATTTTTGATATAAATGATGGGATAAATGAGGAAATTCTAGGCATATAAATTTTCAAATAGAATTATCACATTTTCTTATCACAAGAAAATAATCACAAGTAATTACTTAAATGATTTTTCATGGAAGATTCAAAAAATATTTTCTCACCAATCTCAATGAGAATAAAAATATTTAAATATAAGGTTGCAAAGAAAATGGATCCTAAATAGTTTTTAAACTAATTTGAAGTATGATGTATCTAAAATCTCTATGCTAGAATTGGTTTATGTTGTCACCTTGTGTTCTTGATTTCAATGAGCTCAAAAAATGAAGCATTTGATGGCAAAAAAAAATCCTCAAAATTAGTAAGTTAAATATAGATTATAGGATGAAGTATGAAAAAAATTGAATGATGATTATGTTTAACTATACAAATACAGGTTGGGTAGGATTTGTCGATGGCAAAAGATCAACATCTGGTGGATTTTACTTACTAGGAGAAATATTTCAAAGTTGGTATAAAAAGATGCCAAGTTTAGTGAATCTAACACTTTAAAAGATAAATATATCGCTACCAATAAATATAAAACATAATTAATATGGATGAAGATATATTTTTAGGAGTTTTTGGCTTATGTGATGTTGCCTCTTCACTTGGGTCATGACAATAAAAGTGTTATAAATATCTACAAGAATCCAGTGCAACATTTATTGGCAAAACATAATGATATTAGGTATCAATTTATCAAAAAACATGTTTAAATAAATTAAATAAAGGTTTATTTTTTATCTATAAAGTTTCAGGTATAAGATGTTTTCAATAAACTATTATTAATGGAAACATTTTAGATGTTTATATTGACTATGGGTGTTCAACATAACTCCCTTATAGGATAAGTTATGTGATCTATTTATCCTCTCTCATCTTTTATTTGGAAACTATTGTCAATGGGGCATAAAATATGAAAACCTAAAGCTATCCATTGATTTGTGTTTTACCTATCCTAGGAGGATTTTTATTATGAAAGATTTATTAATAGGTGTAATTTGTGATGTCGTCATGTGATAACTATTTTAATTGTTTGATAAAGTGGATAAAGCATATTATTCTTTATAGGTGAAAGTGTTTTTTGTTATGTTTTGAGATTAGGAATATGTTTATGATGATAATTAAATAACTAATATATATACAACATGGTATTATTGTTTAGTGATACTTATTTCTTACATCAAGTTCCCTCACATAGAATTATAATTAATATAGAGGGACTCGTTTCTTGACTTTCTGTTATTTATATTCCATGGTTGAAAAACATACATAGGGGAGATTATTGAGACCAAGAGGTTTTGAGGTTTTGTTATTTTGGGAAGAATATGGTTAACAAGATATAAGGGTTACATAGTGATTTTTTTTGTGAGTATATAAATTTCATGAAAATACTTATCCTTCCTTATAATGTTTCTAGGTGAAATTCTCTAAAAAAATAAGTTTGGATTGAACAAACAAATGTGATCAGATTAAGTACATTGGATTGAGGTGATATGATGGAGGTAAATAAGTGTTATTCTAAAAGTTTAAAAAATATATCATGATGAGTTTTTGGGGGAAAAAACCTAAGGTAGATTTACTGATTTTCAAAGTATGAAAAATTATGATTATTAAAAATATATTGATGATTCTAGGTTATGTATTTCGAAGGAGGAAGTTGGTGGATCATGGAGAAAAATGGATCTTGCATATGAATTTGTATTATATAGAGGAAAACAATGCACACTGGATGAAAACATAGTGGGTCTACAAGATGAAGAATGATTTTTATTCCAATGGAATAAGAATTTTGGTAACGAAATTTGGTAGATTTCTTTGAAAAAATACATCAGATAGAGGTTTGTGAGAAAATTCACATGATAGAATTTTTCATACACATACATTGGAATGAAAATTTAAGATCATTATATCATATGGAGAATCCTTGAGAAATATCTCGAAAAATGAAACATGTAAATGTTTCTAAATAAAAAAAATATGAAGACTACTAGATGATGGGTGACTATAAAAACAAAAACATATGACATTACTAGATGAATCGTTACCATAAGAAGGAGTTCTTAAGAAGAATCATTGCAAAGAATTCATAAAATCATTAAAATGTTTTATAAATTAGTACATTGGGAAGATATTGAGATTCAAATTCAGTGATTGAATAATCATAAAGAAAATATCATGATCTTAGATGAAATTTTAGGAATTTTTAAGAACATTGATACCATGTTTTAAGGAAAGTAATTTGGATTATTGTTGAATCCTACTTATTCAAAGGTTTTAAAGTGCTAGACTGATGAAGGATTCAAACAGGTAACTAAAATTTGGAAGAAAAAAATTCATATTTGAGTTCACTTTTCTACCTTAGTTTTCAATGAAAATATGTCTATATAATGGGGACAATATATGAATAGAAAAGTTATTTTTGGGGTTTTTGCTGCTGTATTTTTTGTTAAAGAGGATATGTACTATCCCTAAAGAATGAGAGTGATTTTATTTTGGTCAAATTACCAAATAAATAAGAATCAAATAAAGATGTGAATCATACAAAGTGTATAAGACACAGTGATACCAGACAAGAGGTATCAGATGACCAGTGTACCAGACTGAGGGTACCAAACATATGGTATCAGATTGACCACGACCTATCATAGAAGTCAATAGAGAGACAATTTTTAACTAATTATTTTTTATAGATGTTATTTTATTATTTTTAGAAATAAATTGTACAGTATGATGAAATTATTGGATGGAAAGTGTAAATAATCCATGTAGTAAATTAACTAAATATTAAATCATGTTGGTAAAGGGTATTTTTATTATTGTAAAAAAATTATATTTCGATGAAAGGAGAACATGAATTATCAAGGATTATTTTTTTAAACATGTGAATGATATGATTAGTTGTATACAAAAAATGAATTTTCTCTAGTGGATGTGTGGTATTGGATTCTTTCCAAACCATTTTAATAAATATATACTCTTTTGGAGTAGTGAAACATGTAAATTATTGTGTTAATTCCATCTTTCTTTTATTTTTATGTTAAGAAGAGTTAATTCAATATTACATGAGGTGAATGTTTTTTAATAAGAAAAGCATAAAAAGGTAGAACACTGATCTACACCATATCCAAAATAGTCTCATGAATCCGAAATGGTTCTTCTACACTCACCACTGAGATAGAATAGAGTCCCCTTCATGAAATAGAAGATGGTATAAAATAGTTCTAAGATATTCAATCTTAAATGGATCAATGAGAAATTACATAGGGTAAATATTCCTTCTGTGTATCTCCTTCATCCGAAATTGAATACTTCTCATCCCACTCATTAGGATGGGGTTAATTTACCCACAAGTGTAAAATTTGATAATTAGGGTGTCTTTTACTTCAAAAATTTGGTCTAATAGAATTAAATAATTTAGAAGGATTACTATTTCATTCCATTATAGTAGGAACATCTATTTTATCTAGACAATCTCCTTACCCTAGCATGAAAAATCAGTGAACAAAAGATGAATACAAGATAAACACATCAATATTCTCCCATTACACACACTTAGGGGATGAATCATATAATGTTTCCATAAGACATACTCATTAATTTTGAGTCACATTCCATCAAAATGGAAGCTTTGGATGGGCGATGTTCCTAAATGTATCCCAAAAAGACATTACTATCCTGAATGGGTGGGACCCAATCATCATCTTCCCAATTTCACGAATCATAGTTTTTCAACTTCTATGGAATGATATATTCATATAATCAAATCTCACACTTCTTATACCAATGTGGTCCTATGATAAGCTCATGATACTATAAAGTGGAAGAAAACTATGTTTCTTTATGTAGAATTTTGTGGGACATTCTTTTGTCTATTATAATAGCATAAAAAGGCCCTATCATTGATGGAGAAGACCTTTTATGTCATTTCATTTAAAAATTTAGTTCCAAATTAAGAAAAACAATATTTTTATGTATATAACTATATTTTTTTAAAATGATTGGTTATATGAAGTTATCTCCAAATAGAAAGGCCAGATATACTCACTCAACATTCCACTTACAGAAGAGTAATTGTTGAAAAATTTGGTATAATACCTCTATGATGAAAGGAAAACATTAGTTTACCATCGACATATTTGGGTAGATTCTGACAGTCTTCACAAATGGTGTAGCATCTAGAGTGAATTATTTGAAAAATTAGTAAAAAAAACTCTAACCATATATGTAAAAGAATGGAAAAGGTTTGGTCAATAAGAAACTACTCCTATTATAGTAAAACCTATGCCAACATTTTATAAATCAATTTGGAAAGATCCAAATCACCCTACACATCTCATTTAGTTAAAACATCAATAAAATAACACCCATGTAGAAAATAATTCCTTATAAAAAGAATGGGCTCCAAGCTACTTCATCACAACCAAGGAAAACAATCTCCTCTAGCTTCTTGAACAAATGAGACCCAATGAGGATGAACTTAGTGAACATTCAAACCATTATCTTTTTTCATCAAGTATTGGTCCACACTATCCAAGACTTCTTCATCTAAAAATAAAAACTCTAGAAAATGGATGATTCTTAACTAGTGGTGTTTGGGAAATCCTCAATGAATCTATTAAATTGCTCTAATATTTAATAAGAGGATAAAGGTGAATAGAAATATGTAATCACTATGCATGAATATAAATTCAATCACTATATTACATGGAAGATAGTTGATTTGGAGCATTCCATTTTCTGGTCATAACTTCATCAATTTATTGAGCGCTCATCTACTTTATCATTACCCAAAGGGACAAAACAATACTAATCCTATGGAGGGAAATAAAACGGGAAGAAATATAAAAGTTTATAAGAAGAAGAGTCTAATAAAAATCTAAACTAGACCTAAATTAGGAGCACTTATTTCCCTCATCATTTTGTGTATAGCCCCATCCATGCCACATGGAAGACTCATTGGATGAAGAGAAAGTATTTGATTCTATTAATGTCATTAATTTAACAGATCCATTCACTAGTGAAAAATATGCATATAAACTCAAGTTTTTAATACCTAACTGGGTAGTTGGAGGAAGAGTTCAAAGAATCCAATGGAACAAAGTAAGAACCAATTGTGGAATATATCGTTATTTAATTCATAATCCCCCCAAATCTATATATTTTTCCAAAATACATGAAAAAACTCTTATGACCCCAATAGAAACATGAGAAAACCCTTGAGTACTTCAATATTCATCTATTACTAACTATCTTGTAATATTGGTTAATAGGTGTGAAACTATCTGACAAGCCTGAAAAAGTAGGTAGATAATATTTACTCAACCCATTAGTGAAACATAAGCCTTCAACTTCAGCCCAAGTAACAAATCCATCTTCTTCATGCATTGAAACCTCTAGGCTATATGTTAAGGAAAAACTCCGAATTTAGAATTGTAGGTATATGGTTAAAAAGTATGATATTATAAAACTATTTATGGGTTTCCAAGGAAATATGTAAATTTTTTATTTTTTTCACCTTTCAAGGGAGCTTGGATAAGCACTTATTGAGACCCTCTTGAGTAGCGGGGAGTTTGAGATATAAGTCACCACTGCTAAGGTTTATCATGTGATAATGTTTTTAGTATAATGTCATACCACTATATCATTCAAATAGAATGATCATGAGGATAAATTTTAGGGGCATACAAGACCGTTGTACGTTATCACAAAAGCTCAAGAATGTTGGCATTTGATGATCTCTAACCAACAACAATTCTAGGATTAATCATCTACTATTTTGGACTCTTTGACATTTTGGGTATAATGAGTGTGATTTTCCCCCTCAAATATGAAAATTTAGGGTATGAAAATAGAGAGAAAAATACCATTTAAATTATCAAAATCAAGAACTAGTTCAATGAAATAGTGTCTAATTCTGAGTTCATCGATATTCAATAGGACATAACTTATAATATTCTAATAAAATATCAGTGCCTTTATAGTAATGAGGTTTTTTCATTGTGATACCGTGAAATCCTAAACAACACAATGAATAAAATGATAGATTGAAATATGGTGATACTCCCACATTGAATCTTGTTAATAATAGAATGCTGAGGGAGGTATTTATAAGAGATAATGAAAGAAAGTAATTATTGAGGGTGATTCTCCATTTTATTCTCCTAATAGTTTCAGAACCACACATGAATATCCTTAGAGATTTCCAAATAAATATTATGTATTTCCTATTAATATAATAATGGAAGTAGGTATAGATCTAAAGAGATACGCCAATTCATAATCTGGACTAGTCCATGATGATATATTAATTGTTGTGCAATACAAGGATTATCCATCAAGAGGAAATCATGTCACACCTAGGGAGAATAATAAAATATGTGATATTAACAAAAAAAGAGTCCCATTTTCCACAATTTAAATCCAAAGAGATCATCAACACACTGTATGGATAGGATAACCCCACACACCATTGAAAGAAATTGAAAATTTTCTCTTTATGTATCAATATGTTAATGCTTATCCTTCTCCTAATGATAATAGGGATGAAAATGAGTATCATAAGAGTGCTCTCAATCATAGTGACAATGAGTTGAAACTCTCAAGGGCCCAAGAGTTACCTTTATTCATTAAAACATATATAAATGTCTGTTTATTTTCTACCAGTATTGATAAAAATTATTACATAATTGAGATCAAATATGAAGAGGATGACCTTAGATATTTCTCTCCAATGTTTGAGCATGACGTATTAACCACCCTCAATGAGATCAAACAAGTAATTTTTCTGATAAAATTGGATATGAGTCATATAATGATCTATGTATCCATTCCTCTATAAGATCAATAGATGTACACCTACTTTATAAAACAACATTGTTATGTGTTCACCTAGAATTACATTAATATATTGGTGCTAGATCTCAATATGGCCACCCATCATCTGGTCTACCAAATTACCATTGAGTATTCCATCAGGTGGTGAGGATAATGTATCCATTGCATGCACTAAAGGTGGAGTATGATGTTGAAAATCTTATTAAATATAAATTCATTTGAGAGGTGAATTAACCATAATGTCTCACTAACATCGTCCTTATTGAGAAATAAAATGAGTATAACTAAGTATTCATATATTTCAAGGATCTCAATCGACATTGTACAAATGGGGATTTCCAAATTCTAAATATAGAAATCATGATTGATGTGACCATATAATACCAAGAACGTTTATTTATATATGGATACTCAGGGTATAATCCAATCCCAATATTCCATAAATATGTGGAAGCCATGGATTTTAGAGTGTCCCATATTATATTTTTCTACCATTTAATGGCCTTAATATTTAATAATTTTGTTATCAATTACCAATGTACTGTGTATCAAATACTCAATCCATTCATTGTAGGTATATTCTAATTCTATGTTTATGATATGATGGTAAATCCCATTAATGTTTTGATCACTTATCCAACCATTAAATAATCATCAGTGAGTTATAGGAGTATAACTTGAAGATGAACCATTTTATTTTTCATTCAAGGTAACATCAAGTAAATTACATAGTTTCTTGATACACTACCATGAGATCTAGTTTGAACATTAAAATATAGGCATGATACTCAAAATTTCACATCCTTGAAACTTTAAATAGTTAATAGGTATTTAGGGATGCCTTTCCAATATTATGAGTTTCTTAGCCAACATGGCTTGAAAATGACTCTTATTAATGATGTTGATGAAGAAGGGGTCACATATAGATGTGGAGATGATTTAAACTAAATCTTTAAAACCCTCTAGAAATATTTTCTACGCCTAATGGTTTTAATTAAACATGTATAAGGGAATCCACTCGTCCTATTTGGCGCCACTATGGAGTGATCTCTCAGTTCCTTTTCAAAATGAAAATTGATGAAGAGAAGGGAAAGAGTCTCTATTATATTTTAATAAAATTTTAGATACAAATACTTATTATTATAATGTCAATAATAACTCTATAATATTGATTTTTTTTTGTGAAAAGTCGAGGCATTACTTGTATCACCATGAGGTCCAACAGGTCTCTCTCTTTGACCCACTCAAGTATAACCTCAAATTCCATATGATAACCTGGTTTTTGGTCGGGTGGGTTGTTATCCTTAGAAAATATGACATTAAATTAATATCATAGAAAGAAATATAATAAAAGTTTCTAATTTTTTCCATACATAACATCTTAATGTTGAGAGTTTGTTGGTAAATACCACGTTTATGCATGAAGAGGTTTTTTATGCCCATGCCACTCCCCAAATATGGGATATGTTTTTACTGAATCCTCCCAAAGTAAGACCAGGAAAAGAATATAAATATACAAAAACTAATTTGGTCTGTGGATTTTCTTTTTCAACCCAGCCATGGTGAATCTAAATTATTCATTCCTACTATTAGAAGTTTGCTCTAACCAATAAGAAGAATATAAAAATCTTGTCGTATACCTGGAACTAGACCTGTAGTTGTCGATAGTTCATATGAATGTTAAGTTAGATTTAGAGCTACTGATTATATAAGGGGAGTATACCATTAAGAAGGGATATTTGTCACAAATATTCATTTATTTAAGTGTAATTATGATAGAATTACATTTTGAGATGATACTTAATCACGTATCACACTCATAGAATATTTGTGCTAATGAGTTGGATAATGAAGCCATAACCCTAGCTGACCCTAAATAGGACATGATAGTCTTATAAATTTGTACAATTAAGGGTAGTCTCCCTACTAAAATTTCATGACATAGAGGAAATAAATCAGATTAGTTTCTCCCTAATTCATACTGAGAAAACATCCCCAACAAAAATATCATTACTAAATGGGCAAGCCCTATAATGCACTATCTCCAAAAAAGATCCTTATGTAAGACCAAGCTAATAAGGTACCAATCTAATGATGATTATCAAATGTTACCCTTTTCAGTAGCCCAAATGAATGGGAATTCCATTATAAACATGGTTTCAATGGATTACTCTTCAGATTCATTGAATAATGAGAAATTGTTACTGTTATATATGAATTTCATACAATGAACTACGGTTATCACAATACAAGAAGTAGGCTCTCCAACCAAATATGGATTCTTGGTTATTTATAATCAATGATGATAAAATATTATGTACAATAAACCAAGAAGTTTCATTCCATTAAAATACATCATAATCTTATTCATTACCCCTGGATTTGATTCATATGTTCTAATAATCCTAACCATTTTCTACATGAGGAGTGGATGTCTTCAATCTATATCTCCCAGCCATAGCTAGGCTATTTAATTTTATATTTACTACCACTAAATAAATTTCAAAATAGGATAATCCTATTAAAATAAAGTAAGTCAAGATGAATAATATTGTCATCCTCATGATGTATAACATCGTCATTAGATTTGGTAGCCCTCATACAATATAGAAAGAAAATGACCCCATCTTATGTTCTTCTAAGTTGAAAAATTTGTATCAAGGGTATAATTTCAAGTCTAGCCATTCATCTCACAATCATGTAATGAAAAATGTTTTGATATAGAATTTAAATTATACTTTTTGAAATATAATCTTGAAAATTGTATATAAAGAAAAAAATATTAGCCAAACAAACTTTAACATGCCTTGTTGACCTACCATACCACAAACTACACTGCTATACATGAAATATCATATTGTCTTGTTTATGTAATAGAGGTTGTTCTACCCATTGAATTTATTTTTTTCCTCAACTTGGATTTTTATCATTGGTCTTCTATTATAAGATGAAAAATCAAATAAGCCACTCGATGAGTTAGATTGCCTCATAGAGAATTGGTTTAATGTATTTCATAATCTATATTTCTATCAGAATCAGATTGTAGGATCCTTAAAAAGTAATTTCATCCTCTACTCACTACTTCAATGAGATATTACATTGGTTCTTAGAGGCATGAATAAATATGGAAGTATGCCTCCAATGATATAGGTAAATGGGAAGGACCTTACATCATATATAAGGTCTATTGTAATTGATCTTTATATTTGGACATGATGGATAGGGAGTGAATATTTCCCCCTCAAAATGTTAGGTTTATCAAACAAAAATCTTTGTATAGTTATATCATTTAACCTATGTATTATAGGAATGATGTCAAAATATATAGAAGCAACACCTGTAGAATATAAAGTTAAACTGTATGGTCAGATTGCTTACAGTATGGCACTAAACTGCATGGTCATCATCCTCATAATATGAAACTAATGTACATGGTCATCATAATATCCATATGAAGTTAAATTGTACAATAATATTCCTCACTACACGATGCTAAATTTTTTAATGGAATTCAACCCAACACAACTCTAAACTACTGGGAGTAGACCATGTGTGGAAACCTATTTCAAATATATATGAGAGATTATTGCTTTTAAAATTATTTTTCATAGAATATACCAATTCCTACAAGAACCAATTCCCCCTATCCCTTTCATATAATCCATAGATATGTAGCTAATCACACTCTAAAAAAATATACTATTCATGATTCTTGAGATTAAAATGATACGTAGTGATTCCTAGATTCTTTGTCTTTGGCACAACTAAAAATCTCAAACAAAAACATAAAATCCCCCCTTTCCACTACATTTGAGTCATTTATATGTTGGTTAAATTTTATTCAAGAACCACATGTGGATTTATTCATTTTAAAATAGGATACATAGTGATGCTCGGATCTCCTATCCTGGTCCTAGATGAAATTTCAAAAAAAAAATCCATCTTCCACTTTTGTGTTTGAACCATTCCAGTAATACTTCATTTTTCCTTGTGGCACTAAACTAAGGTGAGGATCAATTATATTTTCCTACATAGGATCCAAATATATACATAATAGACATAAAAACGTAATTCACGACTTGAATAAAATTTCAATTCTTACTTATAATACTGATTTATATAGAGACCCCCAATAATGATTAATCTTTCAAATCTGACACTAAAAACATTCCCCCTCTCTTATGTATGATATATATCTAATTAGGGGTTTTAATTATAGATTTATTCAATTGTGAACCAATATTTAAAAACATCTCCTCTATGTACTAGATTGATTCTCATCGATAATACAAAACAATTACTATGTGTACCTTGATTGATATTTTCACAGATACATAGTGATGCTCAAATATATTTTCTATGCCACAACTACAATTTCATAAAAAAACACCATTCATAAATATGATATTCATCTTTTTAGGTAATATACAATAACTACAGGTGTCTTGATTTCTGTTATTAATAGGACACATAGTGATGCCTGAATATCCAATCTTGTGCCCAACCAAATTTTATATTTAAAAATTTCCCTCTCCATATATTGGTATACAGTTTTAAGAAACATATCATAAATCATTATCTACTGATTCATTTTATTATAGGATATGTAGTGATTATCAAACCTCCTATCCTAGGACCATCTAGAATCTCCCTGAAAAAGCACCACCGTACATGTGAGTAAGATATACATATGGGATTTCAGGAAAGAACTGTATGTGGATTCATTCTTCTCTCTATAAGATATATGGTGATTCTAGGATACTCTATCCTATTCCCAACCATAATTTCATAAAAAATCACCCTTTTACTTTAGTATTCCTACCACACTATCGAATCTTTCGTTTTTTATATGACACTGCAGTAAGGTGAAACCTATATTTTTTCCCTCGCACATGAACCAAATTTGTATAAAAGAAGCTAAATATAATGACCCCTCTCCAACATATGAGCCTAATATATGTAGCAGTTTCCAATATTGAGTTATCCATTCATGTAGTTACACTGAAAATTCTTTCACCCCTATGTAAGATCTTGATCTTTATATAAAATATATTTATATGCACTATGAATGGCTTGATTCCTATCCTCAACGAATATGCAGTGAAACCCAAATAGGTATATCCAAATATATTGAAAATTATACTATCATATCTTGATGTAGAATTAGTTATCTCTTCATTCATAATGGTTATTTTCCTTTTTTGTTAATAAAATGATTTTCTTTTTCCGCACAAATGATATAATTCTTGTAAAACTAGAAACATGAAAATCCCTCATCTACATATGAGCTAGATTTATGTTATAATATTCATAAAGGGTCCTCCATTTATATACATATGATTAAAAAAATTCCCTTTTCTCAACATATATGTTAGATCTGTAGAGGGGACACTCCTTATAAGAGTAATTCAAAGATTAATTCTTATTATCGCATGATATTCAGTGATACCTAGATCAAATAATCAAGGCCCAACTAAAAGTTTTATAAACCAAAATGATCTCCTCACCTATTCATTGGAAATTTCAGAAAATATTAGTTTATGAACATACGATGAGAATATATATTTCATGAAAATACCCCCTTTTTACCATTGGTCGCATACTATTAGACTAATTATTTGACAAAATATCCCTTTATTTTCTATATCTCTATTATCATGAACCCTTAGGAAACATATGAAGTCTTTTAGCCACATCTTGTTTGTCACAATGATCATGAATCATGTAATCATATAGTATATTATAGATCTTCTCAAGAGGAATAATCAGGATTTACCAATCCTGAAAAGACAAGAATGATAGGTTCTTATCATGCGACCATAGACTGCATGGCATGATCATCATCGACGTTTGATGTTAAACTATGTGACACAATTCATGGATATATGACATTAAAATATAGATCATATCATAAATACCTTAATATGTTAAAATACATAGAAAAAAACCTCATCATATGACACTAAATTACATGACAACCTCTATATAATGGATTCCAAACCTTATGATATGTGTTGAAAAATACCCTTTCATGTTCCCTAATATGGTTTGGGATATTCTCTAATTACCAATAGTTTCTCAAATTTATAATTAATAATATTATCTTAGACATCTTGGTGAATCACCACCTTTAGCACCACTAGGAGTGTCATGAAAAAAGAGGGGAGGCAAAATGGTCCACCTTGTAGGACCTTCAATTACTCAAGAATTTTTTAGTTCTAGAGACCGTCCCTAATTACTTATGAGTTAGATCTATGTAGGATCCCCCAACATGTGTTTTTTTACCACTAATCCAATGAAATGAATAAATGGTATCCTTAATAAAAACACCTCCAACCAATTCAAGGTGTCTCTAATGGAACTTTTCATAAGCTTCATGTTGGTTCAAAACATCCTACTTAAAATATGTTGAACTTAAAAACCTTCGGCCAGAATATATGATAAGAGAATAAGGTCATTGTGACATGATGAAAAACTACACAACATCTATGCACTTATCGCATGATCTTAAAATACATGAAATTTATGTCATCTTTTATATTTTCAAACAGCACAAGCCATCATCCAATCTCATTCCTTATCAAAGGACCAAAATAGGAAAAATATAGTCAATTGAGGGTTTTGATACTTCTATCACATTTTTTTAACATCTCAATCCATAAATCACACATAATGACTTGAGTATATCAGGTTACCCCATCAATTCCGGATTATTGTTAATTAGTGTATTCGTCTTCAAGGGAAACCTCTGTTTGGATATTCATACATACCCCAATATGACTCATGTATATACACCCTTAGTTTATCTTTCCAACAAGGGATGTTTTAAACTCAGGAAAAATGATCTTATAATCCCCATATACCATGATGGTTCTATATCAAAATATTTCATTAGAATATTTTCAATGATCATCCCTTGATTGTCTATATTATATCATTTCTCATGATCTAGGAACCTTTATCCATGATTTACAATATCCTTATCCACTATTCAAATGTTTTTAAGAGTATCACTGTCCTTGAAAATCTTAATTGGGTTATTGTGTCTCACTTACACTATTTCATTCTCTATAAATTATTACTAGAAATCATTAACATATTGGTCAAATATAAATGACCATAAATTCTAGCATTAGATATTTCAGATCATAATACATTAAACTGCTAATGAAATATTCATACCACATATTAGACTATATTCTTGTAAATGGAATCAATTGAAAATATCCAGTCACTGCTCACTATGATTTAATCTTAAAATCTCGTGAAAAGGTTATAGAATAGATAAAATATCCATAAATCATTTGGGTCTCATCTTACTACCCTGGAAAAGGTTGATATAATCTCATTTGATCTGATTATTTAGGAAAAATATAGATAAATGGTTAATTATATCCCTTTATCTTGATAATATATTCAATAACTGGTGATAAAACTCTTGGGGTCCTAGAACCAACCTTAAATAGCCTTTTCCCCATAACCTACTTTATTTACATGTATTTGATTCTTCATACACATTTCAGGACTAACGATAATGAGTATATCCTAATATATGGGTAAACTGTATGTGGATATTTACACATTCCCCAATTTGGATCCTCTATATGTTTCCTCAGCTTTCCTTGCCAACAAGAGGATTTTTTTCCTCAAGAAAAAGGGTACTCTATTGTTTTCATGCCTTGACAGCATCACTGAGAAACCCATCATTTGAATTTAGTTGGCCGACATCCTTTTTGTACCTATCCCATATCATCACCCATTTTTTAAAACCCATGATATATATGATTCACATAATCTATAATCCATATATTCATTTGGATTTTATACCGCATATATTACACCACCATATACCATATTGTTCTAAGGGAAAGGGTGAGTTGCATCATTATTGAATCTTTTGATGGTCCTAGTTGCATTTCCCTAAAGTGTAAAATGTATTGGTCTAACTTGCATAATATTAAACTGATCATGAAGGTGAAATGGTAGTCTCTAGGATAGAAACCAATAAGGGGATGTCTGGGAAATGGTCGACTCCCTAATCACTATACATGAACCATTCATGATCTAGGAAAAAAGTTGAGAAAAAAATATAACAACATAATGTTTTCTAGGACCACAACCTACAAAGGGAAGCCTAATAAAATTAAATCCCATCATGCTATACCTTCCCCATGTTAATATTAATAGAAGTAAGGGTAGTAAATGAAAAATACACAAATCTTTTAGGACCCACCATGTGATCCCAGTAATAGTCATGTTATGCTCACTAGGCCTCTGACCAAGGAAAAAGTAGATAATTCTCTTTCCATAACATGCTGACCAAAATAAACCCTTTTTCATTAAACCATTATTCATATTTTACAAATAGATCAAATATAGTGCATATATGTTGGTGTTACTACCAATACCAATATGTTATGCATGTATAGGAGGAATTTATCATCAATTTCTAAAGGGGATAACTCTACTTCATCATTCATTGTGTTTTTACCTCTACCCATCTGTGAGACATGCCAAGGAGAAATTAATCATCAATTTACAAATTGGAAAGCATTAGTACATCAGGGATGCTATTTATATCTATACAAATTTTAGATCGACACCCATGAGGAATTCATCATTAATTTCTGAATGGACTAACCCTAATTCATCAATGATGGTGTTTATACCCATACTCCCCTATGAGATACTCTTAAGATAAATTCTTCAAAAATTTACAAATATACCAAATCTAGTTAATTAGTGATTATTTTTATAACTATAGCTATATTTGATCATTTCCCATGAGTAATTGATCATAAATTTTAAAATAGAACAACACTAATTTATTTTTGGAAGATTTTTTTTCCAATTTCTATATTTGATCCTTGTCTTTGATTAATTCATCATCAATATAAAAATGGAGAAACTATAGTGAATTAGTAATGGTGTTTATACCTATACCCATACATGATCTACACCCAGTGGGAGTTTTCAATAATTCCAATGTGTAACAACTCTATTAAAAGAGTGATGGATTTTTTACTAATATATATTTGTTATCCACACCCAAGAGGAATTCATTAATGTCCAAGTACTTGAAATAAAATTTGGTTTTGAATAATATTTTAATGATATAACCTATCTAAATGATTTCAAATACATTATGTCATTAAGATAGTGTGAATTAAAAAATATCAATAAAAATTCATGGAAAGTAATTGACTTCATTATTTGAAAGTTCAAATTAAGGGAAAGAACTCCACATTTCAGATTCTCTCCCATGTGTCCCCAAATAAGAGGAGTATCAAATGATAATACTATTATTGTATATGATATATATAATCACCACATTTAGATATTATTTACCCCTTATTAGTGATGATTTGATGCAATTGATTTTGAATTTTTTACCTCTAGAATTGATTTTAGTGATGTCGCTCTCATTAAAGCATTGATTCCAGCCATCTCAGCTACATTGAAAATTAGTTGTTATTCCTACTTTATCATTTCATTTATAATCATCATATAACATAGTTTGTAAAATTCATGTTGTATGTTATCTACTTCAAAATTCCATTTAATAACTATGATCTAATGTATTTCAACCACCACACTAGTGCAAAAAAAATTCATTTATGTCGGTTAATTTTTATTTTTTACATCGGTTTTTAGCCGACGTTAATACGGACGACATTATAAATAATGTTTTTTATGTTGGTTATTTAAAAACCGATGTAAAAAACATAACATCGAGGTGTTTATCATGTCGGTTATTAAATAACCGATGTGAAAAACCATTTCCTAGTCTTTTATCACGTGGGTAATTAAATAACCGACGTGAAAAAACAGGGGGGGGGGTTTATCACGTCGGTTATGTAATAAATGATGTGATAAACTAGTGAGGGGGTATTTATTATGTCGGTTAATAAATAACCGACATCAAAACCCATTTTTTTTAAAATAGAAACCATTCCTCTTCTCTCCCCAAAAACCAAACCAAGAATTCGTACCAGAAAAACAGAAGTAGACCCAAATAAGAACCAAAGAAAAATGAAGCATTTACATTAACAAAATTTTAAAATTACCCCACTAAACAGCCCCCACCACCCCCTGGATAGCCCCCTTACCCCACTGGACAACCCCCCACCACACCCCTAGACACCCCCTCACCCCACTGGACAGCCCCCACCACACCCCTGGACACCCCGACACCCCTGGACAGCCCCCGACCCACTGGATATCCCCAAACACCCCTGGACATCCCCACCACCCCATGGACATCCCCCCACACCCATGGACAACCCCCCACCGTCATGTAGACCCCCACCCCCTGGCCAGCACTCCCACACCCTTAAAACGTGACCAAATAGTTACAAAAAACAGAGCACAACCCCCTCATCCCACTGGACTGCCCCCACCACACCCCTGGACACCCCCACACCTCTGGACATCACCACCACCCCTGGACATACCCCCACCCTCCTGTATTCCCCCCACCCCCTAGACAACACTCCCACACCCCTGGACAGCCCTCCCACACCCCTGAAATAGACCAAAAAGTTACCAAAAATAGACCAGAACCCCCTCACCCCACTGGACAACCCCCACCACACCCCCACACCCCTAGACTGCCCCGCACACCCCAAGACATCACCACCACCCCCTGGACATCCCCCCACCCATGGACATCCCCCCACCCCCTGTACAACACTCCCACACCCCTAGATAGCCTCCCACACCCCTGAAAAAAGTCCAAAAAGTTACCAAAAACAGACAAGAACCCCCTCACCCCACTGAACAGCCCTTACCACACCCCCACACCCCTGGACTGCCCCCACCCCTGGACAACCCCCAAAACCCCTATACAACCCCCCACCCTCCTAGACACCCCCCACACTCCTGGACCACCCAACCACCCCTTGGACACCCCTGGACTACCCCCACCCCTTGAACAACCCCTGGACAACTGGTGTTGGGAGAGGAGGCGCCACCATCCCTCGGGGGGCATGCCACTGGAAGGTACTCATCACTCCCACATGCGAAGATTTAGATCTCAAAATGTTTCACATGTGGGAGTGACAAGTACCTTCCAGCGAAGTTCATCCACCCGAGGGATGGTGGCGTCTCCTCTCCCACCCCCCTGGACTACCATCCCCATCCCCCTGGACACCCTAGACCCCCCAACCCCACTAGACAACCCTCCCACACCCCTGGACAGTCCCCACCCCCTAGAAAGCCCTTCCACCCTTCTGGAAACGCTCCCACCCCTTTGGAGTACCCCCCACTCTCATGGACACCCAGGATACCCCCCACCCCATCGGATGACTCTCCCACACCCCTGGATACCCTCACCCCATTAAACACCCCCACACCCTTGGAACCCCTCACCCTAGACCAGAATCCATACCAGAAAACCCATCATAAGTAGACCAAAACAAGAAAGTAGAGAAAAATTAAAAATTCACACATATAACATTGAAAACATACAATGTCAATTTAAAAAAAACTAAATCCAACCTAAAAGACTACCAAATACACAATTACAATAACAGTATTCAAAATTACATTTTACACTACAAACAACTAAAAATCAATCAAACCTGTAAAATAATTGGACCATTCCACTCGTAAGTGTTTGACGTCTTCAACACTATAGGGTTGGGGGTCATCAAATAGCTACAAATTAAAAGGATATTAGTTAACGTGTATAATGAATAAATAAAATGAAATATTATGGAAAATTTTAAAATGAAATCTTACAAGGTCAAAGTTCACAACTATCCCAGTTATTATTATTTCATACATAAATCTTAATATATAATATCTGCAATCGATAAGACCTTGTTGTTCATGAAAATTTTGTTTGAATGATTGTAAATTCAATATATTATTTGTATGTAATAAATAAAATAGTACAAATTATAAATGGATATTTACCTTTACATTTACATATTTGATCTTCACACTCCTTTTCATTGTGTTTTTTCAAATGTAGACCCATCCCCAGTTAGAAAATAATACGAATGGGATAAATTTAAAATTCATTATAATAGAGAAAACTATTGAAAAATTGAAACTTACTTTTCCAACATGTTCATAAAACTTTCCCACACATCCCCATGGACAAAGCATATCCAATAAAGTGTCTTCTCCCTTGGGAAAAAAACCCCTAACATCCAATTATTGCTGATAAAAAAAATTATGGTTAGTGGTTTTTTATGTTAATAGATAATGAACTATTTCAGAGAGATATGTTTCATACCTCTCACAAAAAGGATCATCCAACATTGTGTGACTATATTCTGTTCATGTCTTTCAGCAATATAAACCATTCTTTGTTCCTCATCCAATGCACATGCTTCAGGGGAAATAGAATGTGGGTCCATGAACCCATATACATCTGTCCGCTCATTCTTCTCACAAATGTTATAAAGGTACCTAATACAAAATAGACATAATTATACATTTTTAATAAATATAACGCAGGGAAAAAGTGTTAATACTTACATGGAAAAAAGATTCACCACGTTGATGCCCAACTTATCTCCAGTAACAAGCTCCATGATATCAGCTTTCATAATCCACACAGTTATTGCACGTCCAAAAACATGAGCTTCCATTGGATACTCATAATGATCCTCCAACAAATCTGATTATCTTGACAATCAGTCAAAACCACTTGAATCTGTATCTGATGTCATAGCCATTTTCATTTTTTGTTGTCTATACAATACTTCTTTACCTTTGAAGTATTCCTATAAAAAATAGAAAAATATATTAGTTTTCAAATGATAAAACAAATTTAATGAAAAAAATAAAATAGAAGATATAACATACATACCTCTATGTTAATGAGTCGAAGAAGTCTGGATGGCCAAAGTAAAAAAATGGCTGATACTATGTCCAACTATCATCACCTCATCTATAGGTTATGGTACTCGAGCTGATCTATCTATAATATCCTGTACAGTGACCCTCTGATTCTCTACCTCTAATTGTTGATGATGAACTGTATATCTTATACAATATACCAATCCATATGCAACTATCTGTTGTTGAGGATGATCAACATACAACTCACAATAAGTAGGAAGGTGCAGAAGATGAGTAGGATAAAAAATGGGGTCCGCAGGCTGAGGTGGGGGAGTGGGAGATACTGGCGGAGGTGGAAGATAAATAATGGGGTCTACAAGGGGAGGTGGTGGAGTGGGAACTGCAGTCTTAAATTTTCTTTGCATGTCTGCAAACATATACTGTACCAATGCTCTAATTTTTTCCTCCATCGTCGCATTAATAATATGAACTTCATATTCCAAGGATTCTATTTTTTTATAAACACCCTCAACATAAGTAGTTGAAGAACGTGGCAACACTTTTCTTACAGATACACCTACCGGATATCCTTGTACATGACCAGGACGTTCAGGCTTTCCCAATGCTGTAGATAAAATATTTTGCCTCCCATCAGCTGTAAATACCCCCTGTGAGCTCTACTCCTCAAGAGAAACCTGTATTAATAAATTGAACATTTCTTTAATGATTGAAATTATATGAAGAAAATAGTTAACTTAAATAAATAAAATAGATATCTTACAATCCTCTCAGCTACGATTCTCAAATCTTCTGAAAGATATTGCCCTTTTTTTTCCCATCCGATCTCTCTTACATTTTTCATGTCTAGATAGAGGGGATGGAGGGGCCACCTCTCCAGAGCTTGAAGACTCAGCTATTAGTTTTTGTAATTTTTCTTCCATCATTTTTTCTTCCAATAATGTATACCCTCCCTGAGATAAACTATGAGGGTATACATTTTTAGATTGGATCTCCTGATGAGATTTCCTTGTTTGTTATAAATTAAGAATAAGAAATCAGTAACAAACTAGTAATAAGATCATTTATATAAGAAATCTTATAAAAGTTTACATTTACCTTACCAAAAAATGATTCTTTTCTTCTACTTTCAACAAACTGTCTCCATGTGTCTTCATCTATGAAAGGATATATACGACATGGATTGTCATGAATCCTATGACCAAAAATGAAATCAGATGTGAGGGTTGATGTGAAATCCCTCCATCTCCTGGAAACCATTGATAATCATTTCTTCCGGACTCCCCCAATGTTAGGGATATCAAATTTCATCTGATAAATAAGTGGTTAAACATATTATATATACTAGAAAAATTTAAAGGATAGGAAAACAATAGCAAAAGATCTTTCCAAAATCATCTCCCACAACTGAGAGATTATCACTTTGTCCACACATCTCCATTCATCATACAAAATTCTTACTTTTCTCTTACCTTGAGTGGATTCAAAACTCTTAAAATATTTTGCATTTGGACCTCTAAGAATACCATCCTCATCAAACTCAACGAGTATCCTCCAATCCTGCGTACGAGAAACTAATAATTTTGGTAAACGTTTGAACCCACGTTTACCAACTCTTGAAATCTTTGTAGTAATGGGAGCACATGAGGAAGATTGGGGAACATCAAGAGGAGCATGAGAATATTCCTCCCCAGAGGCATGACCAATATGCTAATCTACAGAATCATGTGGTTGATCAAATGATTGATATGTCATTATCCTTCAAATCAAAAAACAAACATTAGTTCAAAAATATACAAATTCAAATATTTTAATACTAATGTAATCAGAAAATAGAAAACTATACTAAGTTACGTAACATTAAACCTGGTTAATATGGTAAGCATGTTAAACAATGGTAAAGTTGGTAAAGATAGTCAAGATGGTAAACATGGTAAACATGGTAAACCTAGTAAACATGGTAAACACGGTAAAGTAATTGTCACTTAAAAGAAATAATAGATATATAATTTATGTAATGGTAAAAAAGATAAATTAAACTAAAAAAAATTAAAACATGGTAAACCTGGTAAAAATGGTAAACTAATTTTCACTGTTCAAAAACAATAGATATATAATTAATGTAATGGTAGACATGAAAATGTAAACGAAAAAAAAATAAAATAAATAAAAACATATAATTATTTTGTTTTAATACATGTTTTAATAAATAAAAAACATACAATATCTACGATTTTCGGAAAATAATAAATGTAAACAAGAAATAAACAAATGTTACCTATAATTTTAAGAATGTACAAATGGATTGTTTTCCTCAGTTCCTTCGTCGTGATCATTACTTATGGCACAAACCATGTCTTCAGCATGCTCATCATTATGTTCTGTTAATGTTTCTATAGAAGTAGAGATCTCACATAAATCAACATCTTCATCAAGTTCATCCTCACCAACATATTGTTTTTCCCTTGTAAAACAATAGCCCACTGCATATCTGATTGATCTACAACATAGAAAATTTGTTTTTCATGTGTTTCCATTATAAAAGAATCAGATGTGTCTTCCAATCTCTTCAGATTAACAACTACCATTCCAAATTCATCATGTCTAACACTGTTGTTACCAATAAACCATTTATAGTTAAAAACATGAACTTTAATTTTAAATTAATCCAACTCCAATATGTCTTAAATCATTCCATAATATGCACTTGATGCAGAAATTGTGTTTTTGTCCTTAGAACTCAAAAAATGCATTGCTTCTGCAAACACCAATACACCACTATTCTGAACTGCACTTCTATTGTCCTGAGTTTTCGTATGAAATGTTTAGTCATTAATGTCATAACTAGACCATGTTATCACATTTAAATATGGACCACCCACTATCAATTTTAATGTCTCCGATACATCTGATCTACCAAGCAAGGTCTCTTTAAACCATGACAAAAATGTTTTTTTGTGCTCATTCCAAATCCACATTTCTTTCTTCTTTGGATGACATTGTTTCAACTCATCAATATGCAATGTGATATATAGTTGAGCATCAGCTATGTTATTCAAGATGTATGATTCTAACTTCTTCATCTGTTCAGATGAAAAAGATTTGACTTTCAAGCCACGAATCCCCATTCCCCCATTATTAACTCGTTCATGGCGAGATGGAGGCAAACCTATGTGTTGCGCGACAGCCAATTATATCATACAAAACTCTGCAAACTCCTCCTAAATATACTTTTCAATAATGGAGGTTTCAGGTCAATATGGATTCTTAACATACCCCTCCAATATTTTCATATACCTTTCAAAAGGATACAACTAACAAAGATATACAGGTCCACAAAGTGTTATTTTTCAAACCAGATGAATCATTAAATGCACCATCATATCAAAAAAAATTGGAGGAAAATACATTTCCAATTGACAAAGTATAAAAATTTCATCCTTTTCCAAAATTTACAAAGCATTCACATCAATCACCTTATTACAAATTGAATTGAAAAAATAACACAACTTCATTATAGTCTTTCTGACACAGATGGGCAATATTCCATGTAATGCAACTGGTAGAAGTTTGTGCACCATGATGTGACAATCATGAGATTTCATACCAATCAACTTCAAGTCCTTCAATGAGACAAATTTTTTTACATTTGAAGATTAACCTTAAGGCACTTTTATATCATGAAGACACTGACAAGAGCTAATTTTCTCCCTCTTTGATAATGTATGAAAAGCCAGGGGAAGAAATGTTTGTCTTCCATTATGAATGGGTGCTAACTCTAAACATATTCCCATTGATAGTCAATCTAATCTTGAATTCAACCCATATTTTGTCATTCCTTTAATATCTAACAATGTTCTAATCAAACTATCACATATATTCTTCTCCACATGAATGACATCAATATTATGTATAACTTCATGATATCTCCAATATGGTAGCTCAAAAAATATCAGCCTTTTCTTCCAAATATGTCTATCATTACCAAATTTATGTGTCTTTCCCAATGTCACATCAAGGTTTTTCACCCTATCAAAATACACATTAGGGGATAAAGGTTTTGGATCAATATCAAATTCTTGTAGGCCATTGAATTCCTTTTTGAGTCTTCTATAAGAGTGATCCACATGCATAAACTTTCGATGAACCATGTACCCTATTTTCCTCCCATGATGCAATTGACAATATGATGTCTATTGTTCACAAATTGGAAATGCTTTATGCCCTTTAACACTGTATCCAAAAACATTTCCATATGCTGGGAAGTTATTTATAGTGAACAAAAGAACTGCATGGAGTTGAAAATATTCCATTTTATAAGAATCATACACCCTAATACCATCCTCCCATAAAAGTTTCAAATCATCAATCAATAGTGAAAATAAAACATCAATATCATTATAGGGTTGATTTAGACCAGAGATCATTATACTCAACATGAAATATTTGCAATTCAGACAAACATCATTAGAGAGGTTGTAAATTACCAATAAAACAGGCCATGAACTATGTGTGCTACTAAGGGTCCGGTATGGATTCATTCCATCTGTGCACAACCCTTGTATGAGATTTCTAATTTCATTTCCAAATATAGGATACTACTCACTAATTTTCATCCATTGTGGAAAATCACCTAGATGACGTATTTTTCCATCACATAACCACTCATCAGCATGCCATATTAACCTTTTTGCATCATGTGAATTAACAAATAAACGTTTGAAATGATGAATTATAGGAAGATACAAAAATACCTTCGAAGGGATCTTTTTAATCTCTACATCAGCCTGTGATTTTTATTTCACCTTATACCGTGATGTCCCACATTTAGGACACTCTGACAGAAATTCATATTCCTTACTATATATCAATCAGTCATTCAGACATGCATGTATTTTCTTGTATCTCAATCCCATCGGGCATAATATTTTCTTGGCCTTATAATGTGAATCTGGAAGATCATTATTTTTTGGAAGAATGTATGTCATATATTGTAGTATCTCGGTAAAACTTCTCTCACTCCATCCATGTTTCTTCTTCAGGTTAATCAATCTTAACACCACCAACAAAACTGTAAAATCTGTACAACCAGGATATAATGGTTTTTCAGCATCACCATATAGACACTCAACTTTCAGTTCTATCTCAATTTTTCCTTCTGCAATATCGCGAATCATTTCTTCAATTCCGTCGAAGTCACCATCTTACAAATCATAATCATTAGTGACATTCCGTCTAGTTTCACCATGCCAAATCCAAGGGCTATAACTCAGATTAAAACCATGACAAATCAGATGATCTTTTATCTCTCTACTTTTCATCTTCTTCATATTCAAACATTTCAGGCATGAACAGAAAAAAACTGTCACTACTTGGAACATTTCGTTTAGCAAATTCCAAAAAGGCATCAACACCTTCCACATATTCAATGCTCATTCGATGTGCCGTAATCCAACTTCGACTCATTATTTCCTATAACAAATATCAAAATTATACATCTTTTTAAGATAATGCAGATATATGTTTATATGAAAAAAATCATAATTTGAATGTAAATCAATTTTGAAATATAAAACAAATCTATGCATATTTAAAAAAATATGATTGAATATGATTTTAAAAAGAAAATATAGTTAGATATAATAGTTTTAAATTCCATGGAATCAAAGAAAACCATGGGGCATCCAATGGTTGATAGAAAATTAGAGAAAACGGATTAAACCTGAGAATCAAATCTAATTTAAAATAAAAACATGGATGGAGAAAATCACAATGTAAAGCCAATCATCACGGCACAATGGGATCAGATAACAACTCATATTTGAAAACCACGACATGGTCTCCCCCGTAACCCATAATTTTCTCATAGTCGATGATTGGTAAAAATATATATAAACAAATAGAATAATATTGCAACACTAATATCCATGAAACAATACAATCATCATGTCATAATCTCATAAACCACGATGCAATAGTCAATCCCAACTGACACTTATCCCCACCCCCTTGGACACCCCCTGGATACCACCACCCCCTTGGATATCCCCCACCCCATGGACACCACCCCCACCCCCTGGACCCTCCTGGACAACACCACCCCCTTGGATAGCCCCCAACCCCTGGACACCACCCCCACCTCCTTGGAAACCCCACCCCTCCTGGACACCCCACCCCTCCTGGACACCACCACCCACCTCCTACCCACTTGGACACCCCCTGGACACCCCCAACCCTCTGGACATGCCCCCTAGAAAACCCACAAACCCTCTGGATAGGCCCCCACCCCCTTGGACAGCCCCCACCCCCTTAGACAACCCCCACCCCCTTAGACCCCTTACACCCCTGGACTGCCCCCCCCCACCTCTATGGACACCCTGGACACCCCTAACCCTCTAGACATCCCCCCAAACCCTCTGGACACCACCCCCACCACCTTGGACACCCCTGGACACCACCACCCCCTTGGACAGCCCCCACCCCTCTGGACATCCCCCCACCCTCTGAATGCCCCCACCCCTCTAGACATTACCTCCACCCCCTTGGACACCCCACCCCTCCTGAACACCACCCACCCCTACCCCTTGGACACCCCCCTGAACACCCCCAACCCTATGGACAACCCCCACCCCTGGATAACCCCCCAAACCCACTAGACATGCCCCACCCCCTTGAATAGCCCCCCACCCACCCCCTTGGACAACCCCCCACCCCCTTCGACACCCCCTCCCCCCACACACCCCTGGACTCCCCCCCACCTCCATGGACACCCTGGACACCCCCATCCCTCTGGACAACCCCCTGAACCCTCTGGACACCACCCCCACCCCCTTGGACACCCCCTAGACACTACCACCCCCTTGGATAGTCCCCAACCCTCTGGATAGCCCCCACACCTTGGACAGCTCCCACCCCTCTAGACATCACCCCCACCCCCTTGGACACCCCCACCCCTCCTGGACACCACCCACCACCCCTACCCCCTTGGACACCCCCTGGACACCCCAACCCTCTGGACAACCCCCCACCCCCGGATAGCCCCCTAAACCCTCTGGACAGGCCCCCACCCCCTTGGACATCCCCCCACCCACCCCCTTGGACATCGCCCCCCCCCCCCCCCCACGCCTTCGACACCCCCACCCCCTTGGACCCCCCCCCCCCCACACACACACACACCTGGACTACCCCCCCCCCCCACCTCCATCGACACCCTGGATAGCCCCCAACCCTCTGGACAACCCCCAACCCCCTAGACATCCCCCAACCCTCTGTACAGCCCCCCAGAACCATGGTATTTTAACCTCAAACTTCTAGTTTTGGCATATGTAAGGATTTTAACCTCAAGCTAATAGTTTTGGTATCATGCCATTATTTAAAATGAGAACCATGAACTGTATCGACTACCAGTATAAAATGATATATTTTTCAATAAATAGGGTTTTAATAGCATATGAATACTTATAATAGTCCACGAGAATAAGCGACATAAATAGTTAATGGAACAATAAAAAGTGATACCCAAAATAGAAACAACCAAGGATCCAAAACAAACATTCCACCATGAAAAGGCATATATAATTATAAAATAAATCACACTGGTACACAGAATGGATGTATCACAATGGTTTAGATATAAATTGCAGTAATATAGGTGAATGAGATCATTAGTTGTCAATGACAACAAATATTACCATAAATGTAGGGCATCCGCGAAACAAAAACAAACGAAATAGAAGTAGTTGAGGATTACATGAATATTGTGAGTCTATCTAACAAATCTTGTGATAATAAATAAGATGATGATGGAAAAATTAGGTAATAGGGTTTGAAATTAAAGAATCTTATCTAGTTTAAACAAAAAAAATCACAAAACGTAAATATAGACTATCCGGAAAAAAAAAGAATGAAATAAAGTCGTGGGAGGCTTATCTAAGTGTGGCCAGTGGAGATGATAGATCTGAGGAGAGTAAAGATGATAAAAGATGATGGAAAAAAGAGTTTAACGAAACGATATCGAAGATTCAATTCTAGGTTTTCCATGTGAGAGAGATGAGTCGCAGGTCTGTCGATCGAAAAATCATAAAAGACAATCCACGGGGCGTGATAAATTTTTTAAATGTTTTATAACATCGGTTATTTAATAACCGACATTATAAATGTATCTGATACCACATTTTTTACTTCATTTATTTTATAACCGATATAAAAAAATCCGCGAGTTAGTTTTTTACATCGGTTATTCTATAACCAACGTAAAAAACACATCAGAAACCACAATTTTTATGTTGGTTATTTTATACCTGACGTAAAAACTACCGTGTGTTGGTTTTTTACATCAATTATAATATAACTGACGTAAAAACTTCTCGCAGGTTGATTTTTACGTCAGTTATCAAATAACAGACGTCAAAAACGCCTCAACTATCACTTTTTTACGTCGGTTATGAAATAACCGACGTAAAAAAGTCCTTAGATACCTCATTTTTTACGTTGGTTATAAAATAACTGACGTGAAAAATTCAGTGCATTGGTTTGTTACGTCGGTTATAAAATAACTGATGTAAAAAAGTCATTATATACCTCATTTTTTACGTCGGTTATTTTAAAACCAATGTAAAAAATTTACTCTCAGTATTTTTTACATCGGTTATAAAATAAAAGACGTAAAAAATCTCATATGATATATTTTCACATCACTTATATATAACCAACATAAAAAATGGTGACATTAAAAACGTTTTCTACACTAGTGAAACCATATACTGAGATGCATCATTAAGAGATTCATTGTGAAAATGAAAGGTATATACTGAAGCCTCTACTAATTCAAGATCTAGTGAGAGTGCACTTACCTTCTATAAGATGGTGAGAACCTATTTCACCCAGTCATAGAGTTCATTGTAATCATAACCTCCATAACTGAGGGTAGTGAACATATATTGGTGGTGAATGAATCAGTCACTATCTCATTAAATAAGATCTTAGTTATCCTGGTCTTGATATCCTTTCACACACATCTAATGAACTACTACTTAAATATTACATGTTATAGGAATTTACCCATGCCTAGTCCAAGAATAAGGATTTATTTAGGAACTGAGCCACTGAGTGAGGATATGGAATTTACATCTCCCAGAAGAATTGGGGATGAACTGGTTTATGCCTCACTCATTCCCTCTGAATGAGGTCTGGAACTGGATAGATCTAAGAAGCTCACATTGTGGGAAGGATTTTTTGAGATATAAAATATATGATATATACATTAAAAAATAATAATATATTCAATCCATGGATTCTTTGATACAAAATGACATTAGTTATCTTAGTAACATCTTATGTTGTCATTACCTTGACATAAGGGATGATCAAAATAATTTCCCATGGACCATTAACATTATCACTAACATGAGTTTCCAAAACAAATAGATTTTAGTTATTTGAATGAAATCTAAATAAAATGTGAAATAATATGATAGGTATTCACTCTCTTATAATGATTCTTAGATTTTGGAAAGATCGGTTTAAGAGTATATGGTTATGTATGGGGCTCTAAAAGGGTATATATTTTCTCTGGGATGAATGGAATGAGAGTAACTACGTTGGAATTAGGTACTGGGCCCAACACTAATAAAACAATGGGGATGATACTTTTTTTGAAATTTCTTCTGTAATTGAGGGTAGTTTGAGTTGTGAAGGAGTTTCATCCTACACATGAATTTATTTTAAACCCGAAAAATTGATCATTGAAGCCCCTGCATCATCCCCCATTGATCACATTAGTGAAACCTTTTTAGGAAAGGCATTAATTTAAAAATTTAAATACCTCAAAAAAATATGAAGGAGAATCATATCATAAGGGAGATAAATGACCTCATTACTAAACAAATTTGAGGGAAGAAATTAGGCCTAGTGCAAGACCTTTCTCAATCATTCACCTCATGAATGTCCCACATTAACTCGTAGATGTCCGACATGAACGATCCACATATGCGATTGAGTTGAAATGGATTAAACATTCACCCACGGTACATGATTTACCTATAAATAGACCCTGTGGGATCTTTATTTAAGAATTTTTGAATTTGGAGAAACAATTGAACCTCTCCTTGGCCAACTCCCTTTCCCAAGTCTTGAAACCCCCTAGGTATCTTAGTAATTATTAAAATAAGAGTAATTAAGAGAGAGAAAATAATCTTTGAGTTCTCTAAGGTTTAAACTTCGATAAATGGTGTGAGTAAATACTTATTCTCTAGTCTAAATACACTAAAGATAAGGAACAATTCCCATATGAAATTTTTTTTGACCCTTTTCCAAAACCACCTGAAGAGAATCATCATCATTATAGTGAAGACTTATTAAAGTGTGGATGTATGAGTTGTTCTCTACTCAAGAAGTCATGTTCAGTACAGCCAATTAATTCTTGGGCTTGGAACTTTGTTTCTCCATGTAATTCTCCCAAGAATCACTAGGGTGAGTAACTCTTGCACACCCAATTATCACTTGGGTAGGGAACATAATTTTTATAAAGTATCACTTATATGAGGTACATCCTAGTACACCCAAGTACCACTTTATCAAGGTATATTGTAGTTAACCCAAGTTCCCCTGGGGTGAGGGATTTTTTTGTCTCGATACCATATCACACATTAAATAATAGGGAAATCTTCTACCCAAGCCTCCAATCTAAGGAAGGAAAAGTCATGACATCCTCCCAGACCTCTAGACATACACGATTAGGGAATTAAACACACCCATGTGTCAATACTTTGATTATAAATTCCCCTAGTAAATAATTCCCCACAAATAACCTCCTTAGAATGTAGATTCTTTGAGATGTTTTTAATTGTGAATCCCCTGTTTAAGGATAACCTTAATCATGGAGGTAATGTTTGGAGGCTTCTTCATTCAGGAAGAAGTACTCATTTCCTTTTTTTCATATGATGTGATGTGATTAAAATCTTATATATGGGATTTTATTCCTATAAATGGATATTTAAGTCCTATTTTTTGTCTTATAAACATTAAAGAAGGTGAAATTATCATTCCCTAAATTGTTTCCAAACTAACCCACTATAGCCTCACCCTTATCTAGTAGAAGAATAAGAGAAAATTTCAATCATGTAAATCCTTTCAGGTAGTAATCCCCTAGAATTTCATGCAACATATCATACCTCTCATGATTTCCATATCCCCTACCTCATCCATAATTGGAATGGAAATAAAGTTCTAGAATGGGATACCAATTTAGGTATAAATATCTTCCCTGATATGATCACGTGATAATGTGTCTTGTTTCTCACACTGAGTATGATTCACCTGGTCATAGAGATTTGTGGTAATCATTTCACTATCATGGTCAAAATACATCAATGGGACTCCAAAAAAAGTGTAATTCCACATATTTATAAACTACATGGGATGTGAAACCCATCGAAATGATATACATAGGATGCCTCCCCGATGTTCAAACCCAACAACATTAATCACCACCATAGTTATTGGGCCATATTTATAGCTAGATCATTCACCAAAATTGGATGCTATACCCCTTACATGTTATTTCACATCATCTTAATCAGCCCAAATTCATAATAAATGTTGTATATTCATTCCATATCCCCGATGGGTTATATGATAAAGGTCTACTCATACATAATTTAGGCACCTATATTTTCTAGGCCCCTTTCTCCTAAACATCCTCGGGTCATGAAGTTAAACTTCATGGGCAAGTCCTTATCAGAAGACCATAAAAGGTATGATGTTTCACTTTAATTGGAATTGAAATACATGTGTTATAGTTCCTTTTACAAGGATACGTAAGAATCCCTTTTTTGGGACCGATCCCAATATCAAAACAACATCCATCTCCTTAGAGCTTGATAAATTCCAGAGTTCCCCACTACAAGGCTTAAAACAAAAATCATAAAAAAATAAATGAAATATATATATAACCTATGATACATACATATAATAACATTTATGGAGAATATAAGATACAAAAATATAGATTAATTTACGGAGAACCTTTGAAACATAATTTTTTTTTCAACACATTCCAATCATTGATTACTAATATAAGGGTGACCAGTCCCACACAAGGACATGGAAAGGATTTGGTATTGTGAATTAAATCTATAATAGATTCCTAAAATAGGTAATAATTACCCTGAAATTTATGCATTAAACTTGAACTCCCATCCTCTTGGACAATGTGAGTATAAATAATTATTGGGATAATATCCAGTGATCACCTAACTTTGGAGTGTAAGCATGTGAACTTTCACAGATATAGAAACCATTGGGTGTTTATAGTTTCATGAATGAAAACCTTTATAGACCACCCCAAAGTGGGTGTTAAATAGTCCCCATGTCATCATTTGTGAATGTTGGTGTATGCAGGTGGTGAATCACCACAAACGTTTCTTAATCCCCCACTATTACTGTATCAACTGAGGACCCCTCCATAAGTGTAGAATATATATGACCTTTGTTCGTGGGTACATCTATTAATGGGATGTCTTGTGAGAACCTACATTTTAAAATAAATATAAGTAAATTTACTTTGGTAATCCATGGGACATTCATTCAAACCCACTTATCACTCATTGACCACGGTGGACTCATGTTGTTACTTACCTTGATACCATTAACTTTCGAACCTCATCAATTGTAATCCCATTATATGGGAACAAATAATGTGGAGATGAAGCTGGAATAAGTGGAGGGACTAGCCATGTTTCATCTGGATCGAAAACAACCACCTCAATAAGATTCATTTGATCAGGATATCCTTATTCTCTATTATCGTCGTTAGTATGTGCGCCAACCCCATATACCATTCCTGAAGTAGAATATACCATTGATGTTATATTAAACCTTATATATCTATATTCCTAGAATATTATAAATTAATATTGTTAAATCCCATATGACATGGAATATACTTTTTCTAGTGATCTTTATCTCACCCACTCTCTATAAATGTGTGGGTTTCCATCTTTCTCCACAGCTTCTCCCTAGCTAGTTTGAAATCATATGTGTCTAGTTTTTATGGAAAACTTAAATTTAAGGGGAATTAATTATAGAATTGATATATATGAGGAAGGCCTCAACCTAATCATGTTTTTCCTCATATGAGAAACCCTTAAGAGTATTTATAATCCGAAATCCCTCCAGTTTCACTTCTTCCTGGAGAAGTATTTTCCTAACATCTATAATAGACATTTGTTTCCTCCATTCATCCCATTTATGACATAAAATTGGAAATATCATCATGACTAGAGTATGCAATGGGGAATGTACCTCACTTTTTGTATCCCCATCAGATGAGGGAGATGGATCTAAGATCTTGAACTTCTTCTTGGGTATCTCTAATGTTGTGAGTGGGTCCCCTAAACTCAACTGTTGTAAGTAGATTGATTACCAGCACACGTATAAAGTTTGATATGTGCATATTTTTATTCTTACCATAGTAGTGTTTATACTTATTCATCCTCTATTTACATGTTACTATCCTTAGATTATGTCTCATCCCAAAAGTTTATAGCAGTTACCAATTATGACGATAACCACGTGATACTACAGAGATAATCTAAAATATATTTTCAATAATCTAGATATATTATTTTTGGCATTGAAAAATTCATGGAATGCCCTTTTCTGCATGAACTTTTATAATATAAAAACATGGATAACCCAGGGGAATGTCCAATTCAAGGCTTTGATTTGTTTTCTCATGGGAATCCAAATGAATTTTTGCATCAAAATTTGTGGTCTTACAAAGCCATGTTTTATTTTAGATCAAATAGAATATGAAAAAAATATAAAAACCTGCACATGATTTTACTCTGATAATATAAAATTTTTTCTTAGACCGCATAGTGCATCGTATAGTTCATAGAACACCCGTCATGCAAACTGATGTCATTTGAGGCAGTGGACTCTAGCATCCCACAAACTGATGTTGGTGTAGGTAGTCCAATATGAAAAACATGTTGAGAGAATTCTATGGGGAACCCCTATGTGGCCACCATCCTTAGTGAAGCAATATAAATAATCATATTTCTATGTGGATGGTTGTTCTAGAAATGAATTTATTCAACACTACCTATAAATATGGACACCCACTTCAGGAGATAGAGTTGAAACACTAACGTAAGGGTGGAGCAGGCATAGAGGATGATCAGCCTGCATGAATGCTCTAATCATCACTTATGTAACAATATACAAATCCAAACTATGGATTGACCTTTAAAATAAATCATGTGAAGTCCCTTCTCAATGTAATACCCTCATAAAGAATAAAAATTCCAAATGCTACGTCAAACCCAAGTCATTTTTAGTGTAAGGTGTCATCTTAAGACCCCCTATAAAAAGAAGAAATCTATTTGTAGAGCCCATATGCATCCAAACCTTGGTTTTTTGTGGTATGAGGAAAATATTTCCACCCTCCAACATAGAGAATCAATCACTATGTAAATCCCCTATGTGGGAGTCCTTTTGGGGAACCCCTATGAAAGCACCCCTTTACGAAGCTTCTATGTAAAAATCTACTTTTTAGGGACCCTCTGTGGAAAACACTTGGACTTTTGTGGTATCAAGAATCATTTTACACTCCCCCTCATACTGAAGTAATCACTATGTGGAGACCCTATTCAGGATCAACTTTTTTCAACCCCTATGCGAGAACCCCTTTGTGAAGATCCTAAGAGGAAATTTCTTTTATAGTGCACCTTTTGGTATTCTCTATTCAAAATACCTATATAGAAAGTGATATGAAACTAGGCCTTTTTTCCACTTGTATATACCTCTAGGGATATTCCACCTCATCCCCATGAAAAAAGGATAGTCAAACCAAAATAGTTTTAGGCCATGTCAAGGACATTTTCTTTTTCTTCTTAAATAGTAGTAAGATCCACCTCTAAGTTACCATTAGTTGAAATTCTTCTCATAGTTATAGAAATATTGGAATCCTCCTAGGTGTAATCCCAAACTAAACCTCTATGTTACCATGATTTGAGATTTCCTTTATGGTTCCAAATGCATGGGAATCCTCCTTGGTGTAATCCTCAATTAATCCTTAAATCACTATTTGTTGAGATACAACTCATGGTTAGTAAAACATTGGAATCCTCCTAGGTGTAATCTCCAACAAATCCACAAATCACTACGAGTTGAGATACTTATCTTGGTCCTAGAAAAATGTGCATTCTCCAAGGTGTAATCCCCAACCAAACATCTAGAAAACCATGAGTTGATATTCTCTTCATGGTTATACAAACACATGCATCCTCTTAGGTATAAGACCCATCAAAACATATAAATTTCCATGAGTTGAGATACTCCTCATGGTTAAACCTCCAAATCACCATGAGTTGAGATTATCCTCATGGTTCTCAAAATATATGCGTCCCCATAGGTTTAATCACAAACCAAACCCATAAATCACTATGAGTTGATATTCTCTTCATGTTTCTAGAAAAATGTGAATCCTTATAGTTATAATCCCTAGAAAAACATACAAATCAATAAGATCATACGCCCACCTAGAATACCACATCTATTCCATACCCCCAAGGCTACTTCAGCGTAAGTCTTACACCCACCTTAACCAGGAACCTTCTACCTATTCTTCCTTACTACATGATGTTAAAAATCGTCGTTTGTTCCTTGTCATATGACTTTAAAAGGTAATATGTGTCCCGTTAAGTGGAACCAAACATTGTGGTTACTAATTCATTTCACAAGGATAAATGGGAAGGCCATCTCATTGGAGTGATCCCAACTTTAAAACACCATTTTCTTCCCTATATGGAAATATATTCTAGAGAGCCTAATTAGCTATATTGTTTTACCAAAGTATCAAAAATTAATAAGATAACATTGGTAACCTCTAATGTATATATAGGATTTCATCAAATACCTGGTCTCGATCAAATCATTTGTATAGGGGTAACCAGTCCTCCACTGGGATTTGGTAAGGATTCAAAAATATATCATAAATCTATAAGAGAGTCATAGAGTATGATACAATTCCCCCAAAATGGTGTGTTGAGATGGATCTCCCATCCACTAGAAAAATGAATTTTTTAATATTTCATTGGAAAACCCCATTGACCGACTTAATTTGGAATGCAGGTCTACATACACTCAAAATGGGTATGGTCATGAGGCACGTCAGAAACAATCACAGTAAAAGGATAAATATGATGTCGGACTATCAGTTTTTGGGGGATTGCAAGCATTGAGACTTATTCTCATGAAGTTCACACATGGTGATCTCAAGTATATTATATCATGAATATATATCTTCTGATAGGAACACCACATGTATCATGTTTCATGGGTTTTTTCTATCTATTAACATGTGTATTTATATCATGATTTGAGATCATTATCAATATGAACTAATTGATTATGTACTTTTATGAAAAGAAATAATCATGACATTGAAGTCATGTTGAGGTATCTTGCACTGGGTTCATAATTAGTGGTATGGAATTTGATAAATAATCAAGATTGATTTTTCTGCTTCCATGTTTCGGAAGAGATATCTCATGGGCCCTGATTGACCAGGATGTTAAAACCTTTCTTAAATCCATGGATATGGTATCAGGAGATGATGTTTTATATTAAGTTCAGGAAAATATATAAAGAATCAAAATGATGTTTACATATGGGTGCATCCTACTTTATGATATATCATAAGGCAAATAGATTATATTACACAAAATGTGTTCGATGGTGGTTGTATTATCTATGACACTTATTACCTCAATAGGTTCCATGATAGATTTCAAGATGCCACACATGGTATATGGGTTGGAATCACTGTTATTGAGATAAGGACCTAGAGGTTTACACACTAAGTGTATCCACAAGTAAAATATATTCTGATGAATAGGACTTTAGGATGAAGTTGGACCCATGTGCGGGGGATAGTGAACGTCTGATTATGATCGATCAAATTTAAAAATAAATCAATTATATTATTCATGTTCAGTATAATGATGATTTAATTTATATCTCAAGGTATTCAAAAGTCGTTTGTCCATAAATGTGAATAAGATAAAATATAATTTTTCTAGTGAACATAGGATGTTCAAGGATCATTAAATTATTTGGGTTCTTATGGGTTTATTTAATGGTTTGTATCTTATTGATTAACATTATATAGTATTAAATGTGAGTGATTAAATATTTTTTATATTTATAACATGTTTATTAAGTCATAGATGTGTGCAATGGTCTAAAATGAAGGTTTTTACTCTCCAAGAATCAAACTATGATTTTGGAAACTATAACCTTGGTATAAAAGCAAATTTTAGCATTTTTATTATTAATACCCACATTTTTATGAATTTAGTGATGTAATACCTCCTCTTATATTCTCTCAAGTTCTTATAGAGAGATTCCAAAGAATGAGAAAGAATGCATTGATCCTGTATTCTTGATTGTGTCAGTGTTCTTCCCATGATTGCAAGGATGTGGTAATGAACATTGATTTCTCATGATAAAACAGTACCAAGTATATCAATGATATAGAAGATGTGGTCCATGTTTTCATTATCTATAATACACATAGCTTAGTGCCTTTGAGATACAACACATTGACGGTGACCAAATCAAACTGGGGACTTCAAATAATCAAGATAACATTTTTATTTTAACTTGATTTAATTTTTCATTACTAAATTGAATTATACATGACCCTTTAAGAAATATGGGTAAGTATTTTTTTTGGATTCAAAGTTTTTAAGATGAATCCAAGACCAATATTTTAAATTTCTAATTTTTTCATACTTTTCTTGTGCCCCAGGTTCTTCAATTTGTATCATAGGTAACATACAATCATTTAACACTAAAACATTAAAATTTAAATTAAATTTTATATAATTAATAAATATAGTTTCAATATGATCCCAATAAAACTAAAAGTGCATTGATAATATTTTGTATCACCAAGATATGGTTGATCAAAGATCGACATGTTCTGTGTAAAACATGTGACAAAAATTAAAGCGTTATTTGTCATTCAATTTAAAGGATACTCATGTGAATTTGTTTCTAGATCATGATTTGATTACATTGTGTGTTATGAAGATACACGATATGTATATTAGTTTAGTCCATTAGCTATACAATCTTCTTGTGGAAGCTTGATTTAATGTCAAAAAAACTAAAAAAAGTGAACCCAAAGCTTTTATGGTAATCTAACCCAAAGCTGTCAGGATAAGCATACACAAAATAAAAAAAGTTAAAAAAACATTACATTTTTTACATTTTTTTATGTATATATATATTATAATATATATTATATAATATAGATATTATTTCATTATAATATATATATATATATATATATATATATTTTAAGTGTGTGTGTGTGTGTATTCTCTTAAAAGGATTCCCCATCTCAGGCCAAACCAATTCAGTCCAGGTCTAACCAGACCGACCCATTTTACCTATCGTAAGTTAGAAATTAATTTATAGAGATATTCTTGAGGTCCAAAAAGACCCATAAATTTAGGGAAAATTTAAAAAATTAAATTTATTTATCTGGTATTTAATAAAATTATTTTTTTTCGTTGTAGGATGTATTAATAATTAATTAAAATTAATTTAATGAAACTTAAGAAATTAAAAATACCCTCTAGCTGAATTTTACCAAATATAATTTTTCTTATGCAGTATAATTACATATTTACTGATCATGAGTTGAGAACAACCCAAGCATTTTTGGTTTATTATTTAATTAGTTTAATTGTTGAACTTTTGCCTTTTAAATGTGATAATTATTTTATTTTGATGACCAATACATCATTCCTACATAATTAATTTTTATACAAGATTGTGTGTCAAGATTTATGTTATAAATTTTATTTCTCACCTCGATTTCACATCACCTTTGTGTGTGTACACATTGTAAAAATCAAAGGAGTTCACAAAAAATGGTTCAAGTTGAGAGATAGTGTAAACCAAACTAGATAATTGCATTCCTGTTGTGGGAACTACAACTCATGTAAGGTATTAATGTAACTAATTACACTAGGGTATCAATTAATCCATTATTTGGTCAATTGACTAACCAATAGTTAATGGATCATGATCACATCATTATTTAATTATTTTATTGTGTTTATGGTTTGTAGTTTTTTGAATGTTTATTTATTGTGCATGATTAGATAATATAATAATAAACATAGACTGAAAGGATAAAATGAATATTTATGGATATTGTTTTCTATTTAAAAGAATATTTATGTTGTTATTGTGATCACATAGAACAAACATTTTAAATAGAAAATTATTTCATTCAATGAGATTAAATTTACCAAATACCTCAAAGAAAATAAAAATTCATTAAATTCATTATGTCACTTGAATTTGGACAAAAGTACTTGTTTGATGTTCTCATCAACCGTAGTTGTGGGTTCCCATTACTATCATTGAGTTATTATGAGAGTGATGAGTTGAATTAACTAAATGTGGCAGAAAATGAGTATACATATTAATTTTGTTTCAATTTTAGAGGCAAAGTCCTGAGCCCTGAAATGTAATTATTTACAGAATATGGGACTCTACTAAATAGATCAAGGAATTTCGAGTTAATTTGGTTGTCCATTAAAATACAGACCAAGACATTCTTTGAGTAGTGGCATATCCCTAGCTTGTAGACTATGAAAATAGATTTTAAATATCTTTTCCATTAGAATACTCCAGCGACTATGTATTCTAAATCTCATTGTTAATGTCTACTAGGATTTGATAAAATATTGGGATACATTTAAAATTTTATAATTTGAAAATGTGTAATGGTAATGATAATAAAGTACTAATATTCTAGGTTTATTTTTTATACATCAAACGGTGTCCTCCACCAAATCAATTTTACTACAATCAATATTGGAAAAATATAATAGCCCATCTTTTCGTAACTTCAAGGAGGCATATAAGAACATGAATATTATACTGCCCTAAGAGATGAAGATTTATGTGATGTAATACCCACTTCCTACAAACCCCCTCATGGACTAAGAACAAAAGATAAATGAAAATACAATAATCATATGGAAGGTGAAATAGATGTTCACTGTTTCATGTTCTCATGTATGTCCAACGAGTTGCTGAAAATTCATGGGGACAAAGAAATTTTCAAAATTTCATCTTAACTTATAGAGTTATACCATGAGATATCTTGACAATAAAGACATGATATATCTTTTCCTCTGTATAGATGCAAGATAGTAGAAGAAAATCACGTAATACCTTATGTACTAAAAATAATTGGGTGCATTGTGATACTTCAGTAACTTGGGTTCAAACTGATCCAAGATCTAGATACTGATTTAATTATTACCAATTTATCGCATAACTTCTCAAATTTCATTGTTAATTATAATTTGAAAAAAATGAGTAATTCACTCCCAAATTTTTTGGTTTTAGATCCTATCTAGCTAAGGATATGAAAAATTGCAATGCATCAGTCATTATGGCGAACAAGAGGAGGAATAGAAATCCAAAGTGTCAAGAGATAATTCTATGTAAAAGAAACTAATGTATTTACATTTTAGAAGTCAGATATACATATTGTGAGAAACAAGGATATGGTATTCTAATTTTTATGTGACAGTAAAGGCCACTAGAGGAATAATTTCATTTCTGAGAACAATAATAAATTTGGCACTTCTACTTCAGGTATATTTTAAACTAAATAAAATATTTATATTTCTATAAGTTGGGTGCAAGATACTGTATGTGGATCACACATATTTAATCAAATACAAGAAATAGCTAAATTCATGAAAATTGAAAAAGTTTAAGTTGATGTCTGAGAAGAAAATGGTGAGAGTCTAATAGCCTTGGAAGTGGGATATTATCATCTTCATTTTTTAATGGGATGGTTCTTATAATAAATAATTTTTATTATGCATCATCTATTACCATGAAAATATTATAATGGTAGATTTGATACACTATATAATTTTATTTCATGCATGGAAATAAAGGTTGTATTATGTATAATGAATACATATGTTATGGTATGAAATATATTAAGAGTGGGTTGTATATAATTGAACTATAAAATCTAGTATCAGAAATCAATGATTAATCCAATAAGAATGAATCATATCAGAAACACCCATAGAACATCATTCTAGGTCCTTTAAAATAGATTTCTATACACAAACTACAAAAAACATTGTATTTTGACCCCTAAATTTAAAACCATTATATGTATGTCACTTGTGTTTACAAGGTAAAACGACAAAAAAAAGATTTTAGTGGGAAAGGAAAAAGAGCTAATAAACCATTAGAATTTTTTCATACTAATGTATGTGGTCTATTTCTAGTATAGGAGTGTGGTGGTTTTTCTTACTCAATATTTTCACTGATGACTATAAAATATATGGATATATCTACTTATTTAAGTAGAATTTATATTCATTTATCATGATTAAGGAATATTAGAATCAATTAGAGAATAAACATGATAAGAACATTAAGAAACTATGCTCACACTGTGGTAGAGAATATAATAAAAAAAATTTATCAATAATTTAAAGGGGTCTGTGATAGTTTCTCAACTCACTCAAATTTTTAAGAATATTCGGAATGGTGTTTGTGAATGGAAGAATCAGACCCTTCTATACATGGCTAGATTGATGATGAGTCATGAAACTCTTCCATTATTCTTTTGGGAATATACACTATATACTAAAACATATACACCAAACTGGGTACCAATTATGGTATCAAATAGGCTTCTATTTTATTTCTGGTATAGAATGAAATCAATTCCAGCACACATACATTTATGGGGATGTGAGTTTTTTGTTAAGTATATAACTTGTTATAAATTAGAATCTCAGAACAGGAAATTAATCTTTATAGGTTATCATATTGAGATAAATGATATTTCATATATAACCCTTTAGATAGAAAATTGGTTGTTATAATAAATGCTACATTTCATGAAAGGGAACACATTTCTAATGTAAATAGTTGGAGAAGTATTATCTTTGATGAAGTTGATGCTCCATATGTATAAAATGTTTTATGGGAATAATCTCCACAAGAACTAGTGGGAGTTGAAGATGCTTTTGAGAAAAAAGTGATGTATAAATAGACTTGAAAGGTTTTAGAACCAGTGATATATTGTTTTCATTTCACCAAGTTATGTGTGATATTACTTCTAGAGAATAATGAACTTCTGAACTATAAAGAAGTAGTACATGGAAAAAATGATGCTAAATGTAAAGAATCCATGAATTATGAACTAGTTTCCATATACCAAAATAATGTTATGATTTTAGTAGACCCACCATTACATATAAAACATGTTGTTTGTAAATGGTTATTCAAGAAAAAGATATAAATTTATGGTCAAGTGAGGACCTATAAGTCACGACATGTGGTGAAGCGTTTTGGGTAATGTCAAGGAATAGACTATGATGAAACCTTCTCACTAGTTGAAATGCTGAAATCCATAAAAATATTAATTTTAGTTGTGGAATTCCATGATTATAAAATATTTAAAATTTATTTTAAAACAAAATTTATAAATGTGATGTTAGTTGAATATTTCTATATGACACAACCCAAATGGTTTATTGTTCCAAAGAGTTCCAATAATGTGTGATAGCTGTAAAGATCCATTTATAGATTAAAGAAGGAATCAAAATCATGGAATATACTTTTGGATGAGGCCATAAAATAAAATGGTTCCATTAGAACTTAAAGTGATCCATTTTTCTATAAGAATCTTAGTTGAAGTTCCATATTTTTTCTAGTATTTTATGTTTCCAATATATTATTAATGGGAAATGAATTGAATGTATTACAATCAGTGAATAATTGGTTAAATGAATCTTTCTTCATGAAAAAATTAGGTGAAAAAAGCCTATATTATATGGATGAAGATCAATTGTGATAGATATGAATGTATTCTTGGTATAAGTCAAAGAAAATATATTGAAAAGGTAATCAAATGGTACAATAGGTAACAATCCAAGGGAGGATTTCTTCCAGTTCAAAAGGAAATAATATCTCAAGGAAGATGTATCCACGGACACATGAGTAGATTGAAAGAATGAGTAGAATATCTTATTCCTTAGTAGTGGGATCTATTATGCATTCCATGATATATATTAGATCTAATGTTTCATTTTCATTAAACATGGGGGGAATATATCAAGCCAATCTAGGAGAACTATAATGGGAAATAGTAAAAACTATCCTAAATTACATGCATCACACAAAGGATATATTCCTGGTGTATTGAGGATATGAGGAGCTATTTGTGAGGAGATAAATTGATTCTATTTTCAAGATATATCATGATGATATAAAATCACATTACGACTATGTTTTTTGTCTTAATGGTCATCTAGTGAGCTGGATGATCCTAAAGTAGTTTTTGGTTAGCGATTATATAGTAGTGTCTGAGCAGATAACGCCTTAAGATGAAACTAATGAAGTAGTTTGGATATGAAACTCCATTTATAAGATTGTCATTTTACATAGAATTACTAACTGTATTATAGTATACTATGATAATACTACTATAATGGTGCTTTCCCAGGGTCCCAGGTCACACCACATGGAAAAGTATATACATCGTAAGTTTCATCTCTTGAGGGATTTTTCTTAGAGAAGTGAAGTTGTGGTTAGTATTGTATCTATAGAGGATAATTTGGTTGACCCCTCAACTAAATCCATATCTCAAAAAAATCATGATACTCATAAGAGATCTAGAAGGTTGAAAAATGTTATTAGTTGGCTCTAGTTCAAGTCGGAGTGATGTTAGTTGGTTCCATAGACCCAACTCCTCTATGTATTTTCATTACCATTACATGTATACATTTGGATATATTTATGTATTTATTAATACATATGTTGATACTTCTTCATCCACTATTTACATGGTAATGTTATTAGATTATGTTTTGAATAAAAATGTTAGATTAATTTGAAACTATAATTAAAACCTCGAGATATAATGATAATAATATTCAACTAAGTCTTATTTTATAGAAACATCATACTGATATGACACATATGATATATAAATATTAGGTTAAATGGGCTCATAATTATTCATAATTCTTCTCATGAAGTTTTCACATAGTGATCTCAAGTAAATGAGATCATATGTATAGATCCTCCAATAATAAAACAACATGTTTCAAGTTCCATTGGATGTTTCTATCTATGAACATATTTATTTGTCTCTATACATGATATCATTATAAATGTGTTCCATTTGATCGTGTACTTTTTTTCAAGGGAAAACCCATAACATTGAAGTCTTGGAGAGGTAGCTTGTATTGGGTGTGTCATCAGTGCCATGGAACTGGTTTAGTGATCAAGATATAATTTTTTTTGATTTGAAGTTAGGAAGAGTTATATTGGGGGCCCAATTTTACCAGGATGGTATTACCTTCACTAAATCCATGGACATCATAGTAAGGTCAGGAAATATATAAATAAATAAAATGAGGTTGAAATAATATTTCATCATGTTTTATGAGATATCATGAGACAAACAGATTATATTACACATAATGTGTTCGTAAGAGGTATGAATAAATATGAAATTCCATATCTTCTTGAGTTTCATGATGGGTTTAGAGAAAACTCTCTTGGTCTATGGGTTTGGCTCACTACTATCAGGATAATAACCTATAAGTTCAAATGCTATATGTATCCATAAGTTCCACCTATTTTGATGAATATGAGTATAGGTTATTGTGGGCCTCATGTGTGGGGGTCCTTTAACATTTGATTATGATCGATCACAAGTAAAAATAATTCAATTATATTATTCAAGTTTATAATAATGATTAATTAATTAATTTATCATGTTATTCAGAAGTTGGATTATAAAATTGAATACAAGAAAATATATTATTTCAAATGAACATAGGTTTTTCAACGTTTGTTAAATAAATTGCATTGTTACAAGATGAGGAAATTTTTTTTATTTTACCATGTACCATTTTATATTCTTATGCGTGAGTAATAAAATATTTTTTACATTTAGGATATGTTTATTAATTCATACATGTTTGAAAGTATCTAAAATGATGGTTTTTTAATTTACATGGATAAAAGTAAAATTATAGAAAGTATAACCTAGGTATAAAATCATATTTTATCCAATTTGATATTAATATAAACCATTTGAATGAATTTTGTGAATGATACTCTCCTATCCACTCCTCTTATTTTCATAAAGAGAGATTCTGAAGAAAGAACATGGTCAGAACGATCTCCCCTCCCTGATTGTTTCTACATTATTCACATGATTTAAGGGACATCATAATGATCTTATATTTCTTGTGATAAAACCCGATAAACATAGATTGATGATACATGTTCTATGGAGAAATTTTGGATAATATAGCAGATTTTGAGCTTGGTACCTTTGAGCCATGGAATGTCAATGGCGAGAGAATCAATCTGGATACATCAAATGAAAAAATTACCATTTATAAATTCATTTGATTTTATTTTTTGTTATTGAAATGAAATAAATGTTATTTGTTAATAAATATGGGAAAGAGGGTTTTATAGATTCAGTTATTTAACATGAATCCAAATCCATAAATTTTAATTGTTCACTTTTCATGATTCTACTAAACCCATGGTTCCTTCATCTGATGCCAATTATATTAATTAATAAATACGTTTAATAGCCCTCTTACTTACCATTATTGTTAAGGGTTTTTACCACATACCTAGAAAAAAAATGGCTATTTGATCATCAACACTATCACATCGTATTGTCCATCTTGGTGACATCATGAGATTTTGAAAGACCAATACCCACAATTGTCAGAGTGAAATTCACCCAGATACATGTATCTTCCCTTGTCAAAATAATCTAAAATTAGTGGGATACCATCAGATGTTTCTATTCCTAGAAACTGTAAATTTTGGTTAGAATTTGTTTTAAAAAAACACAAACTACCTCCCAAACTGGATGAGTTCATATCATTTACAGATGACCGTTCAACCTATCTGAGCTTATAGGGAACCATAATGATTGGATACCAAATAGGAATTCTCTTAAAGAACACCCTATATTTTTTTATAATATTTATATTTATATCAACATACATAATGTGTAAAAATTATTCGATCTGATTCGATCTGATCGTTATCTCCCATATTTTCAGTGGTATGGGCTTGATCCCACTAATTCTTTGAATAAATGGCATGAACTGGGCACCAATAAATCCTTGGGTGTTGATGAATTTATAACCAACCAAACAGGCTCCCATCTAACATTATAATACATAGAAGGTACCAAAACTATTATATGGGTCTCTCCCATTATATATTTGGTGAATTTGGTGATACATCATGGCCAGTATGGGTGTGAATAAGATAATTCTCCTAAAACTGGCTAGTTTTGTTGTCCTTATGATGATAGTCACTCTTACCCCATTTAACTCATGGATTACATGTATGTAAGGAATAAATAAAATCACCTTAAAGGATTAAAATTTAATGTGATGATCAGTTTGGGAGATAGATTTCCATATCTTATTAATAAATATTCCTTCTTCCAGTTTAGTCCAATACAAACCATCTGCTTAGAATGTTTCACATGACCAAAAATCCTTAGTGTTCTTCTCTAATGGATCATCTCTGATCATTTTGATGAACAATGTTAACCATATTTTGAATGATACAACGATTTCTAAGAACATGTATCATCCATATATCGCTATTACTAATCCAAGAGGATAGTTATAAATGGGTGGAGTCTTCTTAGAGTCATCCCATAAGTAAAGAGATTGAAATTTTACATACATATCTTCCAATATCGGTGAACCACTGATATTCTCTACATACAAAAGACATATTCCAACATTTCCATGCGTCAGGTGTAATATATTTCTGTTGGGGATCCATATTCTAAATAGGTCTTTTAGAATGATATTATTACAAATATATATATATATATATAAAAGAAAAATCGCAAATGGCCTTTTACAGGCCTACTCTATTTGGATCCAATAAAATTCCCATCACGTTTGTTACAACCATAAGGGCTATCAGAGTGATCATATTTAGATATGAAGTAACCCACTGTGGATATGATTTCTTATTATGTGTGATGGTTCTCGCTGATCTATTAAAGAGTTTGGTTCCTGGATTGAATAGGTAAAATTGTTACATTATTTCTAAGACTAAACAATTACAATGGAAGCCAATCGGATAGAGGGTACTCCATAAGGTTGGCCACCCTTAATCTCATATGATAACCATGAATGAGCATTATAATTTCATGTTGGATATCTTCAACACTATTGGCCATAACAATATAATGATCCATAATTTCCTTATATTTGTTTCTTGTCCCCATTTTAATCAACGAAGTTGATTTTAGTAAATAAATTAAAGGTACAAAACTTGAATAAGACTGCATAACTAATAATTTCATACTATCACATGATCAGTATAAATAAATGTAATCATGTGATTTCTCCAGAGTCTTGTGATCATGTGATCAATTAAGATGCACATGGTCACATGATATCTTATGATTCATGAGGTATCTTAAATGAAAATATGAGACAAGGTCCCAAGAAAAAATTATGAAAATGAGGAATAACTATGGATAATTGTTTTTTAGAGTTACGCGAACATGGTTAGTCAAAGAAATTAAGCATGTTGTTCACATGAAGCAGGTAGGAATGTTGATCACTTGAATTATTCATACATAATAGTGACATGATTATGATATGCAGAAGATTTATGCAATATGTTTTGGATATCTGAGAGGACTCACAAATGGGCCACAAGTTAGGATAGATCCACCACATTACCACCAATTCATATTGAAGGATTTTTGGGATACCCATATCCACATTAAAGACAAAGGGACTATGATTGGCATCCACTTCCTCAGGAATGAGTCCTCCCTTTCCTTTAGAGACTAAATTTCCAACGTGGAATTTTTTGGTGCCCTCAATATGGGCATGGATGATGATGAGATAATAAAAATAAGGATATTATCATTTGAGAGAGAGAGAGAACAATGGCATATATACCAAGGAGATGCTCCCAAAAGGGGAATTTAGGTGCGTTGTGTAATATTATGTTGATTACATGACTATTTGGTGTGATCTCATGACACCGAATAGGTCACAAAATACTAAATAATCAATGTGATGGAAGAAAAACATGTTATCAATGGTAGATACATTCTTGTTTTTTGAGTATCACACAACATGATAGAGACTACACCTGAAATGGAAGGTAATGTGATCAATGTCATGTTAGACATACGGTGGGTTCCACTTAGGTGATGCAAATAATTTTTTATGATGATGAAAAGGTATATACACATTTCTTGTCAAGTGATGCATTAGAGATACTTTCCCAATGATGGTAGTGTTTTGCGATCGGATGGACCTTATAGGATCACACAACCTCCTAGTCATGTGTTTGACTAAAATCACGTGATTCCACAAGCTCTTGAAGACTCAGTACACTAACATATATCCCCACACATGGATTCCTTTCTACATATATTAAAAAATATATCAAATAACTTTTCATATAAAAAAGCTCCCTTCTCAAAGAGGAAATGGGTACACACTAACATAGATGGATATAGAGAACTAAATGGTAAATAAGAGGGGGGAATAGATAGAAGGGATTAGTATTTTGGAAGTTTAGAGACTCATAGATTACTATTTGGTACATCTAAAAGTAACTATTAGATGGATTACTCAATCACAAGGGGGATTTAAATCCAATGGCATGTATGATAGTGTGAATGTCGGTTGTGGGGCCCATATTCGGTCACACAATCTCTTGAACACTCCCTTATCATGAGAATTTAGATATTTCATTCAGATATGTGATCATCAAACCCAATTTAAGTCATTATATCAGAAGATCCAGACTTTTTCATGTGACCATGGATATGGACTCCCCTGAACCTAGGTCCTTCACACTATTCCTTAACTCCCTTTTAACTATGCATCCTCATAAATCCTTTTTTTATTTTTTAAAAATTAAATTTAGGATTCAGTGGTAACCTCAAAGAAAAAAATGATTCAATCTAAAATAGTAGATTTAAAAATTAAAAACAAAGATTCCAATCGATGGATGATCCTTGAAAATCAAAAACCCCCACACAATAATCCAATCACCACTAAATCACCTTGATTAGAAGAAATTGGGCAACAAGCCAACTAGAAGCATGCCAACACACAGTCAAGATCACCAACATCACCTCCAATTCCCTAGAAAGGGAACAAACCAACACCGTCCAACCACAACATCAAACCACCATCACAGTAGGTGTCCTCAAACCCACTTTCATCATTTTATAAAAATTCCCATTATCACACTAGTTCACCGGTGAGAACCACCTGCCAAATCCCTCTTCGTTGCCATTAAAATACCATCTTCACCACTAAAAAAACAACATATTTACTAAAATGAAACTTCATTGTAGAAGTATAAGGTGTCATTTAAGACCATCAATATTCACAAATCAAAGAAAACATGAAAGACAGAGCCAAAATAAATCATCGGGGATGAAGCACTTGATCCTTATAAATGGACCAACCAAAAACCAGGAAGAACAAGAACGCTAAAGGAGTCCTAAAAGAATGACATGAGCCAGCTCAGATCACTTATCTTGGTACACCATCAAAAGTTAATCTAGCACATCTCAAACCCACACAGTAAACTACTAGACCACATAGACTAGAGGAAGTGGTAGAACATGAGGTAAGAGTAGAGATCAAAATAGACAATGGCATCAACAATGGTTCATAACCTTCACCCAGACACCAAATTCTTCCATTGAATCATCAACCAAGATAAAACCATCATCAATGATTCCACCAGTAAAAAACAATAAGAAAAAAACTGCAACAAAAACACTGAAACCCTCCAAGAATAGAAAGAAAAAAATCCATAGTCATTCCATTGTAGATAAAGCCTCTACACCATCCAAATCCCCCAAAATAACCCTTTTCCCGGACCATAGTTGGAGTCTATCATGAAGGGGATGATTAAAATATCATAGGAGGTGAGTGGAGGACGAGGCTACGAAGATCCATGATTTTATTTTTCATCATCACAAAATCTGATGAAGACATGGAATCCCTTTGATGTAATACCCTAGTCTTTCTTATTGTATGTTACTCTTTTCATACCTCTGTATCCCATACCCTATATTATTAAAGAAATAGGTTAGAATGAAATTTTTTAAGTTTTCACTTTATGTATAAGACCCAAATAGATCTCATTGATTATTTCATGAATCGTGACTCATCAATATGATGAGGAGATAGAAATAGATTTTGTTAGCATTAGTTTTTAATACCCTTTAAAATATAGTGCTACACTCTCATGGAATGTGTCTAATATCCTGGTATTTATTTTTTATGATATCAATCATGACTCACATGGTCTTAGAGATCTGTGATGATCATTTCAACCACGTCATGAAGAATCCTCCATTATAGGCTTCCTTTTTAGGTGTAATCCCTATAAATAGTTGAACTGTGTGGTATCTAATTCATGTTACTAATGATATATATAGGAAACCTCTCTAAGGATTGAAGCAAATATAATATCCCATGTATTATCAAATTTTAATATCCTAGATTTCATATGGCCACATTCTTTGTATAACCTATGCATGATTATCTATTATTACACCTTTCATAACACAACAATCCTAGTCACATGATGTTAAACTACATGACAATATCATTTTTATGATGTTAAACCGCATGTTATGGTTATATCACATGACATCAAACTATGTCATTTAAACTACATAGTATTTGATTCCTATATTGATGGGATATATAGGAAAAAAATATATTGTTCAAAACTAGAACATTTAATCTTAACTTCACCTACACTAGGGAAATATTACCAGTGGATCATCCCTTTATCAGACCATATTCTTGATAAATTCAGTTCCCACATAGAGGGATATATTCCCTTCAGGTCTAGTCATATTATTTTATTCAAGACATATTCTCAATGGGACCTATATTTATAAGGACATATCCAATAAGAGACCACCCTATACTAATTGGGCCATATCCCCTTCATGGTCAAAATAATTTTGTTTCTCATGCATTAGTCCCACACCAACCATTATTATGTATCTTTCACCTAATCTTTATTAGTGCATGATATTAAACTTCAATAATCAGTCCTTATCACATGAAATTAAATGGTATAAAATATCATATTAAGTGGAATTGAACTATGAGGTTTTTTATTCCTTTTATAAGGATATGTTGGAAACCCATTTATATTCCTAATCCCAGCACCACAAATGACCACTTCCTTCTAAGATGTTGATAAAATCCTTGGTGCGAAACTGATTTCTTTTAAAAACAAAATAATCTAAGGAACAACATCACTAAGTTATAATAATATAAATATGGATAATACAAAATACATAAAAATGTTCACATTAAAGAGATACTTCTAATATGTACAAACATTCACAACAACATTTTATAGTATCCAATTGTTATTTTTATGGTCACTAATAAGAATTAAATCTATAATGGAGTCCTAGAATATGCAATAATTCCCCAAAATAGGGTGTTATGAGTTTATACACACATATTATCGACCAATTTGATTTATTAAGAATCATTGGTATGAAACTCCACTGGACACCTTCTTTAAAATATTAGTTCTATAACTTTTTAGATATGTGGGAGTCATTGGGTGTTTTTGGTTCCATGAATAAACCCTATTTTGAAATATTATGAGATAGGAGTTGGAACAAAATGTGAGGATTTTGAAACAATACACAACCCTTCAAAACCATGTGTTGTAGGATACCTTATCGTAGGTTGAAACAACAGTGTTGGAGGTTTGGGAGCTCGTTCTGATGTCCCATTGAACCCAGATAGGGTTTCATGATAGATTCACTCATGTTTAAGGACTCTGATTTCCTAATGAATGACTTTATTTCTTATAGAATTAATTTAAGGGTACAATTAGGTGGGTGAATTCATCATATAGTGTTAAATACATTATTTTTGTTCATATTTACTTTTTATAAAGGGGATATTTTGGGATAAATTCTTGGGAAATTCTTATGTTCTCTTTTAAAATTATGTATTCATTATTCTATAAACATATTAAGTTTTAAAAAATTTGAATATGATATTGTTCCATATATAAATATCTATGTGATGTCATAATCTAAGGATAAGTAGGTTGGAAAAAATATGAATACCACCTGAGATTGATCAAGAAAATGGTAATGAATTTATCCAAGGACCCAACTGTTAGGGGACAATACCTACTTCCATATAAATAATTAAGAATAATTATGGAGGATAATATGGTCTTTGATACAACTAATGTCAGTGAGGAATTGTATGAGATTCATTTCTGATGTTACCTTTATTGGCTATGATTTATCTACAGTAGTAGGTACTTATTAAGATGATATCAAAAATATATATTTTCTCGTGGAGGGTATCTTTATTTATGAGACATAATTTCATGATGATCGTGATTCATTATTAGTTGTTGGTTAGTTTAAGATGATCATTTGGACATGGTAATTGATTCAATTGAGCTAGAGGTATAGGCTAATTATTGGTTTGATTTGGATAGCTTCTTGATTTTAAGGATGGATATATTACTTGTGTTATGAGATTTTTTATGTGTTTCCTGATGGGTGTAAATAATACCTTTTTATGTGAGGTTAGTAATTTTTTCAATGTATTGGAAATGATATTTCAATGAATTTTTATACGATCATGGGTTTTTAGAGGATATGGGACACTGATATTACAACTTTATGTTATTTAAGGTTTTATGATAGGTGATTGGGATTGTTATTATTTTTTTGTGGTGTGGTTTAATATGTCCATTAAACCTATATAGAGATGATAAGAATTCATTTACCAGGAATATAGATTCTAATTATACTATTAAATTGAGGTATATAGTTAGAATGTTTTTTGAATGGAAGCCCACCCTTAGGTGGATTTTGTGAGGGTTATTTAAAATTACTCTATGAAAATGGTACTTTATTTTAGGTTTAACCATGATGGGTTCAAATGAAAATGAATTAATTATGAGTGATAAAGATAAATCAAAATGTGTAACCTATTTCCATTGGAATACTGGGAAGATATTTTTCATGATAAAAATTATTAAAGATATTTTTCTCATGAGGGACTGATTTTAGAGGTGATTTATTTCATCCTTACTAGTAGTCACCTTCTTTATTGAGTCCCTTTTTGTGTCTTAATTAGACTATTTTATATCATCAATGGGATCCTGAACTTTATTACTTTGTATTATTGTGCCATGTCTCCTCGATAGGAAATATTATTGACGAGATTCGGTCCATGTGTATGGTGTGGTAGTGAAAATTTTCTCCTTATTGGATTTAAAAGTTTTATATTCAACTACATCAGTAAGAGTAATAAAAAATTGAAATTTTGGTTTTTTTCAGATCCTTGATATATTAACATATAAAATAAGTTAGATATGGTATATTAGTTTCTATAGTTACTATAAAATGTTAAATGATAGGGTTATAATTATTGGCGTATTCATGATGGAAGAATGACTGGTATTAGAATTTATGGTACTGTAATGAGGTTGTTATAAAAATATATAAACATCATTAACCTTAAATGATTACCCAACTCACTATATATTACTAGTATAATATTGATAAGACATATCTTATAATTTAATAAAACTAGACAATGATGATGTGTCATGGTGTAGTTAGTGTAAGAAAGGTAAATTCATTGTGTTATTATGAAAAAATTCACTCTTTATTTTACAGGTAATGTAATATAATTAATATATGTTAGCAATGAGGTGTCTAACATGATTTGAAAATTTGAGGTGATTCTCTATATGTGTGTTATCTTAATGGTTGGGGATCATGGTGTGACTAATTGGAATTAAAGGGAAATATTTATTAAGATAAGGAAATGTGTAGTTTATAATGATGAGGTAAAGCAGTTATAATGATATTGTTAAAGTGAATATTTATGATAATTTCATTAATCATTATTCTATGTAATTGATTTATTCTATGACATTGTATGGTATAAATGTTACTGAGCCCAAGCAGTCTATATTCTTTCCCATCCAGCCCTAATCATTTGTTTCATAACATGAATATTCATTTCATTCCTCAAGAGAGGATGCTAGTTTAATGATATTTTTGTGAAATTGTTATTAGTAGTTAGTTTTTTAAAATTGAAATATGGGTTATCCTTTACTGTTTGGTTTTGGGTTTTGTCCTGTTGAGGTGTCTTGTGACTAAGATAATGACGTTGCATGGAGTCTCATTGATATGATATAAAATAGTTGTGTCTATTTTACATCAATGTTAATGAGGAAGTTTAAAAAGATGTATAAGTTTTTATTGGGGTATATATAATGGATTTTTTTGGATCATAACATGATCAAAGTATCATAATAAACCCATTATAGTGCTTGATTATTCATTAACAAACTAGTAATCATAATAAAGACCAAAAAATAAAACATACATACCTTTACTTATGCAAACTCCATCTCTAATGAACTATGAGGATCTTACTTGATGGAGATCTGTGAGTTAAATCCTAAGGAATATCACCTCTATAAGGATGTAACTTTTCACTAGAGTCCTCATTTATAATAATAGGTTCCTTGATCTACATAGATGTGCTAAAAACTTCCTCGATCAAGAAAAATGAAGTATTAGACATTGAATAGATTTCTAACTATGGATTGATTGTTTCACATTCTCACAATAGGGGGGTCATATCCCTTTATGTAGGAATACTATTTTAATTAAATGGATTCAGGTGTGAGTTTCCATCACATGGAAGCCATCATGAGTTATCCATTATGCACTCCTATTGATAATATTATATTTTTAAATTTTCAATTTTTTATGCATTAAATGACTGATTGATTCATGACTGAAGGAAATTATATAAAATTGGTATAGAATCACTTCACCAAAATATCCCATATTTCCATCCTATCATATACTATAATAATTACTGATAGTTTTATAACCATTAATTTTCATATACAGATATATCATAATGATGATATTAATTACCAGACTATCGCATGCTACAAGTTAAGGTAAATCATACAACTTGATATTCCTATTTATTATATATCTAATTATCTCTTATTTCCACTAAAATCTAATGTACATTATAAAAAACATTATAACTCATTTCGAATCTTTCCAAACACTTTTTGATATGGTGTATTAAGTTATCTTCATTTTGGAACATACATTTTATCAAAAATGTTAATCTACATTTTAATATCTAAATACGTTACCCTACATGACATTGTATCATTGAAAAACAATGAAATCTTGATCTTATATATGTAATCAAAGAGAACACCCTAGAGAAACATTAGTGCTACTAAAGATACAAAGGGTTTTTGTATAATCTGCATCAAACATACTCAAATATCCATATGAACTTGTACACCAAAAGACTTATAAAGTTAATATATTTATACATATATAATCCCTTTTTTATGAATTCAAGTGACTATTAGACATAAAACTTATTAATATCATATAATAAAACTCATACATTCGTGATTCTCTAAAATAGACTGACCAGTTCAAATGAATACATCACATGTTACTTAATTAAACATAGAAAATCATTTCCTCAGTATAATTCAACTAAGGGACTGGCTATATTTTCTTTTCAAAAGAGTGCAACTATTATCTTAATTGATCTCTAACTAAAAAAATGACCAAAAACATATCCACCCACCCTCTAAATTTTTTAATCCTTAAAGATTTCATAAGTAATCTTTTTAATTAAAACTTTTCTCATACGAAGTATATCATTAACATCATGTAATAGTGATTCATAATATGCATACACATTTTAGTATATCAATTACCACATCACATTAAATGTGATATAATTTGGTAGGCCAACCCAGATAATGAGTCTCAACTAATTATCTTATACGCGTGTTCTTTGTATCACATATACAACTCTTTGTATAAAATACTAGATAATAAATGCATTGATTTTAATTAATAATCACTAACCATAACACTCCTTGACGGTCATTGAATATGGAAAAAATAAACACATTTTTGAGGGGATATTATCATTCTATTATTCATGTAATATAGATAAAGACAAATGAATTAATGATAAATAGATATTGAATTTATTAAAAAATCATGATACATTTTATAATCAATACATCCAATATCTCATGTATCTTATTTTGGAGAGTTTCATCATGACCATGATATTTTTATTATTTTGATGGATTAATTAATGTATATGCTACATTTTTTTTAAGATTCTATGTTGTTACAATTTACAGTACATAGTCTTCTAAAAAGATAAAATTTGGATGACAGTGTTTCCTAATGATCAAAAAATAGAAGTAACTATCTTTAGTGGTTGGAGGGATAGATAAAAAAATATGATTATCATATAGAATTTTACATAGATTAATGATTCTAATAGGAATAAAAAAATGTTTGAACCTTTAGTGTACCATGGAATATTCATCAGCTTTAGCATTCAAGAATTGAATATTAAAGAGTATCATCAATCACTGGGGTTCAACTCTAGGTTGTACATGAAACTCATATAGTAGTGTAAACAGATGATCAACTATGAATATCTATATAAATGGGGTGGGACCACTTCTAAACAATGGTGTGTTCCTTGTTCTCCTAACATGTAAAAAAATAACCATAATTCAGTTCAAATTTTTATTTATTTTTGTAATATTTATATCATTTGGAAGTATTAAAAATGGATGTATCATTCTCCCATTAAAAGAAGACATAATTTTGTGAACCACATAAGACTAAATTGTTTCTTAATTTTATTTATTTTTTTAATTTTTTAATGTTAGTATTTGATCTATATAGAGTGTGTGTATGTTGTCTGTGACAGTGTTTATAAATTGTGATGTTTGAGGTCCTAATCTTCTGGAAATTTTTTTTTTAGAGTATTGCTTTATCGGTGGAGGAATCCAAATATTTTATTATTGACAGGAATACTGTCTGAGAGGTGTTTATCTGGTGGATATGTAGATTATTTATACCCTAAGAAGTGCTATCATATATTGGTTAAGATCTTAGAGGTTCTCACATTGTAATAGATTTGGTAGCATTTTTTCCATTTAATGTTTTTTGAATTAGTGGTAGTTTACTGGTATTAGAATGATGGAGTTGAATGATTATAATGTATGGGTAGATATGTTTGACATCAAATAAATTGGATATTAGAATATGTAGATATTAGATTATCTCATTCAAAAAGACTTGTAAATTTTATTGGAAAGAATCAAAGAATATATCATAGAAAAGTGGAATCGAAAAACCTATATATAAAGGTGCTCTGACTCATTTTGATATTATTGACTCAAAACATGGCCTTTAACATTCAAAAGGTAAATACATTTGTAAAATTAATGAATACTATAGAATATATGTTTGAAAATATCAAAATAAAAAAAATCATGATTAATATAATGTTTTATATAATGTTATTGGAAGATATGTGTTTGATTGATCATATAAATTATTTTAACAAGATTTAAAGTCAACTTAGATATGTTAATGTAATGTTTTTAGAATTTGTTTTCTCATAACTATTGTATCATCACCTTCGCAAATTTTGTATGTGATCATAACTATCATGTGAAATTACTCGTGGATGTTAGAATTAGTCTTTAATGATGTTTATGGGATAGTATTGAATAGAGATCTTAGAATGAGATAGGTCAATGTTCCATTTCATAGTTCTCTCAATATAGATAGAAGATGACAACTACCAAACTATAAGATAAGTTAGATGAAATATGATAATAATTTATGTGGATAAATTAAATGTAAACCTTATGGTCATCACCAATCACATTGGAACTCTAATAAGAGATGGAATATTAAGAAGGATCATATGGGGAGAAAGGTAAATTTCATATAACAACTATTAGTAAGTACAAGTTCTATGAATTCAGCTATAAGAGAAGGTGGAGGTAGTTTACTATTCAGTATGAACGTTATGATGAAACCATGGATCCTTGATTCTAGAGAAATGATAAACTGCATGGTAAAGAAATTATTCATGGAAAATTAAGTGTCCAGGTATTTTGGCATGGTACAATTTGAAGGTGGTGAGGTTATGTAAATTTTTGGGATGGTCTATGTAAAGGTTTAGAAGAACAAAAGTTAACATGATCACAAATTACTTATAAATATACTAGGTTTAAAGAAGAATTCAATTTATATGGGTCAACTGGATGAATTATAGTTTGTAGTAATCTTTTCAAATGGAGTGTAGAATATTACACAAAGTTTAATGGTTATGTATAAATTTATAATAGAAGAAACCTTAAAATATTATCATAAAGAGTGAAACCTGTTGAAACTATAATGTTTAATTGTTCAACGTTATGGAATTGTCAATTTGTGAATCCTAGTGAGAATAACATGAATATTTTAGCATCAAATGAATGTTTATTAAAGAGGATATAGAAATTGGAGATTTTGATATTTCTCTACAAAGGAAGAGACAAAAATAGTCATTCAAATTGATAAGAGAGACACTCAAGATTGGGATTTTGTAATTAGTTCACATAGACATATGGCGAACTTCCCCTATCCAATGTCATTGTGGGTCACCAAACATTGTGGAAGTCCTTGAAAATTCCATGTGGAAGGTATGGGTTTAATTTCTAAAACAAAAATATGAAGTATTTTAATTTTTTCAATGGATGGTAATGATTGAGAGTTATACTTGATGTAAGATGAAGCGATTAAAGTTTAAAATGGTGGTGAATATAACTGAATGAGATTCTATAAATTCTATAACCGCATAGGGAAAAAAGATAAGAAGCTACCCAATACCCATAAATAGAATTTCATGGACAAATTAATGAACCTAAAACTAATAGAAATGTCTTGGAGGGAGATTTTTTACTTAGAAATGTCCAATTAAATATCGATGGAAGAGGTAAATTTTGATGTGTACTTAGTTAAAAGAATTTTTTCAGCACTAATAGGGTATGAAACACCAAAATCACTATGGTGAATTAATACAATGGAACTTAACCACTGAAATTCCATCAAGAGTCTTACATAGATGAAAACAATAAATAATTAATTAGAAAAAAGAAATTTTTCTTCAATGGGAGGATCTTATACAAATAATTGAAGTATAAGGATAATGGAGATGATGAAAAAAAACCTAAATAAATTCAATTTGATCAAAATAGGATATTTTAAAATACATAATTACTTAATAGTTTATATGGTAGGATTAATATTCTGTAAAATATTCCAATAGAATAAGAACTAATGAGCTCAAATTCTACTAAGTCTCGAGTGGGAGCACCAAACATTAGGGATATGAATTTCAGGGAAATTTAAGAAGTAATTCTAGATATATTAGTGCCACACGGTAACTTGCATAGACATTTTAGGTCTAGATGAATGACTCAAAGTGGTGTTCTTGCGTTGTACTATCTAATTCTAATGTATGGATGGGAAACCATGAGACCAAAAGAAGATTGAAATTTTAAAGATTCTAAATAATGGTAGTTAATTATTAAGGATTATTTGGATTTTATTCATATGAATAAATCATTTAGCTAATGCTTTTACCACAAGGGATGAATTCATCTGAGGACAAATGGGTATTTCATATTAAGGAATAATTTTCTGGGAGGAGGTGGTGGAAAGAATTTCTAGTGGAGAAAGGATTTCAATAGAAACAACGTATACAATTCCCCAAAACATTTTCAGTATTTGTAGTATATATTACTATCTAGATGTTATGAGAATGTATTTGTTTGAGAATTTTAGTTTGGATCAAATGGATGTAAAAAATTACATTTCTCGATGGAGATTTGGAGAAGGAAATTTATGTGAAGTAATTCATGGGTTTCATGGATCAGAAAAAAGGACTTAGTGTAGAAGATGAATATAATTCTCTATGTATTGAAACAAGTACAGAGGCAATGTAACTAGAATTTTGATGTTTTTATTATGGTAATAGGTTTTAGGATGAGCAATATAGAATTGTTTTTCTACCAGATGTTTTTTAAAGATTAGGGTTTCTACTTGATGATCTTATATGTTTATAACATTCTCTTGGTGGGTTCATACATTGGAAGGATTGATTAATTAGAGAAAGAATTTTCTGGAAGCTTTGAGATAAATTATCTCAGTGATGGAAAGAAAATTTTGTTGAGCAGGATTGAGAAAGATATGAAAGTTTGAATCATAGCATTGTTTCAAAATGATTACATATGGAAAATTAACGAGATGTTCAGCATGTTAATAAGTAAACTGGTTTCAACCACTATTTACTTAAACTTCAATATTTACAAATATAGTGTTCCAATGATGGGATTTTAGGTGAGGTATATTGAAAAGGTTATATTTTCATTAATGGTTGGAGTTATAATGTATTCTAGGTTATTCACTCATCTGGGCGTTGGATATATAGTGGGGGATGCCATCCATTTTATGTCCAATCATTGGAATGAATGTCAGGAATTCGTGAAATGGGTCATATGGAATTTTAATGTAATGAAAAATAAAATATTTTTCTTGATATGGGTCATCCGCTTTAGATATATGTTGATGTGGATGATTTATACACAAGGAATAGTAGACACTTTTTTGTGCTCACATATGAAGAAATAATAGTGAGATAGATGATAAGATTAAAACTGGTGGTATAATTTTTAACAAAAGAAAAAAGTAAGAAATTATAAGGTTGAGTAGACTATTGGAGTCAAATATATTATTTTGATAAATGGATAAATCTATAATGGATGTCAAAACACAATACACTTTTCTTTGGATCAACTATTCCATGCATGAACAAATAACATCGATCTGAAATATCATATCATCTAGAAGTTTCTGTAGAACAAGGAACATAAATAATAGAATATATCTTGGAGAAAAAATATAATGTATATTTTCACCAGGAATCTAGCCAATAAAATTTTGTGTCGATGTTTTAAATCAGTAGGACTTGGGTTAATGAATGAATGGGGATATGATACAGCATTAGGATTAGTTGATTTTACCCAAGTGTTGGATAATTTATAGTGTTTCCTAAAGCAGAACTCCAATAGGATATTTTTTGGATGTCTAGTCTAGGTAAGCTTAACTAACATAGTATAATATAAGGGGAAATATGGATAAAAGTTCATCGCAATGATTAGAACTTTCCAGTAGTCATATATAGGGGTTAGAAGGATTGATTGGATAATGTGATTTTATGATGGTCTTCAGTACTGGTAAGTAGTTTGAATAGGTAAAATGGTTGTTTCAACCTTCTGTGTATCATGGAATGTTAACCAGATTCAATGATTAGGTGATTAATGTAAAAAATTATCAAAATTAATTGGTTTTTAATGATGGGTTATCAATTAAAATTAAATGTTAGTGAAACCAGACAATTTCTGAGACCATCTATATAAGAATATTGGGATAAATTTTACAAGGGGTGTGTGTCATGTGATCATAATGTTATTTTTTTTAAAAATATGTCAGTTATAATTAATTATTGAGTTTTATAATCACTTTATAATCTTATTTTAATAGAAATGGGAGTAGTTTTCTCCTATGGATATATGATTTATATTCTAAACCATGTAAAACCAAAGTATTCATATCTTTTCTTTATGTTTTTTTATTGTTTGAATTTTGGGTATGATTTTTATGGATTTTTTATATGAAATGTGATACTTGGTGAACTATGTTAAATGTTTAAACTTCTTATCTTCTAGTATATAAGATATTTATGTTAGAATATAATTGGTGGAGGCATTTAGAGCTTTTCTTTTAATTTTGCATAATATCTAAGAGGTGGGAATTTAGTGGATCCTTAGAGTGTTTCAAACCCAAAAAATATTTTCATATATATCAAACAACATATCAATACATCACCCCTCTCAATGATCTCTCATTACTCATGAAGAATTTATTTGGTACTTTGGAGATACCATGGTTTATTGTATTAAGAAATAAACTTGTTGTTTTCATAATAAATCTCGATTTCGATTGAACCCTTAGTTTTAGGTAATTGAATTTATTTCATATTTTTAGAGCCTGTACAGTGCTTGGGTTATGTTTTAGGAAGATTAGGTATGTTTAATCAGGTTATGGAGGTGTTTTTGGGGTTTTATTTTTTTTTCATGGTTAATAGAGATTGTGCACCACTTCTTGGAAACTATGCAACATGTTTTTGGAGTCATTTGACAAGTACACAGTTACTGCACGTTTCGGACAAACTAGGTGATCTCCCTAGGGAATCCATGAAAATTGAAACAAAGGTAAAATCATGGTTCGGAAATGATTTTTCTAACCATTCAAGATAATATTATAAGGAGTACCTTTAATATATTAGAATTGCACTATTAGGGCATAGTTTTCTAAATTGTATGACTTAATCTTGTAAAAACCTATTGGCACCAAAAAAAATGGTTGTTGTAATATAAATTAATAAATGAAACCCTTATTAATCTACTAATAATCAATGATATTGAATTCCCTTTTCACCTAACGCTCTATTAGAGACTTGTTTTGATCTAGAGGAGTCTTTTGTCAAATAAAAGGATGTTGGGGATCTTGATTCAGTAATAAGTCATTATTTTTACCTATTCTTCTTGGATATATTATTATTCTCTATCATGGACCCATAGATATAGTCTTACAAGGATATATATATATTCTATGGTGAGAATATTGAAGAGATATGATTGAAATGATTTAAAGAGTGAATACCCAATGTCAGATCTAGAAGATATGAGTAATGTTATTCATTTTTTTGAACCGCTAAGACATAGGTGGTTTCTATATCATCTCCAATATTACAAGAACATGCAACCTTAATTGTGATTGAATATTTTTCTTGAAATAATTTTGAAAACCTTCTCCGATTCAAATGGAAATCCATTTTTTATGGATTCTAATATTGTGGAAAATTGGATAGGTTTTGGAAAAACCCCTTTACTCATAACTTTAAAATTGTGATTTTAATATAATGGATTTAATTTGATGCACAAAAGTTGTTTGATTAAATATTTTCAAGAAATATGTTTTTCTTTTTATGTGATTTGGTTTGGATTAGAATTTTTCAAACATGGTTTCTATGATTTTATTAGGGAAAGGACCTTGGGGGAGGGTTGTGTGCCATTGGAGAACCTGGATATTAGTTAAATAATGATGACTTGGTATATCTATGACAGAAAACTAATAAATATGGGTCTATCACTTGGAATTCATGGGTGTGTGTATGTGGATACATGGGTATTCCAGATAAATGAGAAGTGATTCAATGAAATTTTTTATTAGTTTCCATGGATCTTTTTTATGGTTCTGATATAAATTTTTTTTAATGATTCTTAATTCTTTTACATAAAATTTGATAACCAGTTATTTCCCTAGTGGTGCATGTAGGGAAGTCTTTGGTGAAAATACTATAGTGTTTATACTCACCCCTTTCTGGGAACTATGCCTCATTTTCAGATGTCATCTACTGGGTCACAGTGACGGGGAAGGTATCATATTTCTCCATTTACTAATCTTGACTCCATGGTTATGGAAAATAGAGTTGGAGTTTGGAGCTTGTTTAGGTGTTTCATTTGATGATTCCATGTTTGTGTTTTTTGAATCTATTTTCCTTTAATTTTATATTGGTTATATATTTGGTTCTAATGGTACTCTGATATTATATTTTTCTGTTTGGTATCCCTTTGGAAGTGTTGTCCATTTATTATTCATATACAGTATTGGATGTTTACTATTGATGTTCATATAGTTATTTATCTTAAAATGGTAAAATCATATACCAACATTATTTATATCCATTTTTATTTATTATTAAACATTGGTGTCTTGGGGATGTCACTTAAGGATGGTAACACCATTGTCTCTTCTCAAGAAAATGTTGTGGGAGAAAGATATTCAAAATCTTGTTTGTCTTGGTTGATATTTCTTTATCTTGGGATGGTATTAAGGATATTTTATTATCAAACCATGAAATATCTATCTTAAACTAAATAACTGACATTTTATGCTGAATATCACATTACTGGGGTTTTTGGGTAAAATGTGATTTAAAACACTTCTAGGAAAGGTTTAATCTCATTTTTGTAGTTTTATTTAATGAGTATTATATATCATGCATTTATAGTGAGACTTACTACTAGGAATTCATTGTTAAATATCTGTTGAATTATTTTATAAAAAGGAAAATTGATTTCAATGGATGGAATTTTAAAATAATTGTTGTGATAATTGATAATAAAGTAAATTATAATATATAATCCTTTAGTTTCAAGCGAGTGATAAAAAAAATGGATTTTATTTTGGTAATATAAATTGGAACCCAGTAGACATCATAGGAACAAACTAGATGATGTTACTAAAAATGTGGTTTCACTTGATCCATAGGTAATCCAATAATAGGGCTAAGAATCATTAAATTTTTTAATTTATAAACATCGGTAACATGCTTTGAAAAATGAACCATTTGGATCAATTATAAATGACAAAATATTCCCTTTTTTCAGGGGTCCATAAAAATAAGAAGTCAGGTTGGATATAATGATAAAATATTTTAAATTACTGGGAACACTAAATGAGATAATTATTATGTTGGAAACACATATGTTGGAAGATCCTATTTGAAAATGGTGAGATTTAGCCGTTACACATAAATTTGACAAAGTATGAAATGGGAGGAATTTAAATAATTGTTTAAAAAGAAGTTATATCCGTACACCTTTCAGATATCTATAACAATAGATTTATTTATAATAAATTACGATAATCTCTCAGTAACAGAGTATGAATCTAAATTTATGAATTTAGAATTTTTTCATTAAAGTGTTGTTATAAGGGAATCCTTGAGGATATTTATTTTTTAGACTATATTGTGACTACAAATTCAGTCAAAGATGGGTATTTTGTGTATTATGGACTATACGAAGATTGTTAATAGTGAGACCTTGTTAGAAATAAATATCACTATAAATATGGTTGCTTGTATCAATTTTGTCCCTATGGTAACAGTTGGGAACTCCAATTCGAAGAATAAGAGAAAGGGGGGCACTTATTTCTAGGGTGGTTGTATAACTTATAATTAAACCCTGGAATTAGTAAACATACCTCCTAGACTAAAAGGTATGAATATATATTATCAATGTAGTTCTTGTGAGCATATCTTGTGAGATTGTATGGAACCACCTAGTGTTTTAAAAACTATAAAAGATGAGAATTTTCAATGTTATTATATCAATACTCCATGTTAGGGTTCTAGAGACACGTCTCATGTTTCTCATACATCTAATGATTCAAGTATATGAGATCCTCATAATACCCCTTATCCTCATAATCGAATGAGACATAATGATTCTAGGAACACCACGACTCCTTAACCAATGAAATCTAAAATGGGTAAAAATGAGTAAGGGATAATGAGTAAGCAACAATATGGTGTTGATCAGGTGATTATAGATTATCAATATAGTCTATTGATAGTGTGAGGTAGTATAATTATGAATTATAACCTTATAAAAGTCTTGTTTGATATGGGCATCGCTAACACTTTTTTTTTCTTGTGTTTTTGAAAATATGGGTTAACATGTTGAGAATATTCCTTCTATTTTGAAACATCAAAAACCTCTGAGGAAAATAGAATGTTGAGCCTTTATGTGTAAATATTTTTCTATAATGATAAATGTGGATCAATTTATTTTGGGTTTTTATATCCTTAAAATGTAAATTTGGTACATGATTTTGGGTATGGATTGGTTGATGTCGTTCAAGGCCTGTATCAACTATTATACCTAAAAGGTATGCTTCACATATCTGGATGGCTTCAAGCATCTCTTTAGAGGATATTTTATTACGAATGGAAGTAGAGAAGGACCTTTTACATAGTTAGTTATAACCATATAATATTTGTTGGTAGTAGTTGCTTTGGAATCTATTAATGGGATCATAAATAAATATTTTACCAAAAATATTGACCAAATTTTTAGTGTTTTTTCTAACATTTCCTTTAGGTTTTCAATGAAAATATATATTAATTTTATGATTGATATTCTCTAAGGGACCAACACTATTTCACTTCCTTATTATATGATGGAACTAGAGTAATTCACAGAATTTAAAGTGTAATTGGAAGAGTTGGAAATAAAATGGATCATTCCATTAAGCACATCCTCATGGGAGTCACCAGTACTTTTAGTAATGATGTTTGAAGGAACTATTAGGCTTTATGTAGATTATTGTATCATTTAAAATGTAATTATAATGAAATAATAACCTATTTATTAAATTGATTATTTTTTGATCAATTTAGGGGAACCCAATGGTTCTACAAAATGGACCAACAATCGGGATTTCACAATCATCTTGCTCAGATATTTTTCATTATGAAAACATCGTTCAGGAGCCATTATAGTCAGTATGAATATATTATTATTCCCATTGGACTTATAAAAGTACAAATTGTGTTCATTGAATTAATGAATTAAATTTGTTAGAGGTAACTTGTTTTCTTTATTAGTGTCTTTCATTGATGATATCTGTAGAGACCCGACGTTTGACGTACATAGACATTACATTACTTTTTCGGAATACTTAGTACATAACAAAAACACACACACAAGGACCGTAACAGTTTAGTGTCTTTGGAAACTCAGAATATAATCTTCTAATCATGGTGAAAGATCTTCAACATCTCCCATAAAGATCTTATTTTTTTTTACCTAAAACCATTGTTTATATCCTGGGGAAAAGAAAACATAAAAGGTTGAGCTCAAATGCTCAGTAAGGGTAAAAAAATAAATGTCATTCACATCATATACATAAGAACATAACTTTTGGAAATCTTAACCTGCAAAAGAAATCATAATTTCATAACATGGGATAAATCATAGTAGTGAAATGTAAACCCCAATAATCATAACTTAAAACATGAAACTTTGTGGCATACACACATAATCATATAGAATCATTTCTTGTTAGTCAAGACTCATTTCCAAGACTATCTTAGTGGACAAAGTCCATTTCTGAACCGAGTTCACTCCTCATTTTAGTCCTGTTTCACTGAACCGGTTTAACCAGCCGTTCCATCCATGTTTATCTCATGAGATATAAAATCTTTACCCAATGCGTTGGAGGGAGATATAGGTCCCACCAATCTCATAATGATACCATTCTTTTGTGTGCCACAAAATCATAAATCATACATCATTGCATAACCCATGTAATAAAAATGGGAATCTTAAACATCGGGACATCATAAAACAATTCATATAAGATAAAGGAATTCATAAAAATATTTCCATCACAACATAATCAAATAAATGTAATAATAGGGATAGAGATAGAACCCTTTATTATCTTAGATGGAAAATGATTTTGATAAAACTCTTGAACTCCATTCTTGAGGAAAATATCCTTTCTACTTCAACAACATTTTCCTTTCTTAACATGTCATACAATTTTAAACTAAAAGAAGTTGATTAAAAATAAACATGCAAACTTGTAAATGAAGCTTCTTGGAAGTAATGTTTTAAAAATCCTTTCATGCTGTATAAGTTAAAAAAACTTTCTTCTCGTACTTTTATCGAAAAAGTCAAAAGTACCTCGTACGAAAAACGACAAAAGATTCCTTTCGTATCTTTTACTATAAACTCACCAAAGGGTAGAAATGGATTTAAAAAATTGTAGGTGGATGGAAATAATATTACATATTGAGGAAACATGGATGTGGATGATAAAATACACCCCAGTAAATACCAAACTATAAACAATCTCGGATAAAAATGAGATTGTGATATTTCCCATACCTTAGGTCTGATTCGCTTCGTAAGTGTCCGAACCTCCTGTATAATGATTTAAATAATGTCATTGGATTATTAAATAATCATATTCATTGTTATTATATCATATATGGTTCACTTATGACTTTATATTACCCGTTCTTTTGTAAATTCCATGTTAAAGAGCGTTTTGGGTAAAATTGTTTCATTTGTCGTCCGTGTTTTGACTTGTAATTATTCATATGATTACTTAGATCATGATTACTTAATTCCAGAATATAAAACATGATTTATATATAATATATATTCATAATATACATATATATATATATAATAAATCAGTAAATGGAAATAAATACACCGTTTATGGAGACGGTAGGCCGTACGCACACATGAACGCTGTTTTCGTTTCCTTATTGAGTTGAATGGAATTAAGTAGATGACATACATATATATACACATAAATCCAGTATAATTATAATGTCATATATTTCATGATTACTTATTATATGTATTTATAATCATTCATGAATGGATAAAGTGGAGAATGAATCTCATCGCGTCGTGGAGACGGTAGTCCGTACGTACGCACGAGCGATGATGTCGTTCTCATGATCGTGGGAATGTATTGGAGTGTATGTATAATATTTCAGAATCAAAAACACTTTATAATAATCATATATAGTTATTATTTAAACCATTATACCCATCCAATTAAGGTGGTGGTGGAAAATAGATTTCACCACGGCGTGGAGACGGTATTCCGTACCTACGCACGCGTGGTGATTTCGTTTTCCGTAGGATAGATAGATGGTGAAATAGGGCTGTTTCATACATATAATAACATATAAATATATGTGGGATACTGATGTTATTACTTCATAATGAAGCAACCTAATAAGAAGAAGTGGAAGAAGGAATAAAGTTGAAAGAATCGGTAACGTAAATTACCACTTCTTTGAAGAGCCTCTTTGAGATCTCCTTTTAGGGCACTAAAATTGGTCTTTGAGGAAGACCAGAACCTCTAGGATGTTTCTAGGGAAGTGGAGAAGAGAATTTGGCATGGTTTTTCCGAGCTTGAAGGCTCAAAGTTGTGTGAGGAAGAGAAGGAGGAGGTTCCCTTTTATAAGGGAGGAGAGGGGCTCCTTTGGAAAACTAAAAATATTATTTTATTATAAAGTCATATTCGGTTTTAAATAGCTCCAAATTGATTTATTTCAAATATAAGGCGGGGATGGATCGAAATACTCTCATCCAATAGAATTTAGAAAAATTTAGGTTCCTATTTTAACCTTATCATTTAGATTTAACATTAAGATAAATAATTTTACTTTTACTGTTTCTTCTTGTGTTCTTACAATCTAAGGTTAATAAACTTACTATAACAAGCCAAAAGAACCCCAAGTTGTTTATTATTACTATATATAACCTTATCTAAGTCATTTGGCCGAAACATATATTTTTAGGAATAATATAACAATTAATAAGATAATATTTGTTTTAAAAACTATTTTATGACAATTTTGACACTATTTAGTAATTGATTTTTTTGAAATTCATAACAGAATGATTAATTCTAATAAAGTTAATTAAATAAATACTAACATGTCATATTAACCTATAAAATTAGTGTAATTCATGAAAAGTCTCAAATTACATTTATTTTGGTATTTATAACATCAATTATGTCAATATTTCATTAATAAGATAATTACTGCATCATCATTGTGTCATAAATATATTTAATTATTTAAAGTCTAAAAATTACAAATAAAATATCATTATGTAGGAAATAGTTTTAGATTTCTAATGAATATTTATAGTCTAATTTATCTTATGTATAACCCTATATTAAAAAATGATATACTTATTAAACTTTGATTTTAACTATTTTAACCCTTCTTTAAATAAATTAATAATAAATGTCCTAATCTAATCCAAGTGGGCCTAAATGGTCATATTTTATTTCTAAGGCTGTTTTGGTTCAAATTAAACTTGTCCAATAGAATTATTACATGTGTTAGGGTAATAATAATAACACTTTTACCTTTAATTACCCTATTTACTTTTAACCGTGGTAAAAAAGTAAAAAGTTACTATTCACCAAAAATTATTTTCATCTCATTGAACCACATTTTAGTTACTGACATCAACCGTGTTTCTCGGATTTTTGAAATTCCATTCACAGAAGCGGTAAAATTAAGTTTTATGAAAAATTCATTTTTTTAACTACCACATAGTGGTTTCACTATTCATCAAAAAATGAAAGTTTCCAGAAAAATACCAAAAATTAGGCCTAAGCTATATTTGATATTATGAACTCAAAAAATGATGTCTATTTTACCAAATTCAAAACATATCAGTTACATTAACTAATTTAAAAATTAATTCCCGTCGTCAAAACAAATGGCGTGTTTTTAAGAGATAATAAATATCAAAAGATTGACACTTGTTTATAACTGGTTTAAATGTGAAATTACATCTAATGAACAACATTGTATTAAATTGTAAAAATATATTCTAAATATACTATAAAACCACTCAAATTAATAATTTATCACTATTCATCAGAATATGAAATTTATCCGAAAAGTACCAAAATTTCACCTTAGGCTAAATTCGATACTACGAATTCAAAAATGAAGTCCATTTTGAGAGATAAAATTTCTAAAATATTAAAAGTTGGTTATTACTATTCATAACGGCGAGTTTTAATAATATTTTAATAGCATATTGTTGTTTAGTGAAACTCGGTATTGCGTACTACACACGCTATCGAGGAAGGTCGTGATTGCGTGTAATGCAAGGCAAGTCAAGGATGCGTGTTGAGCAAGATCCTTTTGGTGTAGCGTACAACACAAGACATTAATGAAATAAAAAGGAATATTTTTCATAAAATCTCGGGGTGTTACATTCTACCCCCCTTAAAATGAATTTCTCCCTCGAAATTCATCGGGGTTATATATGGTTTACTATTCAAAAGTTTCTTTATTAGAAACCCACATCGTAAAAAGGAATACCAAAACCAATCATTAAAAACAAAAGTATGAAATGTAACAGTTACCCAAATAAACTAATCATTGGGTTTCCACATAGGTTAAAATATGGATACGGAAGAGAAATCTAACCATCATGTTCTGATGGAGAGTGGTAGAGAACATGGCTATGGAAAAGCCAGCAATCACAAAGCCATAAATTTGTGACGATCTAAGGTACCATCTGATTCATCAGATATAAGAGCACTAGGAGATCATTTTTTGTTTTCAAGATCATTTCCCTAAAGTTGATGAAATTGGACTTAGAAGAAATACTTTCGTGATTTTGGTATAGTCTCACCATTGGTCGTTCTTTGGATAATTTCCACTTCATCTCTTAAATAAATGAAGTTGAATTTGTCATTCGTGATGTGTTAGCAGATCATGTGATAGAATGATGGGTCATTCCATCTGTCTGAAACAAAAGGTTAGAAAAGTTATCAAAAAAATACATAAGTCCATCTATAGTGAGATTAATCATATATGGTTCTTAAAATGGACTTATACTTCAAATATCATACTTCTTAATATTATAAAACTAGTTTCTACTAAACATGGACTTCTTGTAGGCCAGTGGTAGGCCATAAAGGCCAGTCGCACTTCGGTTGTGGGTTCGATTCCCATAGCCTTGTCTGACGCGATGGGATGCCGCCCATCCTGCAGGTTGTCCTTTTTCTAAAACTACATTACTATAACATCACATAAATAATATCAAAAGTTCTATCCTTAAACAATACTAACTTATGTCCAACATAATCCATTCCAATCTTTAGGAAATACTTCGGTCCAAGCTCACAATATAAAGAAAATGATTACTTGAAATGTCATCAACCAAGCATGTTAATACCATCATTTATCCCCCATATATCTTGTTGGTCACATTCCAATCATGTGAATACCTTAATCATGTATTCTCTTGAAAAATGAATTCCCATTAAACCTTAGTGAAAACATGAATGCTGTCAAAAGTTAACTCTTTCCACATACCAAAATCCAAAAATTCTATATACTCAATCCATTACATAACCTTCTCCTTATATCAGTCATGAGCTCATGAATACTATCAAACATTTAATTTTCTCCTTATCCCTTCATTATGCGCATATCATCTATATTCCAAAAATATCTGAATGCAATTTGATGGATACCGGTACCATTAATCATACACTTTCAAAACTCAAGGAAATACAACAGTGTAACAATCCTTAGATGTCTCTTTATTCAATAGTACCGTGAGATTAATTATACAACATTACACTTGATAAACATGTAACCATTCCACTACCTTCTTAAACCATTGACTGAGCTTCAACAATTCATTCAACTCACATATCATTTGTAGTCTCTTCATCATCTTCAACATAAATACTACTCATACGGCCGTACTGATTCTCTTCATGAGACTTTCCCTTAGGGCATTGGTTTTCATAATTCCCGTACATTCCACATTTAAAACATTTAACCATTGTTGATGTCATAGAAATACCATTATCCTCATCCATAGTGTTAACTGAACCTTTTCCTTTGCACTTACTGGCTTTGTGTCCTTCTTTTCCACACCCAAAGCATCTTCCAGTTCCCTTGAAACATTCTCCTCGATGCCTCTTCCCACATGATTTACATAGGGGAATTTGAACTTTCTTTCCTCTATGATCATCATGAAACTCCATCTTTCTCTTATTAGCCGAGTCAGGAAACTTACCAAATTTGAGTTTATTGATCATATTATGAGATTTCTGATTCGGCATAATAATAATGGTTGTACTTCCAAATCCCATTTCATTTGGTTTCTCATGATGGATATCATTCCATTGTCCATAATATCCTCCATTATCGTGAATCATCTTGTTTCCATCCATTTTCTAAAACCCAAAAAGAATAGTGTTAGAGGCAAAAATCATAATGAATGGGGAGTAACTTCAATATCTAACATCTTAGGTTAAATTCTAAGATCATTACCATAGTTCTAGGACTATATCCTATATGTATACTTATCCTTAGGGGCATCCCTAGACATACCTTAGAAATATCTCTAGGGATCTCACTAACGTTTTGGCATCCTAGTTTCCAAAGGTTGACTAAACCTTTTCTCTGATACCAACTGCAGAGACCCGAAGTTTGATGTACATGGACATTACATTACTTTTTCAGAATAATAGTGCATAACAAAAACACACACACAAGGACCGTAATAGTTTAGTGTCTTTGGGAACTCGGAATATAATCTTCTAATCGTGGTGAAAGATCTTCAACATCTCCCATAAATATCTTCTTTTTTTTACCTAAAACCTTTATTTATATCCTGGGGAAAATAAAACATAAAAGGTTGAGCTCAAATGCTCAGTAAGGGTAAACAAAATAAATGTCATTCACATCATATACATAAGAACATAAATTTTGGAAATCTTAACCTACAAAAGAAATCATAATTTCATAACATGGGATAAATCATAGTAGTGAAATGTAAACCCCAATAATCATAACTTAAAACATGAAACATTGTGGCATACACACATAATCATATAGAATCATTTCTTGTTAGTCAAGACTCATTGCCAAGACTATCTTAGTGGACAAAGTCCATTTCTGAACCGAGTTCACTCCTCGTTTCGGTCCTGTTTCACTGAACCAGTTTAACCTGCCGTTCCAGCCATGTCTATCTCATGAGATATAAAATCTTTACCCAATGCATTGGAAGGAGATATAGGTCCCACCCATATCATAATGATACCATTCTTATGTGTGTCACAAAATCATAAATCATACATCATTGGATAACCCATGTAATAAAAATGGGAATCTTAAACATCGAGACATCATAAAACAATTCATATAAGATAAAGGAATTCTTAAAAATATTTCCATCACAACATAATAAAATCAATATAATAACAGGGATAGAGACAGAACCCTTTATTATCTTAGATGGAAAATGATTTTGATAAAACTCTTGAACTCCATTCTTGAGGAAAATATCCTTTCTACTTCAAAAACATTTTCCTTTCTTAACATGTCATACAATTTTAAACTAAAAGAAGTCGATTAAAAATAAACTTTAAAACTTTTAAAGGAATCTTCTTGGAAATAATGTTTTAAAAATCATTTCATTCCATATAAGTTAAAAAAACATTCTTCTCGTACTTTTGTCGGAAAAGTCAAAAGTACGTCGTATGAAAAATGACAAAAGATTCCTTTCGTATCTTTTACTATAAACTCACCAAAGGGTAAAAATGGATTTAAACAATTGTAGGTGGATGGAAATAATATTAAATATTGAGGAAACATGGATGTGGATGATAAAATACACCCCAGTAAATACCAAAGTATAAACAATCTCGGATAAAAATGAGATTGTCATATTTCCCTTACCTTTGGTCCGATTCGCTTCATAAGTGTCAGAACATCCTGTATAATGATTTAAATAATGTCATTGAATTATTACAGAATCATATTCATTGTTATTATATCATATATGGTTCACTTATGACTTTATATTACCCGTTCTTTTGTAAATTCCATGATAAAGAGTGTTTTGGGTAAAATTGTTTAATTTGTCGTCCGTGTTTTGACTTGTAATTATTCATATGATTACATAGATCATGATTACTTAATTCCAGAATATAAAACATGATTTATATATAATATATATTCAGAATATACATATATATATAATAAATCAGTAAGTGGAAATAAATACACCGTTCATGGAGACGGTAGGTCGTACGTACGCATGAACGCTGTTTTCGTTTCCTTATTGAGTTGAATGGAATTAAGTAGATGACATACATATATATACACATAAATCCAGTATAATTATTATGTCATATATTTCATTATTACTTATTATATGTACTTTATAATCATTCATGAATGGTTAAAGTGGAGAATGAATCTCATCACGTCGTGGAGACGGTAGTCCGTACGTACGCACGAGCGATGAGATCGTTCTCATGTTCGTGGGAATGTATTAAAGTGTATGTATAATATTTCAGAATCAATATCACTTTAAAATAATCATATATAGTTATTATTTACACCATTATACCCATCCAAGTAAGGTGGTGGTGGAAAATAGATTTCACCACAGCGTGGAGACGGTATTCTATATGTATGCACGCGCAGTGATTTCGTTTTCCGTACGATGGATAGATGGTGAAATAGGGTTGTTTAATACTTATAATAACATATAAGTATATGAGTGATACTGATGTTATTACTTCATAATGAAACAACCTAATAAGAAGAAGTGGAAGAAGAAATAAAGTTGAAAGAATCGGTAACGGAAATTACCTCTTCTTTGAAGCGCCTCTTTGAGATCTCCTTTTAGGGAACTAAAATTGGTCTTTGAGGAAGACAAGAACCTCTAGTATGTTTCTAGGGAAGTGGAGAAGAGAATTTTTCATGGTTTGGCCGAGCCTGAAGGCTCAAAGTTGTGTGAGGAAGAGAGGGAGGAGGTGTCTTTTTATAAGGGAGGAGAGGGGCTCCTTTGGAAAACTAAAAATATTATTTTATTATAAAGTCATATTCAGTTTTAAATAGCTCCAAATTGATTTATTTCAAAGATAAGGTGGGTATGGATCTAAATACTCTCATAAAATATAATTTAGACAAGTTTAGGTTCCTATTTTAACCTTATCATTTAGATTTAACATTAAGTTAAATAATTTTACTTTTACCGTGTCTTCTTGTGTTCTTACACTATAAGGTTAATAAACTTACTATAACAAGCCAAACGAACCCCAAGTTGTTTATTATTAATATAAATAACCTTATCTAAGTCATTTGGCCGAACCTTAGATTTTTAAGAATAATATAACAATTAATTATATAATATTTGTTTTAAAAACTATTTTATGTCAATTTTGACACTATTTAGTAATTGATTTTTGTGAAAATCATAACAGAATGATTAGTTCGAAACAAGTTAATTAAATAAATACTAACATCTCATATTAACCTAGAAAATTAGTGTAATTCATAAAAAGTCTCAGATTACATTTATTTTTGTATTTATAACATCAATTATGTCAATATTTCATTAATAAGATAATTACTGCATCATCTTTGTGTCATAAATAAATTAAATTATTTAATTTCTAAAAATTAAAAATAAAATACCATTATGTAGGAAATCGTTTTTTTCTTTATAATGAATATTTATAGTCGAATTTATCTTATGTATAAACCTGTATTAAAAAATGATATACTTATTAAACTTTGATTTTAACTATTTTAACCCTTCTTTAAATAAATTAATAATAAATGTCCTAATCTAATCCAAGTGGGTCTAAAGGGTCATATTTTATTCCTAAGGTTGTTTTTGTTCGAATTACACTTTTCCAATAGAATTAGGACATGTGTTAGGGTAATAATAATAACACTTTTACCCTTAATTACCCTATTTACTTTTAACCGTGGTAAAAAAAAGTAAAAAGTTACTATTCACCAAAAATTATTTTCATCTCATTGAACCACATTTTACTTACAGACATCAACCGTGTTTCTCGGATTTTTGAAATTCCATTCACAGAAGCGGTAAAATTAAGTTTTATGAAAAATTCATTTTTTTGTCTACCACTTAGTGGTTTCACTATTCATCAAAAAATGAATGTTTCCAGAAAAATACCAAAAATTAGGCCTAATCTATATTTGATATTATGAACTCAAAAAATAATTTCTATATTACCAAATTCAAAACATATCAGTTACATTAACTAAATTAAAAATTAATTCCCGTCGTCAAAACAAATGGCGTGTTTTTAAGAGACAATAAATATCAAAAGATTGACACTTGTTTATAACTGGTTTAAATGTGAAATTACATCCAATGACCAAAATTGTATTAAATTGTAAAAATATATTTTAAATATACTTTAAAACCACTCAAATTAATAATTTATCACTATTCATCAGAATATGAAGGTTATCCGAAAAGTACCAAAATTTCACCTTAGGCTAAATTCGATACTCCGAATCCAAAAATGAAGTCCATTTTGAGAGATGAAATTTACAAAATTTTAAAAGGTGGTTATTAATATTCATAACGGCTAGTTTTAATAATATTTTAATAGCATATTGTTGTTTAGTGAAACTCGGTATTGCGTACTACACACGCTATCGAGGAAGGTCGTGATTGCGTGTAATGCAAGGCAAGTCAAGGATGCGTGTTGAGCAAGCTCCTTTTGGTGTAGCATACAACACAAAACATTAATGAAATTAAAAAGAATATTTCTCATAAATTCTCTGGGTGTTACAATATCTTGTTGTAATCTAGAATGAAATCCATTAATTAGGATCAGATGGCCATAGTGTTGGGAATCTTTCTAGAGCATCACATGTATGATAATCTCTAAATGTGTGATTTTTGGATATATGTGACACATTTTATCGGTCATTATTTTTTTAAAAAAATTAGTTTTAGTGGGGCCTCAAAAGATACAAGTTGTTATATCAAGGATACAATTGAAGAATTACTTTGAAACATGCAGTTTCTACATCATATAAGGATACTACCAATGCTTTTTTCATGATGTTCCATGGCTTCTCTCACTTTTTTCAACTTTTATAGGTAAGTTAATCCATTTAAAATGGAATTATGAGTTCAAAAAATATTTCCAAGATCTTAAGGATCACTATAAATTAGAACATGTCCTTAGATTAATGGAATCAAGACATAGTTATGTGTTTTATTGTGATGCAACTGGATCTTGGATGGGTTGTGTTGTCTTGAAGGGAGATCATGGGGTTATTTATGGCTCATGGTAGTTATTGATGCTTGATAAAAACATCCAATCCCATTATTTTAAATTTGATATTATAATAAGTACTTTTAAAACATGGATTCATTATCTTTTTAGTGGGAAATTTATGGTCTTTATGGATCACATGATTTTGAAACACATTTCTAACAAAAAGGATTTGAATATAATGAAAACAATTTGGTTGGAATACCATCAAATTTTCAAACTCAAATTGATGTATACACTAGGTTAGTTTGACTTTTTGGATGATGAATTACATAGGATTTCATATTGTCACCATGCTAAAGAAGATTCAGATCAGTGGAAGATAATTTCATTCAATGTGGATATGAATCTAGAGTGTGCAGAGAAAGTTAATGTTGTAACATTCTTCCATGTTTTCTTGTTGATTATTTGGTTGATTATGTTAAACATACTCATATATTTCCTCCTGAAAGTGTTTCTATAATTTCAAAACTCAATTTTGGGGAGACCATTGAGGGATGGAAGCTAGATGATAGATCTATGTTATTATTTTGAGATCAGAAATAATTTCCTCCATCCTATAAGGAATATAATCTTAATGCCTACCACAATTATATATGGGATGTACATCCAGTAGTATAGAAGAGGTATAAATCATTTATATAATAGTTTCGTTGGTCTGGAAAGAAGATGAAAGTGGTATAGTTTTCGTCGAGATGCATCACTTTCTAGAAGGTCAAATCAGAGCGCCAATTTCTATTCATTATGTTACAATACTCACTAATTACCATATGAAAATGGGAGTAGATATCCATGTACGTTTTGATAGTTCTACCAAGAACAGTTAAAAATAAAGATACCATATGGGTGATGGTGGATCAGCTCACAAATTCATTCCAATTCATCCCCCTTATTAAAACTAATATTGTATAATACTTTTAGAAACTATACATTCAGGAAATAATAAATATACAGGGTGTTCCCGTCTCGATTGTATCTAACCGAGAACCCATGTTTACAACTCATTTTTAAAAGTCCATCCATAAATCTCTTGGGACCGAGTTGACATTGAGTACAGTTTATCATTCTCAAGAAGATATAAAACTAGAAAGTATAATAATAATGTTAGAGGAGATAAATAGATCGTGTTTAAGGGATTTTTGTGGCTCATAGAAAGATCACATATTTTTAGTGGAGTTATTATACAATAACAATTACCAAGACTCAATACATATTGACCATTTAAAATAATTGTATTTCCCTCATTGTTTCTCTCTACTTTTTTGGGTGGAAAGTGTGAGAATTCACTTATCATACATAACCTAGCACATTAGAAAATAGAGAAGATTCTGAAGATTATAAAGAGTATAGATACAACTTAGAGTTCTCAAAATTCATATAAAAATTGTCATTAATGACAATTATTGTTTAAAAAAGATGATCATGTTTTTTTGAGGGTCTCTCCAAGTTGAGGGCATCATAGTTTTGGTGAAGAAGTGAATTTTTTCTCCTCAGTACATTGGTACATTTGAGATACATGAATGAGTAGGTGATGTTTTACATAAGATGTATTAACCTCTAATGTTCATTTTTATGAAAGACATGTTTCATCTAATTGAATTAAAGAAGCACCATCCAAATCCTATCCTTATGATTCTATGGGAATATATTGATCTTTAACATGATACTATGTTTAATCATGTAAAATAATAGATCAAGGATTGAAATAATAATTTCATACATTGGAAAACCAATGGTTTATTGTGGGGTTTTAGGCAACTTAGTTATATTTAAGAAGAGACACGAGATTATGAAAAGGAAATTTTGTAATAGTGCTCAGATCTCTTTTAGGAAAAAACCTATATTCTAATTTATAGGGAAGGAAATAAAATTTTTAGGGGGAATATAATATCCAAAACTTCCATTACATGACCATTTTATTTGGATCCCTCATAATAATTTGGTTATGTTTACTAAATTTTGGGAGGTTTTGCAATGTTTTATAGGTGTTTATGATGGTTCTTGGTTTGTGTATGGTTAATAAAAACCATTTTCCAACTCTAAGAAATTGTGAATCATGTTTTTGGATTCATTAGGTAGGAAAAAAGTTCCCACATATTTTGGTAAAACTATATGAATTCCTATAGAAATCCATGTAAAGTAAAAAATAGGGAAAATAACAGTTGGTGCACAATTTATCTAATTATGAATTATAATTTTAGGATAGGTGCACATAAGATACTATCACCACACTTTTAGTGAATGATTTTAAAAACCATGCAGCCTAACCATGAGATGTATATTTGGAACTCTGAAAATGGAGGTTTTAATCTGAATTAAGATATAGAACCATCATTATTCCCAAAATCATTCAGGATATCAAATTTAATTTTTTTTTCCAAATTCTATTTTGATAATTTCTTATTAATGCATACAAATATTTTGTCAAATCAAATCATGTTGGAGATATAAATTCAATAGTAAGTTATCATTTTCCTCATTCTTCTTAAAACTATCCTTCCCCACCATCCTAGAATAGTAGATCCAATCCGTTTTGCATTGATCTGTATTCTATAATGGGAATCTTTCTAAGATATCATTTAATCAATTTATGTGAATAAGATCCAAGGTTGTATCTATAATATATTAGTATAGTTCTTTATTTTTACGAACTATTGATTGGTAGGTTTATTATCTCTCATCAATAATGTTCCTTGAACATGATGGATTTGTTTTACAGAATTGTTTTTCATCGAATCATTCTAAAAAAACATGTGTGATTCTTGAAAAGAAATTATTTTTTGTTATAGCTTTGCAAATTTTGTTAAATTTAATGGATTTATAAAAACTATTTTTTAATAATTTCAAAATGATTATTTTAAAATTATGGTTCTAATTTGATGTACACAATTTGTTTGAGAAATGTTTTTTGATTATTTTTTTATATTAAATGGGTTTTATGGAATTTTTCATACGTGGGTGGTGTTAGTTCATTATGTAAATGACCAAAAGAAGGGGAAAATGGAATTTGGAAACCTAAATATTGGTCACCTTGTGACGAATTTGTGGATCAATGAGATACTTCTCATTATTATGGAACTTTCACTAGGTGTGCATGGGTGTTCATGTGTGCAGACATGGGTATACCAAATATATTAGAAATGATGAATATGTTTTGTTTATTTCATTACCTATAACTTATGGTTTTTATATAAACTATTTTAAATGGTTTTATATTTTTTATATAAAATTTGATAACTGAATCTTGTCCTAGTGGTGTGTGTAATGAATTCACTAGGGAAATATTACTGAGTTTATACTCACCCCTATATTTGGAGCCATGCAGAATTTTTAGATATCATATATTGAAATACATGGAAGGGAAAGATATCATATTTTCCATGTGATTCTTCTTGATACTATTGGTATGGAATGTGGATTTGGAGTTTGCATTTAGTTCTGGTGTTTCTTTGGATGATTCCATGTTGATCTTTTTGGATTTTATTGTATTTTAAGTTTCTATTGGTTATATATTTGTCTCTCTTATTACTGTGATATTATTATTTACTTCTTGGTATCGCATTGGTTGTATTGTTTACTCATACATGATATAGAGGATTTCATATTTATAGTTTATTTTATTATATATTTTTATCTTAAAAAGGTAAAGTCATACCCCAATGTTTATTTATGCCTTTGGAATTTATTTCAATCCTTGAGTGTCTTTTGAATGTCACCTATGTCTAATAATTCCACTATCCCTTCTCATGTTAATGATGAGGGGTAGGATGTTACAATTTCTCCCTCAACTCAAGGAACCACCCCAAGATCAAAAATTAACTTCATGATCTAAAAAATTATATTTTTATTATTTGAAGCAATGATGTAATCTTATACATTTTTTGAGTATGCTATGGTGGATTATTTGAAACATTTAAAACAAATATATCCACCATTTAATAAAAACATGAAACAATATTGAGATCACATAGTATCTTTGTTATATTATAAACTTTAATCACATTAACCCTTTATAATGAGTTCATACTCTCCTCTAATAATAGAGAAAATATAATTATTTTTTCTTAAGTACATAAGTATATTCTTGAAAATAATCTAGTGAATCTCACAAATATTGGATTAGTATTTTCTTGTTATTATCAATGTATAAGAGACATTGGGTTGAGAAAATGACTTGAAAAACATAATAGATCCTATGGAAGATTCATAAGGAATATTATCTATCCTTTTTAACTCTTTATATATATTTTGAATATTCCTATGTTTTGTTATATATAACACAGATAACGAAAAATTCAAGGTGTTCTCTATGATAGAATAATTTTTCAATTTTCTATTATATATTTTCTCACTTGTTCCATGTAGCCTCTTAAATCTATCTGTATACATCTTCATACCTGGTATGAAAGCTTCTTCACCCATGTATTTCATCAAAAAGTTGTTTCCTAACCATGCCTTTACATGTTTTTATGATTTTATATCATTTCCAATAAATATTGTGTAATCTATATACGATGCCATAAATATTAAAATACTCCCACTAACCCAATTATATATACAATAATAATACATATGTTTTTAGAAACTAAACTCATTGTTTACATTTTAAAACTAGATGTTCCAACTCTAAGAGGTCATTATTGGATTTTTGTAACTTTGAAACCCTAGATGAGTCATTTAGAAATTCAAATATATCATATTATATTATATAGACATCCATAATAAAATTAACACCAAGGAAATCATTTTTAAAATCTATATGATATAACTTATTGTCATAATGAGCAGTTATGGCTAGAAATATAATAATGGACATTATCATTGGAACTTGGGAAAAGTTTTATTCATAGTCAATATTATGAATATGTTTCAAACCATTTTCCAACAAGAAACCATTATAGGTATTCAATCTACAGTCCATGTTGGTTTTCTTATGAAAACCTGACATTCACTCTATGGGTCTCGCACATCCAGGTTTATCTACTAAGTTTAAATTTTTTTTAGTATATATGGAGTTAATTTTAGATTGAATGTATTTTAAACATGTTTCATAGTTATAAATTATAATCTCCACATGGTAGGTATTATTTTTATCATCTTTGAAGCTTACCTTAAAATTATTTTCCATAAAAACTCCATATATCTTAGGCTCCTAATGAATCATATCAGAACATTGATTTTTTTGTAAAGTGATCTGAATCATATTCTATAACTATATATAAAACCAAATAAAATTATATCTTAAGAAAACATATTTTTTATTGGTCTTGAACTTATCCAAATTTATATTTACTTCCTTTGAATCATTAACTAATATCTTAGTCCTCACATAATATTGATAACTGGGCTATAAATAGTTCATTAATAGTAATATTATCAAAATTATTTCCCTTGGTTTTCTTAAGATAATAAACAAATAAGAACTTGGTTGGATTTTGGTCATCTTTATTAGGTTAAAAACATAACAAGAGTTCTTAACAACACTATATAGTCATAAAATCTAAACCGATATATTTCCCTATCAATATGTCATATTATTTCATTATGAATGCTTTAGATGGAACATGTTTAAGTTGGAAAGAAACAATTTATAGAGCATATCCTCAAAATAAAATAGGAAGGATACATTGAATCATCATTCACTAAAATATATCCATTGGTATTCAATTACTCCTCTCTGACAAACTATTCCACTGTAGTGTTCTAGGATGAGTGAGTTATGGAACATTTTCATAATCTCAAGAAAAATTAGGTAATATCTAGATAAGGTATTCTCCACCCAGATCTGATCATAGAATCTTATTACTCTTTCATAATTTATCCTCTACTACATTTTTTATATTTTTAAAAATTTCAACAGTTTTATAATTCTATCTTATTGAAAACTCCTAACCATAATGAATAAATTCACCATTAAAGATTATAAAGGACCTAAACCTACTACTTGATTGTGTAATGATTATTATATATATAATACTATGTATGAGATATAATTGTCTACTATGCCTATCACATTTTCAACTATAAGGATCCAAAATTATTTTTCCTTACAAATAATATACTCAATTATCAATCAATTCATAATTAAATGATTTAAACAATCCATTACTATAGACTCTTTGAACATGTTTCTCAGTTATATGTTCAAGGCAATAATTATAATGGTAATTGTGGGTTGGAATCCACCTAAAACTTGTTATTCTAAATTTTATAACTAATATTACCAATATCTAGAGTGTATTAACAATTTACCATATTAAAAATACTATAAAGAATTTCATTCATATATATAACAAATCTTGTTCTTAATAATGAATTAAAATATCATATTTTTCAAACAAGACATAAAAATAAAATTCATGTTTATAACTGAAATATATAATTGGTTTTATAATTATATAAATAATATACTAGTTATACATAGATCATACGTACCAGCCACTAATGTAAAACTCTATCCTCATTTCCAACAAATTGATATACTTATTAATTATTAAATTCAGTCATACCTTTGACTCTATCATTATCATCACAAATGTGATTCACAAACATGATATACAATACCGACGAGTTAGAGTTAGTGAAACTGATCGGTATAACATTCACAATCATATGGCCTTATATAAAAATATGAAATATTTTTATAGGTTATTTATATATAAGACCTTAAAATGATAAACATGATTCATACAATAATCTAAAATAAAGGCCTATATTTGGGTGATTACCATGTTTTATATCATATTCATCAAGGAATTTTAATGAAAATACCCCTACTAAAAATTATGACCCCATATTCCATATCCATTTAATGAACCGAGATCTATATTTTATTAAATAAGGATATCTAATTTACATTACACTAACCACTTAGTTATTTATATAAGAAAACATTCCAATCATATCACGTATTAATCTTGGATAATTGAGTGGAAAACTATTTTCCTAAATCCATCATATGGTTATAAAGTTAACTTTATATCTATGGTATCCTAACTCTTCGGTTTTCTTAGTTAAGTGTTATACAAAGCTCATAACAATATTTGTTTATGTAACAAAATGGGTTTCCATTTTCACCATGCCATGAATAATACAATCCTTGGGAAAACTACATTGGTAGAACCTACCATGTTAGATGATTAAGGTTTTTACTTGTGTTTATTTTGGAAGGAATCTTAAATTTAGTATTTTAGGAGTTTTATTTTGATGCCTTTCCATTTTAATATACATAACATGAATATTAAATCCTTAATTATTTCATCCCGTCCAATATTTATCATTCCATGATTTATTAATTTATGTATCAATTTCTAATGATTATGTTTTACAATCCCTATTGCATACACAACATTAATGTTTTCAAACAACATTAATGGGTAACTGTTTATATAACCCACAATTTATATTACTCACCCAAAAATAAAATCCATACATAATTTTAAATATCTAAATTCATTCAATCCATAAGGTACATGAAAATATCATATAAAAGTTTACAATTATATGAAAATATAAATCCCCACACAGGTGTGTATAGAACCATATATATATAAAATTCACCTTTCTTTAACAAGTCATAAGCCTCTTGGATGGTGTGAAGTCTGACCCAATGTCCTTGTACCTAGAGATAGTTTACTCATGAAATATTAAAATTCATCATAACTATAATACCAAATATATATAATCTATATTCACTAAATTAAACCTAATAACATTAATTATAAACTTATTTTAAGGTATATGTTAACAAAATTCTATATTATTATACGTATCTTGTAATGCATGCCAATTTTGTAGTAAGATATTTATCCCATAAATTAGAGTATATCCAAAATTCAAAATTTTTAAAAACATTATATTCATGAATATTTAAAACAAATATAAAAATTAATAAATATTTTATTTATTTTACAAATATGATATATTAATATGAACATTTTTAATTTAATTTATACTTAAAAATATCTTATTTTTAAATCCTAACACTCATTATTTATAATAAAATAATAAAGAATAATAATTTATAAACAAAATATTAAATTTATTCATTTATTGGATTTAATCATATTTTATGATTAATAGGGGAATTATAAATCATATATTATGGTTGGAATTTATGATTGTGATAAGAGTTATCACATAATGATATATCTCTTATTTTCTAAGAAATCTTTACTTATAAGAGTATCATGCAAAGGAAAATAAATTATGTTTTAATAAATTGCATTGAATGAGAGTATCACATGAAGATGATTTTCTAAAGTATAAAGAAAACCATATTTATAGAAAACAACCTTATGTATCCCTATATATCCACTTATATGGAAAAGGGATATATCAAATGTATAGAAAGGACTCTTACATATGGTATTATCTCTAATGTATGGGAATGTTTATTACATATGTGATAACCTCTTACATATTGGAGATTATATTATATATGGGAATATTTCATTCATATTGGAAAGTTATATTTTATGATATATAAAATATAATTATTACACCAAGATGCTCTAATTTCACACAAACTGGATTTCAGTCATAGCCTATGATATCATATATCATACCACACATCACAGAACAAAGCCATGATTTTTTATGTATCATACTCTAAAATATTCACTAGCCATACCCTATGACTCAAAAACACATTACATTATCTTATAATGTGACTTCAATGAGAGAAATTTGTAAATATTGTGGAAGAGATTCAACCACACTATATCATACATTATGATATGGCCTCAAATAGATTAGGATACAAATTTTCTACAATAAAACTAAATTAAATAAAATATTGGTTTATTTATGAACATGGATTTGATGCCACTAATGGGTTTTTGTGGATAATAACATGATCAAACATATAGAAGAATCCCATCAGAGTGTTTGAACTATCATTAAAAACCCAACATGAAGAATGGGGAATAAAAAACAAAACCGAAATACTCTTAATGGTAACAAATACATATATGATTAACTCATAATATATTTTTATTAATGGAGATAATTGAAAAATAGTATAAGGACACTTTCCTCCATAGAGATGATAGTGAATAATATAATCCACATTTGAAATGGTAGGGCCCCTAATCAATAATGATGTGATATTACCTTCCACCATGAAGTCAAATGAAGTATCAAGGGGTGAAGAGAGTTTCTATTATAGATTGATAATATCACACACTCTAAATAGGTGGATATAATCCCTTTATATAAGATCCATTAATTCATTGATGGGAGTGAAGGGTTGGATTCCATTTCATGGAAGCCAATGTGTGTTACCCATAATGCACGCTTGTTGAAAATACTATTGTTTAATGGTTTGAAGAGAGTTTTCTGGACATAAATGAATCAACTCATTAATTTATAACCAAAGGAAACTAATTGTATGTTGTTGAAAAATCCCATGCACCTAATATATAATATCTTTGTCCTACCATACACTATGACAGACACCTAGAGAAAAATCCCCATTCATCTTATAATCTATATTTATCATAATATGTGATATTAATTACATACATATCGTAGGATATAACTCAGGGTATATCATAAAACCTTCTATACCCATATTTATGCATACACAACACTATTAGACCATTTCAAAAATGTTTTTCAGTTTAGATTATAATGAAATAGAGGTGTGTGCAGCAGTGCCCCATGGTTCACATGGTGGTGAATAATTAATTTGGTTCATGTGTAAAAACACACAGAGGTATAGAAAAGAAAACCTTGAATATATAATTCCAAATGAAAGTGAAACATGCTAATTTATATGTTTTACATTTTCATTCAGACAAAATTTATAATTTACAAGTTGTATATGGATAGTTCAATGAAATAGAGGTTGTTTCCTGAATTATTCATTTGGTTGAGACCTTCTTAGAATTGTATCATAAACCATTTTTGATGATGTATCATTTATAATAAATTGGGTGATGAGTGTATAAAATGATGTGTATTTATGGTTTTCATATTATAAGGATGTTTTGGTCTTTTATAAGATGAATGTTTTTAATTATTATCAATTTTAATGTGTTGAGAAATTTAGTTTTGAATTATATTAATAGCTAATGGAATTTGAATAATTTCACAACTGATAGGCTAGATGGTATTTTTATCCTAGTAAATGACCCAAAAAAATACAATGGTTTCATTTATCATTGAATTTCGTGATTACCTTTAGGTGTATTTTTTTAATAGAATTATTTATGGTTTTTAGTGCATTAATTAATTAAATAACTATTACATACAGAACTTTTTAATTTTTAAAGGAAAATAGAGTTACCTTGTAAATCAAATCATGGATTGAAATTCTGTTAGCATTGTATTGTTTGACGAATGATATTTCATTTAATTATAACATAATTTAATATCAAGAACCATTCCTGATCTAGCTCTATTTTTTATAAATTGAAAATTTCATTCCTCAAAATATCATTCTTAGATAAAACAATGAGAGAAAATTTAGAGTAGTTTTAGATACTATGGTAGTCCCCATAAGATGGTAAATAAACACCCAATCAATCTTGTTTTTTTATTTTTTTCATTAAAGTTTAAATTATAATTCAAATGTTTTATTTAAGAATTATAGAATTAATTTTGATGGTATGAAATTATTTTATATGATATATTCATTTTTCATCCATAGAAGGAATGAATAGTGGTATTCCATTTGGAAAAATATTCCCCATCACTATCATAACACTTATTTATGGTTCTCTTCTTGTATCAAAACTTCCACCATATATTGTGGTAGAAGTTGAAGTAATGGATTAGAAATGATGTGGAACAATATAAGGGTTTATAAAGAGGTGATCCTAACAATGTCTTGATCATGTTGTAATGGAAAATCATGGGTTGCAATATAGTGGTGAGTCATGGGATTAAATTCATGGATGATACTCTATATTGGTCAGTGGTTGAATGATGGTGAGATTGGGTGGCACAGATTGAAGTATGGAGGATAGTGGGTAGGTTGAAGTTGTGTCAAATTTTCTTTTCTAACATGTGAAGGAGGTAAGAGTTGGTGGAAAATATTAGGGTACAAAAAATGGTTGGACCTTCAGTGTGGTGATAATTCTGAGATAATATGATGTGTAAATAATGTGGAAGAATTGACCACAAATGTAACATCGAAAACACCTCATATAAAGATGTGTAAAACCCACAGGAAAAAAGAAATATCTCACTATTGAAAAAATGTAGGTACATAAATTATCTCACTATTTTAAGGATTTTATCCATGAAATTGTATCTCTTGAATAATATAGAAAAAGGCATCACAAATAGCATATGCTTGATGAGTTCATGTTTTGTGCATAAATGTTAAAATTTTAATTGTTCAATGTGATTGTTTTTAAATAGTGAAAACCCATGTATTAATTAATAATATTATGTTTGGGTATTTCCATATTTTTAATGAAATTTTGAAAAAATAAATAAAAAGAATAAAAATGTATATTTTTAAATTATTTTACTTTCATTAGTAATTTTTTTTATTAATTTATAGGTGACGGTTAGCCAAACAATTGTTCGACCCATGTTATCCCTCAACTAAGGCCAGCAAAACCACTTACCAAGACTAAGGGCCCCTTTAGTAAAGCCCACCCTCAGCAAGGAATGCATGGGTGTCATATTGGAAGAATTTCCAGAGTAGGTCGGTGCACAGTAGCATGTGATCACACAAGCATGTGGAGAATGGGTCCAGAAGGTGTTGGGAGGAGAGTCTCACAAGAAGGTGGTAGTGTATAGTAGTGTAGGGGTCGTCTGGCCCCCATATAACTAGTCAGACTAATGAAGAGAGTGATTTAGTTATTCAGGGGAGTAAAACCAAAAGGTAGTTAGATATGGGATATTTCCTCAATATGAGTACTATGAACTTAAGAGAAATGATTGCATCCCAGACCACTCATGCATCACCTCTTCTCAAACACACTCCAACACCACCACCACCCCTCGATGTCGTCAGACTACTATGCCTCCCCACTAGAACCTACATCTCTATCATGACTATGTTACAAGAACATATCCAAAATCGTGGAATCACCATGGTCAAAGATAATGTGCCACTTGATTTTAGAGACCAACTACACTTCAAATAAAGCTATTCAATGTAGTGGAAAGGATAGTTCAAACCAAAGAAATGTGATGCATTGTGGCTCCTCCAACTATGTTGTGGCCACTAGAGCTCGAACGGAGAAGATTACCACTATAACCTTTCCTAACCAATGTGTACACTCCCATAAAACGAGGCAAGGGAAGCGCCTCGTTTTATCAGTGCTAGTCTTAGTTCTGATAAAAGTTCTTAATAATATTTTATATACAATTATAATATTTATATTCTTAAATAATGTTTATTTGTATATTTTAAATTAAAAATGAATGTTTATAATTAATATATCTTTTTTAATAATTCAATTATAAATATAAATATATAATGTTTTAAAAAAATTACAAGATTATAATTAAATATGTATGTGTTTTCAATGAATTTGGTCGATTAATATATTGATCACGCGTGAATATATGTTATGTATTATCATGAATGTTCATTTATACATTACACTCTTCTTATTATTCATGTTTTCTATTGATTGATCATTTTTTATTATATATATTTTACTATAGGTGTATATGATTAATTCATGTTACCCATATACTATATTATGTTCTCAATACCTATAAAATTACATTAAATATATTTAAAGAATAAATATATTTATTATATTTATAATTATTAAATTTTAAGTATATATAAATTATATTTAAATATATTTATTTGTAATTATAATTATAATTATATATAAATTACAATAATTATAAAATTACAATAAATACTTATATTATAATTATATATATATAAGTATAAATATGTAAAAAAAATTATAAATATATTTATTTATAGTTTTAATTATAACTATAAATATATTTATTTATAGTTATAACTATAACTATAAATATATATATATGTAAAAAATTATTAAATTATAATAAATATATTTATTATACTACTTATAAAGTTATAAATATATAATTAAATAAATATATTTATAAATATATAAAAATATTTATAAATAAATACAAAAATTTATAATTATAATTCTCAAATAAATATGGATATATTTAAATAATTTAAAAATTATAATAAATATATTAATTATATATATATTTATATAGAAATATATATAAATAAATAAAAATAGTTATACAAATGTAGATATATTTAAATAATTAAAAAATTATAATACATATATCAATTATAAATATTTATAAAATTCTAAATATATTTTTTATAATTTTAGAATTATATATATATATATATATTTATAATTACAACTATATTTAATTTATTTATTATAATTTTTTATTACACCTAAATATATATTAATTTATTAGCTATAAATATGACTAAATATATATTTATTTAAAAAATTATTAATTCATAAAAATTATATTTATTATTTTCATATATAATGTTATATTTAATTAAATAAATATATACAAATATCTAGAAATAAATAAAATATTTATATTTACAGTTATAAATAAATACATTTACATTTCAATAAATATAAAATTATGTTAAATATATTAAATAAAAATATAATTTAAATTATATATATTAAAAATATTGTTTTTTATAGTTTTATAATTATTTAAATAAATAAATAGATATTAACTTGTAATTATAAATATAAATAAATATATATTCATATAAATAATTATACAATTAGTAGAAATATTGTTATATACATCTAAAATCTTATAAATATATATAATTAAAATATTTATTATACATATTTCTAATATTATAAATATAATTAGTATATTTCTTATCATTTTAAAATTATTTATATTTAATTTAATAAATATAAATATATATTAATCATTTATATAATTTTATAAATATATATAATAATATAAAAAAATTATTAACATCATATATTTATTAGAGCTTATTTAGCACTGATAGAGGCCATATTTATCAGTGCTAAAAAAGCACTAATAAAGTCATGTTTTATCAGCACTGTTTATTTTAGCGATGATAAAACATACCTTTATCAGTGCTTTTTAGCTAGTGATGATAAAAGGTTTATCAGATTTTATAATGAAACCCTATCTTTCTCATCTTTCCTTGCACCCTCAATCTCTCGCGAAAGACGATCACCACCGCCATTGGCTCCTCCTCCTCCTCCTCCTATCCCATCGACTCCTCTACCACGAACCTGCGTTCCCTACATGCCTCTCCTTCAATGTATGCCATTTCTCCTCTTTCGTGATTCCCTCCGTCGCGCACCGCTCATCCACTACTGTGATTTCCTTTGGTGTGCACCAATCCTCCACGTCGCGATTATTCTATGTGGCTGGATCCTCTGTCATGTTCTTATCCTCAATCGAAGGACTCCTTCACCGCACGCCTCTCCTCTGTCACGAACGGACCTCCACCGCGCACTGAACCACACCTCTGTGTAGAGTTTTCTACTCTTTCTCATCTATTTCTCATGTTATTATAGTTTGATATTGATGGTGATGTAATGAATTGTACGGGCTAAACACACCATTGAAAATCATGGCCGTTGGTGGTACTTGTTTTTATAATAAATGAATTTCATGTTAGTTTTCCTTGTTTCTAGTGTTTTTAATAAATTAATGATTTTCCCATTTACAAAATTTTGACATATCCAAATTATGCATTTATATTTTAATATATTTTTCTTTGAATCCCTACAAAGTGTCCCTTTGCCTGAAATACAAAAAAAACATTAGAAATTGGGCAAGAAAAATTCTTTAATAACATGATAAATGAATGAAATAAAAAAAATTAATGCATGAATTATAACTATTAAATCCTCTTGGATTCGAACATTACTTGTCCCAAAGTGAAAAATCTCAACTCATTAAATTAGAAAAACCTTCATAAAATTATAAAAATTCCATTATAAATAATATAAAACAATTATCAGTGAGAGAATAAATTTCCTTATATCATATTAATGATTTATCTTTAAATCCTTTCTTTTCAATGAAACTAAATTCAACTAATATTTATCATTTTCCATTATGAAAATGTTGGAACTAATCATAATTGATATTTAAATATATTAATTCACTCATTCAATATTATGTTTTTATTCAAAAACCTTGGTTGATAAGGTGTGAATGTGGTGGAGTCCTAGGGAATCACCACTTATGATGAGGTAAAAATCATATATAAATTAACTAGTACCATGGTAAAGAATGATAATTTCACTCAACCTCTCTTTTTTTGGCAAGATTCGTATTGTGAAATTCACCTCCCTACAAGTGTGACAAACCATGATGAACTAATCATTGATTATACTACACTTTTTAATGTATTATGCAAGATCCCATACGGTGTTATATTTCCCTCGATGGAAGCCAACCAGAATAGTGGATCCAGACTCCACTATAGAATTCGTGATATTCCAAATCCTAAAAAACATGACAGAGATGAACATCAACATTTTCTATGGAATAATAGAGTTTCCTTGTCCATTGTAAGATTGGAATCAAAATATCACCTAGCCCCTATCATCCTACACAAAGACCACCATCATTCAAAGAATAAAATATCTTTCCACATCCAATTTCAAACCTATACTGGGTGTCTTATATCTTACCCATCACCATTGGTTAGGATTACCTCCTCCATAAGGGTCATGTTAAATCCTCAAGAGAATCCTCTTAAACGAAGCTAATGACACCCTTCCTTGGGTGACAACACCATGGTTTTCCATAATTGATTTTAGGAAAACCTAAATAAGTGTTTGATTGATAGGCCTTTATTCTCTCACATTGTTTCTTTCCTCCCAAAGAACCCAACACACTATAGCATAAACCTTTTCGCATATTTTTATCCTAGTACGATGGTGCTCAACACTTCCCAAAATAGTACTCTCACATTATTATTTAATAATGAGATTCCAAGATGATTGATATCTAGGGAAGTAAGAACACATACAATGTAATGCCTAAAAAATTACCTTCTTCTAAATATTCTAATTTGTTTGGTATCACCATGTTCCTCAATCACCAATGCAACAAGTTCTTCCTCTTATGTATCTATTTGCATTATATCATTCTCATCCACTCATCAAATTCATGGTTATAATAAATAATCATCTAGTAATCCCTCCCACTAAAGCATTTGGGTAATGAATCAAAAAATAGGTTTCACGTGAATCCACATTGTTGATGTTCTATTGAAGGATCCTATCCTACTACTTAAGTGTTGTGTTCATGAATTTACGATGCATGTTGGATTCTATGAAAGAGATATTATATATTGGAACCATAAAAAGGAGAGGTCATCACCAGCCTATTTATTATTCTAGTAAATGATATCATCTCATCCCAGCACACAACACACCTTCACCTTCAGAAAATTCATATTCTCAATCATGATATGTGAAAGGCCAGACATCATCTTGGTCTGACAAACATAGACACTCCATTCATCAATATATCTATTATTTATAAATCTCACATACAAAGAGTTCACTTTTTTAATGTCCAATTCTGGCATCACAAGCATTCTATTCATGTTTTCAAAACACCCTTCAAATTAATACCCATTACTTTATCACATTCATCATTCTATTTGGAGAATAATTTGGGAATACCCTCCAGTTTTCATCCTTGATGAATTCCTTTATGATTTTTTTCAATATCATTCATGGTTCCCTTAGGTTCATAGATTTCTAAGAGACACCTATTTACCTATAACCCCTCTTGGGTCATATTAGATTATAATATTGAATGAGATTTAAAAGGGGAGAGATATAGGAAATCATGATGTGGATCTTATAAATCTGTTGGAGATAGCTTCCTCATGACATGACCCTAACTTATCACACTATGATGCCATTAAATTACAATTATAATATTAAATGAAAATTCAATATGAATCCTTCATTATTCTTTAATTTCCCCCAATCCATTCTTGATATGTGTTTCATCCTCAGAATCCCTTTATCCCCTATTTGTTCTATTTTTCTATTGGAATCAAGAGACCAATATATGGTGATCTGTGACAAGTTTATCTTATTTTATCCTTGGTTTACACTATGTTCATCATCTAGAGAAGGCAGAGGAAATGAAATAGGTTGGTTCAACAAATATTGGGATGAGTGTTTGATATAAATTTTGGGTTTTTAGTTTGTTGAGGATTCTTTTACATGATCTGGGATTGGTGATTATCAATTTCATTGTACTTGTACAATGGTTGATAAAATATTCTATTGAGTTAGGGGTTTAGTAAATTTTATTTAATTTGTGTAAATTATGGAAGATATATGATTTTACTGGTTGGATATTAATAATTATGGTGCCCACAACGCCTCAATTCAAACAATCTGGTTCAATCCAAAGAGCTATAAGACCTAATGTGCACCTCCCCATCAATGGATTAAGGTTATATCATTAACAGATTAAGGTTATATCATAAATATTCCAATAATAAATGTTCTAGTAATATGATTCCATAACACTTACCCATTTACTACTCGTTGTTAAGGGTAGACCCCTATTTGATCAACAAATTATGACATCATGCTAGATTTTCCACCGATCTATACAAAAAGGAGGAATTCATCATCAGAGCCACAAGGAAAACAAAGATCCAATATATATCTATACTCATTTAATAAATAATAAGAGAGAAATGGAATGTAACTAAGAATAACATAGTGCTCAAAGACCACCATATCGGTTAAAGGATGATAGATTAAGTGGAGATGGATGGGAGAGCTTTAGAGACCACAAAGGAGATCGATAATTTGAAATAGGAACATGGGTGTAATATTTGGGTGTAGGAGGTAAATAAACATGTACAATTAGAACCCATAAGGTGTATTAACTGCACACCTGGGAAGGGTGCATCGACCAGTCTACAATATGAAGCTTTGATTAAGAAACAAGAACAAGGTGCTTCTTTTAGTGATGAGTAACAAAGGGAAATTATTTGTGTGAAAGGAATGATAAAGATTGTTGGGTCATGAACCTAATTCAAGTGTTTTTGAAAAATGCCTATGTGACTTTTCAAAACGATTCATCTGTTTGAAATGTTTCTTAATGGGTTTTCACTCATTTTAAATTATTAATATTGTTGGGTCATAAAGATACATTGAATGTTAAAAAAAGGAATTTTGGTTTTGTGAAAGAGTGTTTGAAACTGATTGATTTATTTTAAAATAGGTGTGTTGTTTAAGAGAAATTTGCATAAATGGTTGTTTTTTATGGGATTTCAAGTGTGATTTTTAAATAGTTTTCAAAGGACAAACGAACTATTGTTTTTTTATAATATTTTATGTTGATATTTTTAAAAAATTAGGAAAACCATTACATTAGATTTTTATTTCGTGAATTACTTTTGTTAAATAATAATATCACCGAATAAAATAGGATGGATAAGAATAAATAATGGTTGGATTCTTATCATTTGACAAGAGAGTATGAATATGGTGTGAATGTTTTCATCAAGATTGCATAACATTATGTGTAAGACCATTCTCAAATTTCTTCTTCATTTTTAAGCTATTGTTATTAAACACAAGTTAGTATAGAGTATTTCAAATAACACTTGATCAATAATAGAGACCGATGTTATAAATGTTGGAATAAAAATAGGGAAAAAGAGAATGTAGAAAGTGGATGAGATAATAGTGCATTTTATGTATCATCTAATATGATTACAAGTGTGGGAAATGAAGAAAATTATATCAAAGATTTGACACAGATGTGAATGATGTTGAAGATCATATTGAGGAAATTAAAAGGGTAGTTGAATATGAAATTCATGTTTTCCCATAATGGTTTGAGAAGTTAAAGAGTTGTGAAAATATTCCTTTTTATGGTGGTTTCATTAAGTATACAACATTTTCTACCATAATAAAGCTGTATAATTTGAAAGTAGGCAACATATGGAGTGATGATAGGTTTACATAATTACTTTCTATCTTGAATGAAATGATCCCAGAAGATAATGAACTCCCAAGATAAAAACATGATTCCAAATGAATGCTACGTCTGATGGGTATGGTCTCTGAACAAATAAACGCCATCTTGAATGACTGTATAATTTTTTTCAAGGACCAAAAATCACTTAGATAATTTCCAAAGTGTGGTTCTTCTCGATACAAGAATGATGAATCCCGTACTATGAAATTTTTATTGTACTTTTCAATAATTTGAAGGATTAAGAACCTATATTGAAGTGATGAGACCACAGGGAAATTGATGTGGCACACAGACAGAAGAAATAAAGATGGTAAACTACGTAACCCAGCAAACTCTCCTTAGTGGAAGAGAATCAATCATGAGTATCCTAATTTTTGAAATGCATTGAGAAACCTCTATATTATGTTATCTTCAAATTGAGTGAATCCTTTTTGTTTTAAAAGAATCACTCATAGGAAATGGCTAGTTAGGTTCATAAATTATAAATTGCCATCGTGGTTGTGCATGAAATGAAAAAACATCATCCTATCTATTCTTATGTAATGACCGAAACAACCGGGTAATTATATTGATTTTTATTTAGCTCCATTAATCGAGGATTTGAAATTATTGTGGGATTCAGGAGTTACATTGTATGATGCTTATAGAAATGAAGATTTTATATTGAGAGCGATGTTGTACGAGGAGATAAATGACTTTCCTACTCACAGATATTTTTCAAGGTATAGAATTATATGAAGTCATGGGTCTCCCATCTGCAAACAAGGTACATAGTCAATTAGGTTGAAATATTCATCGAAAACTATGTTTTGAGAACATAACAAATTACTACCCCAATTACATAACTATTGATCTTGGATGATATAATTTTATGGATGTTTATAAGAAAATATGACACCATCTCCACTAATAGGTGATAAACTGTTTGAGAAAGTAAAAGACGTGGACACTTCTTTTGGTTAACCATTTTTGAAAAACCTTACAAAAGACATTTGGAAGAAGCGATCAATTTTTTTGAATTACCATAATGGAATTTTCAATACGTCAGACACTTTTGTGATGTTATGCATGTTGAAAAAAATTATGTGAATATGACATCAGCACATTGCAAAATGAACCCCAAAAAAAGATGGAATTAAGGACAGGTTGGACACGGTTAACATAATAATATAGGAAGATTTGGAACCCGTGAAGGGTAAGAAACAAATTTTTCTTTCTCTAAATGCTTAAACTCTTTCTTGGTAGGAGAGATATCTATTATTCAAATTTTTGAAATGCTTGAATTTTCTAGAGGGGTATTAATTGAATATCAAAAACATCATGTCAATGAAAATTTAAATGTTAATGGGTCTGAAATCACATGACTTCCATGTTTTGATGTAAGATCTAATTCCTATACCCTTATGTTGAATTTTTGGCCAAAAATGCCCCTTATACATTAACAAATATCTATTTATTATTCATATCTCTATACAACAAAGTTATAAACCTGATGAAATTACAGAGTATGTAAATATAAATTTCTATTATATTACGTGAATATGAAATGTTCTTCCCACTGACATTATTTGATATGATGGTTCATTTGATGGTTCACATAGTGAGAGATATTGGACTATGTGGTCCTGAACACTATAGATGGGTGTATCCCATTGAATAATATGTGATGATTTTGAAAGGGTATGTCAGAAATTAATGTTGTCCAGAGGGTTGTATTGCAGAGTGATATATTGTTGACGAAGTCATTGAATCTTGTACCGAATACCTGTTCAGTGTGGAAATAAATTTTCTATCGAAATCTCATCACATTGGGTGGCCTATGGGTGAAGAAAGTTCTTGAAGAGAGGTTGTCACAATCAATATTATAGGTTGGGAGTTGGGAAACCATTAAAAATTTCATAATAGTTTGGAGGTTGACCCATATCTTGAAACCCACAAATAAATTCTTATGAATTTGAATCTATTAAGGCTGGAAAAGTAGATATCAAATAAACATAATCAATAGTTTATAGGATGGTTTTGGGACTATACATTTAAGGATTCATATGGAAATATAGACTCAATTTCAGAATGACTTCAATGGATAGCTAGAGGACCAAGTGTGTATGTATTATCTCTTAATGATTATGTAATTAATGGTTATACATTCTATACTAATGAACATGATGAAGAAAGTACCATAAAGAAAAGTGGAGTTACACTTATGGGTGAAGCGATTCTTGTTTCCGGTGCTAAGTATAGAAATCAAATTTATTTGAATATGTCATACTTCAGCATCATAAAAAAAATATGGAAGTTGGATTATACGAACTTCAAAGTGCCTATTTTTTAATGAATGTGGGTTGATAAAAATAGTTTTGTTAAAATAGATGAGTTGTGATTCATGAATGGTGATTTTATTAAGGAAGGGTACAAAGATAGACTATTTATAATGGAATCAAAGTCAGTACAAGTATTTTATCTTCCATATCCAACAAACCAAAACTGTTCAATTATTCTATTATTGACCAAAACCCTTGAAGTGTCAGATGAAAATTCAATAGATGATGACCCTTTGTTTGAGATATCGTAATCATTTAACTTAGGTCCCAATATAGATGGAATTTTTATGTCAAAGGAGACCAAAATGAAGGGATTTGGATAGTCAATAGAGGGGTAAAATCCCTTCACCCTTTAAAAAAAGAGTTCAATAATCAGGTTATATTTTTTTTGTAGTATACATCATCTTACCTTATGTTACTATCTTTTCATCACTGATTTTATTTAATAAAAATTAAAATATGAACCCCATCTATAGATAATGACTTCTTCATGTGACGATACTCCCAATCCCAAGGAACAACAGGTCTGTCAACCTACTTTTTCATGCAGTGCAGAGGACCAATAGGTTTCTCAGCCTATTGCTCCTACTTCTCCTAGTGTAGAGGTACAACCACCATCTTCACATGCCACTGCTAGCACTCCGTAGAAACATATTTATGATTTTAAAACCAAGTAGATGGTATGAAATGAAACACTAGCAGGGAAGAGAAAATAAGAGCATCGTAGTTTGACATTGTTAGAAAAAAATCCTTAAGACAAAAGATAAAGGCATAAAATACAAGGTCAGATGGAATAAGTGGGGCTATTATGTTAACCCGGACAAGGCCACATTCAGTAGTTACATTGTAATCATCACTCAGTGAAACATGACAATTGATGTACATTCATGGCACCATGTTGTCATCAGTATTAAGACACAATTTTTGGGAGATATTGCTGTAACATTATGACATCATTTCTTTAATTTACTAAAAAATAAAATAATGAAACATTGACGTACTCATTATCATACCTTATAGAGTGAATTTATAGTGGATGAATCGAACAAGGACAATGTATTAAGGGTTATTGGAAAGATTACCAGAGTCTTTCGCACAATTTTATCAAAATTTTATCTTAATGATGCTGAAGGGAAAATAAACCTCCACCTACCTCTTATTTATGAACACCTAATAACCCAAGGTGAATGGGATGCATTTACTATCCATCGTGTGGAGTAGTATTTTCAGGTACATTGTGTTTGGTAGTACAGTTTTTGATGATATGTGTATTCATCACATTGATTGATAGTTTTTTATTTATGAAATAACAACTTTGTGCTCAAATTAAGGAAGGAGAAGAAAAAGTAGCGTACCACTATCGTAAAGCAATAATGGGGTACACTTCACTTGAAAAAATTAGTACATATTTTAAATATACCATAATACTTTTAGGTGACATAAAATAACACCAAAACTATTTTAGTTTGCTTATATACAGATTGATGAATCCAAATCCAATGTCACTTCCATCCCACGCTATGTGCTATGGAAGGGGGCATGAGTAAATAAAGATGAGATACTAATAGATGAAATCACACAAAAAGTGTTAGAAACATGTGTAAGTTTGATCTAATAATAGGAGGATCAAAGTGAATAAATTAAAAATATTATATAATGAATAGATATCCTTGAAGAGAATAAGAAATTTCTGAGAGAGTTCACAGAAAATATGATGTCCAGTAAGAAAAGAGAATAAACAACTCAGGAACAACCAGCGCATGAGGATCCCTCCCCACCCACACTAGCTTTGGGATGAGATATTCCCCTCAAAAATCAATTTTAGATGAATTAATCAATGTTCTAATAATTTTTTTTTGTGAATTGTAAATCAGATAAACACTGATACCTTTCTTGTACTGATATTTTATAGGGCGAAAATGACTGTGAGTTATATCTATCAACACAGACCCATTACCTTGTAGAGAGGGATATGGTGTTCAATATATAGAATGAAACACAACACAATAGACCACTTCCAACAGGTCATGTCAGAGTAATGATTAACGTATCCCATGGGCTGAGCGCTGAGATACCTATTCCAATTCATGATGATGATATTCCAAAGTTCGAACAAGATCTTGGAACATTCATTTCATGGTCATTATTGCTTGTAAAAAAACATGTCGACAAGGTGGTATTCATTTCTAATTTATTTTTCGAGATAAAAAATTAGCATTTAATGAAAAAAGTTCTGAACCAATGAATGTTATTACAGGCAGACACATGGAAGGGGGTGAATAGAAAGAACGGCTAAAATCCATCTCAAGGATCAACCAACTAATCAAAACAATCTAACAAAAGAACTATAAACCCACTCGTTCTATATCTACATTTATTATCATTTTAGTCTCATGTGAATATAAATATGAAATACTATGGGTTTAATGCAATTATTTTCGATGAGAATATGTACATCAAGGACGATCCAGAGTTCATTAATGTTAACAATGTAAGTGAAATCCTAATGTATGATTGTCTTTGTAGCTCAATTGTAAATGCATGCATGAGGTATATTTTTAAGATTTTATTTTCCAAAAATGATATACTATGATAATTAGGACTAAATAAATTTCATATTTTGTGCATGTATATATATGAAAAACAATGGAAGGTATTTCCCCATAAACAGAAATTTGGACAAGTTAGTCCTCATGTCACCACTATAGAACAAACAAATATAGAATCTGAGAAAGAGGGTCAAATAGTGGCATACCTACTCAAATCGTTTAACATAAAAATTATAGATGACATACAATTCTTAATACTAAAAATGGAGGAGTAAAACTATAAAATTTAATCATATCAAATATATTTTAATTTTATTCATTAATTATTCATTTTTTTAGTTTTTAGGCACCATTGGATGCTCATTTCCATCAATTTGGATACTCCAAATATTTATTTCATGTATTAAATACATAAATATCCAATAAACCAACCACAAATTATGGAGTTTTTAAATTTTTAGTACACTACATCCAAAATTTTAGAATTAAAAATCTAGTTATATAATTTATATTATCATTTAATTATGATTCTGTTATGATATGGTGGTGTGTGAATATCATCTACATCATCGAATAAGGCTAGGGGAAATGTAAAAGAAACATCATAAGTATTATTACTCAATAGAAACAAGGGTATATATAATAAGATTCTACTATACAAACACTTATAAAAAAATTACTTATTTTTCTTAATGTTTCTGAAGTTTTTGAAATAAAAAAAATGATAAAGACTATGGTTATTATGATTGTAAATTTATGAAATAGATCATATTCCATGAATAAAACAACATCCTAAAAGTGATATTTTCGAAGATAATTACAATTTCATTTAAAATATTTATTAATACTTTGTCAATTTATATTTTTTCAGTACTACCTTGATTTTCGACAAGACTCTTATTCACAAGATGAGATATATTTGTTTAGAAATAAATGGGAAGCATACTTGATGAAATAATGCACTTAAATATAATGAAGATGTGACTTTTATAAGTGTCTATTTTTGTTTGAAATTTTTAGTATTTGTAGTAAAAATAATAAGTGTCGTACTGGAAACTGAGAAAACACATTAGGATGGTTTTGATACCTTATGAAAACAATCCATAAGTAATTTGTGATTAGTAGGAATCAACCACACCTAATTACAACACATTGTGTGACTGATATGACATTAATTTAGTATTGTTATAATAAATTAATAATAAATTTAGCGAAAAGATAAAGTGACATAATAAAAAACCAGAAAAACATTCATATTTTTTTGATACATTAGGAATATGATCCATCAGTCATATATGACGTGTAGGAATCAATCAAAACACAATTTGATGAATGTTGTGACCTATATAACTAAATGAATTCGTTATTAGTTTAAAATTGAATTTTTAGTTCAAAACGCATCACTCCCTGAAAACCAAGAAAATTTACTCTTACTGTCTTTATAATTTTGGAAAATGATTAATAGGTATTTTATGATGTCTATGAAGTAGTATCATGTCAAACCAATGCATGATGCCACAGTTATGACTCAAAATGTGTGTTTTCAATTTGAAATCACATTTTAGTAAAAAAAAGAACTAGCATAATAAAAACTAAGAAAACACATTTGGATTATTTTGATGCTTTATGAAAATGACATATAAGTCATTTTTTATGTTTACAAATCAACCACACCTCAATCCGATGCACAATGCGACCGTTATGACTCAAAGTGTCTCTTTTTATTTAAAATTGACATTAATTTTAGTAAAAAAAACTCAACTGGCATACTAAAAACTAAGAAAAAACAATCATATTATTTTATTAATTTAGGAAAACGAACCATGAGTTATTTGTGACTTGTAAGAATCAACCCCACATCAATAAAACACAAGATGTGACCTGTATAATTCCAAATTTGTCTTTTTATATAAAATTGACATTAATTTAAGTGAAAAGAACAATTGACATTTTGAAAACCAAGAAAATGAATTTGGATTGTTTATATACTTTATAAAAATGATACATGAGTCGTTTTTGATGTGTAGGAATGAACCGAATCTCAATTCAATGCATGGTGTGACCGGTATGACTAACAGTGTCTATTACCAGTTTAAAATATTCATTATAGCTTAAAATGTTTCACTCACTAAAAACCAAAAAAATTACTTCCTATTATATTTATAATTTAGGATAGTGATTCTTATGTCCATTAAAAAATGTATGAAGTAGTCTCACATCAAAATTGATTTATGATGTGACCGGTATGAATCAAAAAGCGCATTTTCGATTTGAAATTATATTTTAGTAAAAAAATACACAACTTACATACTAAAAACTGAGTAAACACATTTTTATTGTTGTAATACTTTATAACAATGTTCCATGAGTCATTTTTGACATTTAGTAATCAACCACAACTCAATTAGATGGACAATGTGGCCGGTATAAATCAAAATGTGTCTTTATTTAAAATTGAAATTAATTTTAGTAAAATGATCAAGTGACATAAATAAAACCAAGAAAACATATTCATATTGTTTTGATACTTTAATAAAATGATTTATGAGTCATTTGTGATGTGTAGGAATCAATCACACCTCAATCTGACGTATGGTGTGACCGATATGATTAAAAGTGTCTGTTATCAGTTTAAATTTGACATTTTATCTCAAAACGTTTCACTCATAGAAAACCAATAAAACACCTTATGGTTGTCTTCATAATTTAAGAGAGTGATTAGTAATACCTTTATGATGTGTATAAAGTATTCTCACCTCAAACTAATGCACGATGCGACCAGTATGACTCAAAATGAGTGTTTCCTGTTTGAAATTATATATTATTAAAAAAACACAATTGTCATACTGAAAACCAAGAAAAACCATTCAGATTGTTTTGATAATTTAGATCAATGATACATGAGTCATTTGTGACGTGTAGAAATCGACCACACCTCAATCCGACAGACATTGTGACCGGTATAAATCCAAATATTTCATTTAAATTCGATATTAATTTTTGTAAAAAAACAAGGGACATAATCAAAACCATGAAAACCCATTTGGATTGTTTTTATATTTCAGGAAAATGATCCATTACTCATTTGTGACATGTAGGAATCAACCCCACCATAATATGATTCACTATGTGACCAATATAACTCCAAATGTTTCTTTTTTATTAAAAATTTACATTTTATTAATGTATTCTTTCATATTAATGTTTAATTTATTTCTTTATAGTATTACTAACATAATATTTTTTTTCTTATATAGGTGGAACCTTTTTCTTGAGTTGGGATGATTTGTTTGGAAAATAATACCATGGGATTACATTTTTGAGAGGGGATCATGGATGTCAATGGATGAAACATTAATGTTTTTAACTTTTTGTTAGAAAATTATAAATGTAATTATATAAAACATTTTTTTTGAAATTTATATAGCATTGTTTTCTAAAACCTTGTGTGTGATAATTTGTTTATGTGTGCACTATTGTGTGTGTTTTTTTATTCTTGTGTGTGATGGGGGTGTGTTGTTTATATGTTAAGGTGCTACTAGTGGGTGTGTTGTTATATAAACAACACATCACAGGCAACTAGGCCTTTGTCATTAAAATTTCGATCACCGATAAAGGCAACCTTAATTAGTTATAATTAAAATGAAGATAAAGTGGTATTTTATCAGTGCTAAAAAATAGGACTGATAAAAGGTGTCCTTTATCATCAATTTGTTAGCAATGCTAAAGGGGACCCCCAATCTTCACTGAGTATAATAGAACTTTTCTAGTGCTTTTAAAAGTGTTTTCTAGTGTTGGTAAAAGAACTATTTGTAGTAGTGGTAGTGGTTATGTGTTGATGGAAAATGAGAATAACACTCTTATGTCATAGTCTCCCCATTGTGACATGGAGGTGAATCAAACAGAATTTGGGATGGTTTTGGGCTTGATAGGCGGTTATTCCACGGTCGATCAACTATATTGTAGGCCATGGAATTGTCGTGCCACAAAGTGAATACCCACATAGTAGGGTGATATTATTATGAAATTTAAATTATCCGATATATGAAGGCTTACATGGTTAATACAACATGTCCTTGGTTATTTTTAATGAAGGACATACATAGGGGTTGACCCATACAATGTGCATTTAAAACACCCCCACAATTCATGGAGTCAGTAGAGAATAAATGACTGGGATTAACAGATTCATAAATTTGGATATATTTCGACATTCAATATAGAAGATAAAAACATGTCAAGTGCCATGAGAGATTCAATGGGAGAAATATATGAAATATTTGAATATTGAGATAATTCTCTCTATTAATACATGAAGAGGTTTTTTTGAACGAGGATTTTTTTGGATCTCCATCATCAGATTGGAGGAATAGGCTAACCTTCTAGTGTGGTACAATGGTGTTTCTTCAGTAGGTTCTTTCTCTTTTATTTCTCATATCCCTCATGAATAGCATGAGGGGTAGTTCATACTATACAAAAAATTTAAATTATTAAAATTATGTATTGTTTAAGAAACATTGTGTGTAATTTATTTCTATGATATGTTGATTATTCCCATTAATTTTCATCCAAAAACATACCCCATTTCTCATGAATGACCTATACTATGCAAGGATAGTATGTTATTTTAAAATATAATAACTACATATCCCTATAATGGTATAAAATATGTATTATTCTTAGATAACTATTTTTAAACAATGTTTAGAATACTAACATTTGAATTAAACCAAGTATCTGAGTGGGTAAAGGGGATTTATATAGTACAGAGAACGTACTCTAAGGGGAGGCTATCTAATTTTCAATTATGAAAACATCAAAATTAAATCACATCATATTTTCAACTAATTACTTAAACCTTCAATTACCTTATCTTGGTATTTTCGTTATCATCTAAGATTAAAAACCAATAAATCACCCATTCTATACTTTTCATTAAGTTTTCCTTAATCTTTTTGATATGTTCCCACACCATTCTTAGTGGATTGATCTATATCACCACTATACTAAATATTAAATTAGATAGTGATAGTTGAGCGGATGAATAGTTACATTGATATTTCCAATGAGAAATAATGATGATCTCAGGTGACATCAATGGTCAAACTGTGAGAGAAGTAGCAAGATAAAATTGATCAAAACTACAAGGGGAGATCCCATTTTAAATTCATTCCTCACCCATTGTCAACTCCTTTACTATATGGGTTTTATAGGGGATTTTCCATACACCAATCAGCCAGGCCTTCTCTTTTTTGAAATATAATGGGGAAGCATCATCCCAGAAAAAATATACTACTAAAATGTCATCCACTTAATGATTTTATTGTGGATTAATCACATCACCACATTTCCTTTATTCAAAAACATATTAATCATGTCTTCATGAGGATACTGAAGTATTTATATCATTTTAACTTATCTAAATGAATAACCTTCATTGGGAAATATGGTACATTTTATACTGTGAATTTTAGGCATATATACAATTATTTAGTTCACCAAATATTTTATAGTGTTATATTTTACCCCAATGTGATTAATCCAATAATGGAAGGATGGATTCCTTATAATGGAATGGTGCTCTGACTATCACAAAATAATGGAATCTTCTCAACTCTATGCATGAGCTCCTCCAAAAACCTTCTCATCCAAATTACCTCTTTCCATGCCTATTTAGTTTCCATGTACTTAGAATCATTCATGAATAAAGACACAAGAATTTGTAAATTTGAAATCCAACACATAGATCCTCTGGTAAGAATAAACACATAAAATGAACTCGATTCCCTCTTGTGAAAATCTCTTGAAAAATCTAAATCAACATATAATCTAATAGTAAAATATGATCCTCCATAACACAATGAAACATATTAGGTCTCATTGATTTATATCAGGATCATATTCACTATCTTCCCATTCATCCATCCTGGTATCTCCATATATTGAATAACTGTTCCAACTTCATGTGCAATGTATGACATAGTACCAATGGTAGAGAATATACAACTCCCCACTTTCACCACTTATGGAACTTGAGACTTATCTATCCTCTATAATTTACTTTTAAGACTATTCATAGAGGATAAAATGAAATTAACTAGAATGGATATTTATTGAATTATTTCCTTACAAGAATAAGCATTTCAAGGCTTTCCTCAATTAATTATTATGTGATAGTTAAATCGACCCATTTTTTTCTTAGTAAATATGAATTCAAAGAATTGTTTTCCTTTCTTAAGTCCATTATATCAAACTCCCTAGGCAATATATTATTTATCTCATGAATTTTATCATTTTTAGGGATTACAACCAATGATCAATCCACATTTAATAGAATAATGAAAAAATCATTACCATTCAACCCCATTAAATATTCACAGTGAATTGACTAAATTATTTTTTATCCAAGGATCGTGATATAAAAATAAAATATACTATACCAATACCTCGATGCCTCTTTCAGTCCTTACAAAAAAATAATCCTACAAACTAAGTTCTGATTTCATTATTTTTCAAAACATTCCTGTTAGATCATATAGATTTCTTCCTCAAGATCACCATGGATGAAATTTTTCTTCATATCTAGCTAACCTAGATATATTCTATATGTAACATACATCACCAGTCATTAGCCTAAAAATTGGAGAAAATATTTTATTGAAATGAATACCTTCTTTCTAAGCATATCCTCCAACGACCAATCTTCCATTATATAATTCCACTTAGTTATTTAAATATCAATTGATAATAAAGATACATTTTTTTCTAATAATATTCCTTTCATGAGATAACGGAACAAGATATCATGTATTGTTCTTGTTCAAGGATTCATGTTCCTTTAACATCACTGACATCCATAACAATATGTTTGGACTCTAGGTCTTATCTATAAAAGAAGATGGCTTTATATCCCTCATCATTAATCATTACACAATATTTCTCTCAATGATATAATATGAGTTCCTTGTCTATGATCATTCCATCCAAGTTGATCATCATGTTCCATACTCAACCATTATTTGGTCATCATGTTCTTTTAGTGCCTCATCGGAAAAAATTTATTCATTTTATTCATCATCCACCTTGAATATTGTAGTTCATGTATTCTCCTTATCCTTAACTTCATTAATCTTGATTTTTACCTTGTCTTATACCAAACTGGAATCCCTATTGATGTTAACTTTCTGCATCGTGTGATTCTAGAATTTATACCCTTTCACACCATCAGTATATCCTAGGGGGATATATTTCCTAGATCGAAAATCCATTTTTTATGATTCATGGGTCATTAAACATTGAATATATGAAACTATTAAAAGTATGTAGTTCAGAATAGTTGGAAATATTACTTTTTATATGTCTATGAAATTACCATTGATATAGATAAATTGATCATATAATATATGTTTTACAATAAGTCTTCCCATAATATCATGGTAACTCTTATGTTCTTGAACATCACCCATGTTTTATACAATAGGGTTTAATTCATCTTCTACACCATACCATTATATTATGGAGTGTATGACACCATGAATTCTCTATCAGTGCCTTTGTATTGAAGATAGTTATTTAACATATCAATCTTATATTCTACACTATTTTCATTCTTCAAACAGTTGATATTATTTCTTAAATCATGCTTTATCTCCCATTTAATGACTTGAATTCTTAAAATACATAAGTTTTCCTCTTTATGAGTTACACCGAATATATTCTAGAAAAATCATTAACGAATGATATAAAGTACCTTACTCCTCCCAAGGATATAACCATTTCTTCCCAAATATAATAATGGATCAACTATAAGATCTTTTTTATCCTCATCATTGATGTCCCAAACATTAACCTATGTTATTTATTAAAAAATTCTAAAAAATGATAAATATTCTTTTGTAAGACTAAGAAACAACTTTTGATTAAAAATAATGTCCATGAATCATTCTGATATATGGACAAAATTCATATTCAAAAAGGCCACTAATGATTTTTTCTAGGTAGTTTATCTAAAAATTATCTTTAACACCTTGAATGTTTCACCAATAATCATGTAAAAATTCATTGAGATATTCTATATTTTTATCCCTACAAGCTCTTCCTTCATAATCATCATTGATTTCATGGTGTGAGTCTTGGATCTGATATGATATGAAATTATCCCAAATAAAATATGTTATTTTTAGGCCCTTAACATGATTCACTCCTTAGATAGTTCAAACGATACCATCGTGCATTTTCCATTTTATAGTACCAACTCCATTGATCTTCAATGTGTGATCTTTCCCCATGTACATAAATACTTCCAGGAAAGATTCATACTTATCAAACTATTCCCCCTAATACATCATGTTCTATGTTATCCATGAGTAAATTATATATGCATAATTGGGTTGTTTCCTACCTCCAACATCCATAACTATATCACTGACTAGTATATCTTCATTTCCTAAAGCACTCACCACATTTCCTTGAAAGTTATTTTCACCACTCTTCTTGATATAATAGTACTTCTTGACGAGACCCTTATTAATGAAATTATAACATGTGATATTTTTCTTCTTGCTTGTTTATTTGTACATTCCATGATGTTGTTTCCCAATAGAATCAAGCCTCACATTCCTTCCCCTCTCTACTGACAGATCCTCTTCTCGGTGAGAAATTCGTTTTCCTTTCTCTTCTTTCTTAATCCATATTTCTTCTTTAAGAACTATATATTTTATTTCATGAAATAGAAATATATCCATCAAAATATTATTAGTGACGTTTATGATGATATTATAAAATAAATCTGGAAAATTTTGGAGCACAATATCTACTTGTTTAGTATCCCAAATTTTTTTATATCATGTAATTACTAAAGAAAATAGGGTATTCAAAGTATTGTTGTATTTGGTCACCAATGATAACTCAACCATTATAAGAGTGTATAGTTTTTTCTTCATGAATTTTTTTTTGTGACACGGCCTCATATATTTTCATTGATGTATCCCAAATTTTATTTTCTATCTTTTTTTCTTTAATGCTTGATAGTACCCCATCTATCAATTCTAAATGGATATTGGAAATATAATTCATGGACATGTCATTACATTTCTCTTCTTTTAAAACTATTGTTATTTCATGAATTAAATAGGAAATTATCCTCCCAAAACACCACTATAATCCTCATTACTACAATGGAAAATTATTCCTCGTGAATTATTCAATATGGAATTTCTCCACTATCTGGACATTCCATCATTCTTGAACCTCCTTTATTTTACAATGGTGAATTAAATAAAATTAATATATATTTTATGATGTGAAAAAAAACTACATTCACAACCAAAAAGGTTACTCAAATTAATGAGAAATTTTAATACCCAATAAATAGTGAATAGAGTTAGCCTAAATCCTCACACTAATAAGAATTTTTGGGATGGAAAATGATTGTCCCTTTGGTGAAGTGATAATTTATAGATAAAATAAAGTGTATAAAATGTGGAAGAATAGACTCCAGATGTATAGTGGTTATCCCTACAATGATGATAGGTAAAAAATAATAGGAAAATAATTGATCTCGTTGTTGGTAAAATGTGTGTAAAAACACTCCCTCACTATTACATGGATATTACCTTTATAATTGTCTCTCTTTAATAATGAAGAAAAATCCACTCAGAAATACCATATAATAAAAGGTGAGGTGAATCCATTTGGATATGATTGATTAAAAAAATTGGGTAGATCCCTTTTTATAAACATTTCCCAACCCTTGTTACTCATCCACTAGAAGGGTTCGGTGGGGTCTGTCCACCCACCAATAATTTTTTCTTTCCCCCTTCGACTAGAAAGGGGGTGACACCATCCCTAAATGTTCTTCAGTGGGATCAAAAATTATTATCCCTTTAGTGTGACTATAATTATGAGATATAAATAAAGTGAAATAATGCAGAAAATAGACATCATATATAATGTCGATAAACTCTCAAATGAAGTGGGGTAAAAAACTCATCAGTAAAAGAAGGATCTAACTATGGGTAAATTGTGGGTACATAAAGTATCTCCCTATTACAATGATAATACCCTTGTAATTTTCATTCTTCAGTAATGGATAAAAAATATCTCACAATTACCATATAATCAAAAAGGATGATAATGTACTAGAACCTATTAATCAATTATACTATTGGAGATACCCGTTTATAGTCATTTATCACCCCCATTACTCATCCATGGGGTGGGTTTAGTGAGATTTTTTCAACCACCAATCATCTATTCCTACCCCCATTGACAAGAGAGGGGTTGGAACCATCCTTGAAAAAAAATGTTTCAAATAAAGGTGTGTTGAGTGAAACTATGTTTGGGAAACAATAAAGGAAGAATGAAAGGAAGGTTGAAGATGTTCTCTATATGGTATAAAGAGATAAGAAATCAATGGTTCCATGTGATCTGATGTAGTTGCGGGAAATGGAATTCTAATATTTTGTAGTTACTAGATTAGAATAAGGTATACAAGAGAGGGGGATGATCCATGAGGGTTAGTTTGATCCAATGAAGCAATGACCATGGTAAATGAGTTGTTTTCACTGCTAGGTTACCTTCTTTTGGAACAAGATGAAGTTAATTAACTAATGTATATTTTGAACTAAATAATTAATTTAGTTATGATGGCATGGTTTCCATGAGTTTGAGGGGGACATTGTGAGATATGAGGTGGGTTTTGAGTCTAAAAGTGTGGAAATTGTGATTCTTTTACATATATATTATACATATATATATATATACATAATATAAAATAAATGGAAAAAATTAACAAGTCTCCCATGAGTTAAACCCATGAAGACAGTGCCTAAACCACACCCTAGATTTAATATTCAATATTCTTTGATCATTATAATAATTAATCAAAAATAATAATAATGTTATTATTATTATTATTATATTAATTGTATTATTCAACATTCGTTCTTGATTAAGAATTTTGTACGACATCAGATTTACAATCCATTTGTGGTAATGTGATCACGATATTGGGAATATTAATCCAAGACACATATTTGATAGGTAATTTTGTTTTATAACATGGTCCTTGGGGCCACTATGTTATTCAGTCTCTTAAAAATATTCAAAACAAATATGAAATATTTGATTGGTTTTTTATTTTGATAATTAAATAGTAAGATTTTCTCACTTTCTTCACATATATAATGATGAATATATTTACAGGGCCAACATAGATCATTTAAGGAGTATTATGATATTTAATAATAATGAAATTCATGGTTTATGGGGATGTGATCCCTGAAAATTTGAAAAGTAACTATTTTACTTGTTTTCCTGAGTATAATTACAATAGTTTCCACTTATGGGTTATTTAAAGCTTATAAGGATTTGGAAAACGGTTCCAACATGATAATAATGATGATTATTTTGTCAATCGTGATAAATTATGAGATTCCCATGAGAATTATGATCATGATTATAATTATTATCGATCAATGATTCTGCATGACATGAGGGACATATATTGTTATTCATAATGTTAAGAGAGATTGAAAATTGTTGATTATTATGATATGAGACATGATTGTTTTTCATTTGAGTGGGTTAATGTGATATTATGATAAAATTAGAGGTGAAATGATTTTATTCATCTTATATTGACAGTTTTAACATTCCATGGATGAGGCGTCGACTAGATTTAGTGATGAGTTAGATCCCGATGTACTGTTGACGAGTGATTGTGATATTGTTTCACAGATGAATGGTTATGCATACAGTTCTTCATATATTGTTGGGACTATTTAAATAGTTTCAAATGAGTATTATTCATTGAATTGTAATCAACCCAAGTTCCCAAAATGCATGATGGGATAAGAACCTATTTTACAATGGTAGGTGTTCAACGAGACAATTTTTCAACGATTCTTGGGAAGTCACATTGGTAAAGAGGATAGGAGGTCAGACTCACCACACCATTTTTGAGTGGTTATTATTTCCTACTTCGAGATGCACTTATATATTTAATATGAATTCATGAATCCCTCTCAAATCCCAATGTGGGATAGGTTACCCCTATTCCAATGATAAGATTTAAAACATATGGATTTGTGAACACCCATGTATGTTATAGGCTTCCTATAATTCTCTTTATAATTTATGATGCTTTGGTTTAATGCTAAAACAGGTTGATACATCCAAAAGATATCATTAAATCCCCTTGGTGTGATTAGATTCATAATTTTTATCCCAAAATACACTTGACTATAAATGTGTACTAAAGTGGCAATGTGGGGCCGAACCCACAGAGATGACTAGTAGGAACACAAACTATCTATTCAAACCCAAAGGTAGGATTCCTTATGATCCTGTTAAATTTTGGATTTTATAGAATTATATAGTTTGGATTTATGTTCAGAAAAGAGAATAGGGTTTAGGATAAATATGGCCAGGTAAAAAAGATATTACTAAATCTGACTTGGGATAGACCTATGGCCTAGGCAACGAAGCAGTGTAAAAGTAACCAACTGGTTACAGTCAAACCAATTGAATATACCTAATCAATAGATATTCCTCAGTATGAATATAAATAAAACAAAGACACAGTATGTTTAGCTTCAATGGAAGAAATTGTTATTGGATAATGGTCGTAGACTTCTCAACTCCAACTAGGTCAGGGTACATCAATTACACCACCCATGGCCATGGTTGTGAAAAGGAATAAGATAACAAAATAATTTTCAACCTAATTACTATCCATAGGGTTACCATGTTTTTATTTTTAGATTCATTTAGATTAATCACACCCCTACTCTCTACCACTAACACTAATCAAATTATCCGCACATGACTGTGTTAAACGAAAGAAACTATTTGTGAAAACTTATTATAATATTCATAAAACAACTCTGTAATAAGAAATACATGATTGAATTAAATGTAATAATCATTAAAAACAAACCTTGAATGGAGAAACAATGAATAAACAACATAAGAGTTGAAGTAAGAAAATTATTGGTATTGAAACAATCATTAAAACAGATGTTGGGAATGAAATAGGCAATGAATGGTTATAGAAAGTCAAAAATTAAAAGGATTTGATAAAACAACGAATGCAATGGATTATAAATGATTTGGAATGGAAGAAATGAAGAAATGAAAGAATAAATGAGATAAATAATGTAATTCCATCACTCTTGTACCTGGAAGAGGTGATCAAAAAAATATAGTCTTAAACATAACATGATGTTTAATTCCTTCATACAATGTAATTGATTTCAGTGGATTCTATATCAACTTCTACATGATGTGTAACCTAGATTCACGTCAGGTAATTTAGATCCATAGTCTCCTCTGAACAATCTTTTATTAGTCCATGTCTTTTATCTTTAATAGGGTTAGATGTCAAAATTTTCACATCGTGTAAATTATAAAGGTCATGTATGTGATTCACACCATCTACGTCCTTCATATCTTCCGATTATAGGGGATTTTTATTTTTATGATCTCATAAATTCTATGGTGGTCACACTCCATGCACTAGATTCAGATCATTAAATGATTCACAATCTGGCCTTCGGTTCTTAGAGATGATGTGAATGTTGAATACATGCAATGAACCCCTTTCATGATGTGTAAATACTTTTTCCTTTTTTTAAAAATAGTATTCCTTGGATTCTAAAATTTCTATTTCCATAAAAATTTATCTTGAACCCAATGCATTACAAAATAAATCATGATAAAACATTAAATAAATGTATCAATAATTTGTATATAAGTTTTTCTTATCAAATTACCCCACACTTGAACAATTTATTGTTCCTAAGAAAAAATTATCTCAACAAGGATTCAAACCCAAACGATTTTTAAATAGGAAAAATAAATTATTACCAAGAGAATAAAACTAGTGTATGCGAAAAATTAATTCCTTCATATTAGTCCTGTTGAAAAAATTGGCCAAGCCTTGTAGTCATGTTCTTTATTAAGATTATTTCTTCAATTAATTACAATTTCATAAATCTTATATAGATGTTATACAAATTATTTAAATTTACCTCACAGTGAATTTTCTACCATCACTCAAGATAAAATTATGTTGTATTTACTCTCATACACTAAATACGTATTCCTAAACACAATCTTTCATTTGTTATATCTTCTTCACGCCTCACATTCCTTCCCCTCTCTACTATCAGATCCTATGGCCTTCCTTTGCGATAGAAATTGATTTGATTGATGGATATCTCTATGGTGGAATGTAACTCAAGTAAGATCTCTATGAAATTATCCTCTCAAACCTTGGTGATTTTGAAGAGGTGAAGCTGGTCGATGAGGTCGTGGATCCCCTACTGAATTTTTCACTTCGCAGTCATGATGAGGTCAAGGGTCTTATTAGTTCCCATTGGCTTTGACCAACGACAGAATAACCACACTATATTCTTGGGTGCTATGAAATGAAGGCATTGTTGTAGGTGTGGGTATTGGGAAGAACCCTATGACATGCAAGTTGTCTACTGTGACTCCTCATAGGATGGAGCTATAGAAAATGATGAAGTAGATGCTGAAGTGGATGTCTATACGGGTGGTGGATTAGGTGAAACCACTATGAACTTCGATGGAATAGGATCATCATGATCGATCATGCGTTTTTTAGATGAAGTGTGGATGTTTTTAGTCCCAACCATCACTCTATCAAGGATCGAGCAGTGGTTGGAATGTCAAGGTGTGGACTATTGAAAGGTTGGAGAAACATGTAGGAGGAGGAATGATGAAAAATGACGAGAGAGGATGAGTGGCTGTTAGGATTAGAGTGTCACGTGTGGTAGAGGAAAAGGGGGGGGGGGGGGCGATGGTTGTGAACCTAGGTTCCATTAAATTCTAATTCTTCCTCAAGATATTACTATTGTGTATGTTATACATGACATGTGAATATTAGATTTTATTAATTTTAGGACTTTGACATTTAAACACTTTCTATTGGTTACAAAGAGTGTATTTGGAAATATTTTCCCCTTTTGGTCTATGTCCTCTTGTAATACTTCCAGCATGATAAAACTCTCTAAATAACAAACTAAACTATTGATCCTACACTGGGTTTCCTTCAAATCAATGATTTATTTAACCTCGAGATCTATAAACTTTTTGTATCAAGAATATTTAAAATTAATGGATAATCCTTCTTGGAATGTTTTTTTGATAGATATTAAATCTTATTAAATTAAACTTGATGGGCTGGTTCCCCTCATTTTGGAATTTTGATATCCTGTACGGAAAGAATTTTCTGGATTTAAAAGGACCCAACCATTGGGATTTAAGATTCCACTGGAATAATTTTATTTACAAATTGAATATATGAAATTTATCTCCATGTTTTAATATTCAATGCATAGTTATTTGGTCATTCCATTTATTTGTATTTTATTTATATATTCTATAATATTTATTGGAATACTTCTTGATTTAATTCAAAACATCTATCTATAGCATTCTGACTTCCCTAAAATTTTCAGCATCCTGGATCATTTTTTTATTTTTGAATAAAATCAATTCTCTAATTTTCCGGATAGGTGAAAAAGATTTTTGTAAAAAGTGGTAATGGAGTACGGTCGATGGTTGTTTCATATACTGTGAAATATTACTAAATCTCTTCATCTAGTTTGAGACTCTAGTCTATTCAACTCATGTTCAATATATTCTCAAGAATCTATTTGATTTCCCTGTATGAAAATTCATCTTGTATTCTAGTATGTGGATGGTAGGGAGTACCATTTTGATACCAAATTTCATAATTATCAATCAATCCTTTAACTGAGTCATTGGAAAAGTGATTTCCCCAATCACTAATGACTAATTGGGGAAATCTGAATCTGGAAAAGTTATTTTTCTTTAAAATTATCAATTCCACTTTTTTTTTCCATGAGGAGTGGCTTCAGCTTCAACCCACATTGAAATGTATTCAACATAGACCAGGATATAAAACCTCCCATATGAATTTGAGAATTGTCTCACAAAGTAAATTCCCTATAAGTTGAAAATTTTGACTTCCAATATGGGACCTTGGGTCGTTTAATTTTTTTTCCTTATGTCACATTTGTGTTGGTACCGATCACATCTTAGAATGAAGTTCCATTAATCCTAATGAATCATGGTCCAGAACAACTGGTTTTGATGTATTTTATCCATGTTATATTCAGTTCAATGATGACATCTAGTTTGTGACATGTGACACATGTCGATAACACTATATATTTCATATTCTGGGTGTGCCTGTGTATTCATGGTGAACAATTCTTAATCATGGAAGTCCTATTCAATGTTTATATTGTCTTTATCCTCAATTTTGGGATTTGGGAGTCTAGAAAAGTGATCAATAAAAATGTTCTTAGTTCCCTTAGTATCCTTGATGACTATATCAATCTCTTGTAGCAGTAGGATCCACTATATCCTCCATGGTTTGGAATCCATTTTATTCACCATATATTTGAGTGTAACAGGATTAGTATAAATTACTACTTTAGATATCATACGTATGGCTAAATTTTTTTAAACACATAAAAACTCCTAGAAGATTCTTTTTAGTGGTATTGTAATTTACCTAATCCTCATTCTTCATATGACTAGCATAAAAAAATAAGATGAAAGATGTGTCTAACATTCTATCCTAAAACATATCCTACAAAAAAGTCATTATTGTTTCACATTAGGTCAAATTACTTGTCCCAATATGATGAAATTATGATAGTAGCATCCACCAAGATATTTTTTAAGGTGTATAATTCAAACTGACATTCTTCATTAAAATAAAAAGGAGAATACTTTAATAAGAGGTGTTGAAATTGGTGGGAAATTTTCACAATGTATTGTATGAACTGGTGATAGAAGCATTTGTGGCCCAAAAAGATCCTTATTCATTTTACTATTTTGTGCTCAGATAAATCATTAATGAAACTAATTTTCACATGATCAACTTTCATGCCCTAGTTTGAAATTTTTTTCCTAAGTAATATACCTCTAAGTACCATATAATATAACTTTTCATAGATTAATAGTATGCATTTTTATTTTCTATATTGCAGGAAAATATTTAAATTTATCAGTAACACCTTGAACGATCTTCCATTAATAGAGAAATCATCTATAATGATGTAATGAAATTCCTCTTCCATATCATTAAATATATGTTTCATGCGCCATTGAAATTTATCCAGTGTGTTACACATAATGAAGGAAAATCTTCTATAAAAAATATTACAAAAGGACATGTAAATATAGTTTTAAAGTAGTTTGGTGGATCAACAACTATTTATTTTATATTGAATATCCATATAAGAAATAATAGAATTATTTCCCAACTAATCTCACCAAAATTTGATCCATTAAAGGTAATAGAAAAGATCATTTTGTGTTTCCATATTGAGGTTTCTATAGTTAACACGTACTCTCCATCTTGTGATGGTTCGAGTAAATATTAGCTTATCCTCACCAACTATTATGCTGCCTTTCTTTGGGATTACTTATAGAGGACTCACCAATTCACTTTCAGATAATGAAAATATAATAACAGCATCAAGAAGTTTAAGAAATTCTTTCTTGACCACCTCTTTTAGTAGGGGAGTGATTCACCTCTGGGGATATAATTTGTGATTAGCATTATCTTCCAATAAAATCATGTGGGTGCATATTGTGTGACTAATCAATTTTATATCATCCTCTCCCAATGAAATTGACCCTTTGTGACTTTTAAGGACTTCAATGAGTTTTTATTATTTCATTGGAGTTAGTTCTGGGAAAATGATGACTGACAGTGCTGATGAAATCTCTAAGAACAAGTACTTTTGGTTCTCAATAGATGTTTCAATTATAACATCAATGGTTTGATGACTTAGGGTATAAATAGTGAGAGAAATTCCAATTTCATAAGAATAGTGTAGTTCATGTCCTCATGTTCAATGCTTTCATCTTCATCATGAGGTGGTTCATCTATGTCCTATTCAATGTTTAGAAAACATCTTTTACTTCAGTAAGGAATATGGCTTGAAAATCATATGAATCAACACTAATGGTGGATACATTTACTAAGATAAACCCAACATGTTTTTAATTAACTATGAATATTAATCACTATTTATTCACATTAATCAATTCTTTAATAGTAGAGAGAAAATTCTATTCTAGGATAATTGGAATGTCTTATTCTTATTCCATCTCTAAAATAAGGAAATCTGTAGGAAAGATGAATTTTATAGCTTTGACTAAGGAATCCTTGATAAGTTGTCTAGGGTACTTTACTGATTAGTCAACCAGTTTTAGTGAACCTCTCTTGGTTTTCAATTCTTTGATCCCTAATTTTCAGAAGAAACTAATCAACATGAGATTGATTCCTGTGCTTAGATTTCCCAAGGCGCTTCCGAATATGCAAGCCCCTATAGTTCATAGAATAGATAAACTGATGGAGTCTTGCATCTTAGGTGGAATAATATGCTAAAATATACTATAGTATTATTTATTTAATATGATCAAACCTATATCTTCAATTTTCATCCTATTGTTAATAAATTAATTTAGAAATATTGAATACTAATTCATTTGAGTGATGGATTTAGTGAAGGTTGTGTTTATCTATAATTTCATAAACGTCTCAAGAAACATATGATATATCTCCTAGATATTACCTTACCTAATTATTTTTGGAATAGGGGATGGGATTTATATGTTATATGTTCCACATACACGTAATCCTTTTCTAGTTACGCTTGTATCATATATTATTCATCTGACATTGAGTCCCAAATTGTTCATTGAACAACTTTTTTGTTCTTTCCCTGTCATCCAATTTGGTGAAGGTCAAATGTTTCTTAGGTTTATCCAACTTATATACCTCACCATTTTATGGTTTATGAAATTACAATACATTCCCACTACTAAAAACCACAACCTTAGCCTTTTCTCTTAGGTGTGTCTCAGTATTAGAGGGTAACGTACCTAATAATCAATATGATATAGTATTTGAGATTTGACCCAATTTTTTGTTCAAGAATGCACAAGAAAAATAGTTTAGTTTTTTATTTCCATCTATTGTGTGGTCATCCTCTCGTATACTATTTGTATAAAATTGGTGAGGTGGATTTCTAGATTAGACTGTAGAGGTGTGACTTGTTGTGGTGGCCTTGGTGGGCTGGGATGAAATTTATACTAACCACTAGGAGGAAAATGATTTTAAAATTTTTTCTACTTTGGTTGAGGAGATAAACCTTGAGTTGGGTAACCAGGTGGTCTCTAATTTATTTTGCGCTTTTAACCACTCCTATACTGCTAATTTTTCTAAGTGGGTTGATGTGGCTATTGAGCCGACTTTAGTTGATAGTATTGTTACTGGTACTATTTTGGTTGCTGAAATTGATAATTTTTTCTAATTTTAGTTTATATAATTAAAATATTAGGAATGTGGTTCTTCTAGAAATTACATAGAGTCTTCTCATGGGTGTGGGACTCCACACATCTTACAAGATTGAATCGCCATAACAGGAGTAGGAGGGGGTTGTGGTGAAGTAGGTATCTGAAATGACTCTAATTTTTATGTAAGAACCTCCACTTGGGATGCGAATAGGGAATTTTTATCCTCTTTATGTATTCTAGTTTAAGGGAGTCCTTGATAACTCTTTAATAAACATGATTTATGGGATAACTCGTCTACAATTTCAATTCCAATATCTAGTGTTGTGTGCATTATTCCTCCATTGGATGTAGTGTCCGCTACATTTTGGATAGAAAGTTAGAGTCCTTGATAAAATGTATGTATCTAGAGCCTCATATAGTTTTCATGATGTGAGAATTTATGTATCAGTACCTTGAATCAGTCGGATGCCTCTATGAATGATTATTTATCCTCCTGGTTAATGTTTTTAATCTCATTCCTAATCTTTTAGGTTTGTCCTGGTGGGAAGTATCTATCCAGGAATTTCATTCCATGGTCTTCCCAAGTAGTGATTAACTCCTGATCATCACTTTTGAGCCAACCCTTTGATAAATCATGTAAGGAGAAAGAAAATACTCAAAATATAATAGTTTTAGAGGATACACCCTAGTTGTGAAAGGTATCACAAACCTCTGAAAAATTGATATGTTCTCTTGGGGGACTTCTCTTCACATCCCACTATACTACCCCATGTTATGGATCATGTGGATGAGTCCATGTTTGATTGCATTGGTGTGCACCTGAATAGAAGGGTGAAAAATTTTGTTCATAACAGCAATGATAAATGAAAATCCACAATACATTAGGGTGCTCTCATGATGTTTTGGATGCTCTACCTAATTTTCAGGTGGTTAATATTGAAGGTTGTGGTGGTTTGGTAGTGTAATATCATTGAATTCATCCATTATAAATATTCTGTGGCTTTTTATAGTTCTATAAATCTTGGGATCGATTGTAAGAATTACATGTGCATCCAAGATCCTAGAATGATTCATTTTACCTTGGTGTAGGTACTATGATAGACAAGGGAGATAAGACATGGGTGAATCTATTGGATAAATTTATAAAAAGAAATGGAGAAAAGGAAATGGATGAAATAGTGGGTGAGGCAGTTCAGGGTTCGATGTGAAGGCTACTGTTCCTAGGAAACATCGGTCCCCATAATTATGTCAAAATATGATGCATCTAGAATAAATCATTAAATACTCTAGGAATTATCAGTTTACAAAATTATATTCCAAATTTCACTTGACTAAAAAGTCATAGTAAAGAGGTTGTGTAGGGCCAAATAAACAAAGACGATTAGTATGAAGCATCCTATTTATTCAAAACCTATGGTAGTATTCCCAATGACATATCTTCATGTTTGTGTTTTTTAGAATTATTTATCTTTGATTTATATTTAGGATAGAAAATAAGGTTTAGTGTTTTTTCCGGGTCAGGCAACAAGGATAATCTTAAATGTATATTGGTATAGGCATATGGATTACGTTGAAAAGTATAGAAAAAGTAAACAATTGGTTATGTTCGAACTAATATTATCTACATAACATAAATTAATTCCTTGGTCTAGATATAGCTAACAACCTAGATACAATACACATAGCTTCTATTATAGAATGTTTTCACAGGCTAGTGGTCATAGCCTGCTCAACTCCAAGTAGGTTAGGGTCCTTCAATTACACCACACATGGTTTGGGTTGAGCAAATGAATGAGGAGAAAAGGTATTTTTTAACCTAATTACTATACATAATGTCGCAATGTTTCAATTTATATATTCATTAAGATTAATAACACCCATACTCTCAACCCCAAACCCTATGTGGACTATCTACACATGACTGTGTTATAATAAAGAACATATTTGTGAAATATGATTAGAATATTAATAAAACAATTCATTAATAATAAATCCACAATTAAAACAAGTAAGAAGCAATAAAAAACATACCATGAATGAAGAAACAATAAAGAATATATGCAATAATTGAAGTTGAAGAGTGATAGGTATCGAAACATGTGCCAAAAAGGAATGTGGGAATGAATCATGGAATGAAAAAATGTAGAATTGTAAACAATGAAAATTATTTTATATAATAATGAATGGAATGTATTACAACTATGTATAAAGGAAATAAATAAGAAATAAAATAATAAAAGGGAGACATAATGCATGTTTTTCTCTTATGTAAGTGGCAGAGGCACTCAAAAATTTATAGACTCAAAAATTATACGATGTGTAAATCCTTCACATAATGTGATGGATTAAAGTGTCTTATGTCTCAACTTATACATTAAGTTTATGTGGGATTCATGTCATGTACTTCATATCCACAATCTTCTCTAAAACATATTCTATATTTTGAAATCCGAAACATATTTCTTTGACTAGGTGATATCTCAAACGTTTCACACCATGTAAATTATACATGTCATGTATGCGATTCAGGTCTTGTAGTTCCTTCACATCATGAAATTCTAGTGCAATTTAGATTTTTAAGATCTCATGTCATGTAATGTGTTTACACATCATGCAGTAGACTCACATCATGTAATTATTTATAGGATGGCCTTTGGTACTTAGGGATGCTATAAATGGGGAATATATGTTGTGAAATCCTTTAAAAACATCATAAACATGTTTTTAACATTATTTAGAAATTATTCTATTGAGTACTAAATTCATATTTCCTAAAAACAAGAGAAAACCAGTTGTATTATTGAATAAATTGTGATAAAACATAAAATAAATATATCCAAAATGTGTGTATAAATTCATCTTATCACCGGGCTCTTCAGGGTTTATCTCTGTTAAGGGAGGATGTTACTGTTTTTGATATGGGATTGAACCTCGAATATTTCTTCTACATATCTTGAAAAAATAGGAATTAAATGCCAAATAGTTTGATTTAATATATGGGGCTTACACCATAAAAGTAGGCCTGTGATGGAAGCACTTTTATCATACTGATGCATTAAAATCACAGTTCTTGAAGCCCATGTGAGTTATGATGAGTGTTAGAAATAAGAGAAAATTGAAGAACTATCACATTGCATGAGTTCATAAAATTATATTTTAATTAAGGGATTACACATTGAGGCTACCCTAAGAAGATTCATGTGTTGTGAAAAGGGTGAAAATATGAAATAAGGTTGTTCTTACAAAGGAGTTTTCATAATATACATGACATAGTTTGTGGGTCTGGTGAGGTTATGTTTTGGGGCTTACACCTAGGAGGAGGCCCAATATTTAGGGAAAAAGGGGAGTATATCAACATACGGTATATTAATGAATGTTCTAGAGTAGTTGGGGTTTGACATTGTGGTAAGAAGCCCATAATACTACATCATGGTTGGGTTTTCAAACAAAATTAGGTGTAAGTTACTATAGCTGAATTTGTACCAATAACGTTGCAGAGATGTAGTGGCGGTGGAACTATAGCTCCAGTGACATAGATGTAGTGGCTTCCACTGTAGTAGGAACTATAGTGGTGGTGGTACTATAGCATCCAATACTGTAGCATTACTATTCATCAAAGGTCCTTTGGGAAAAAATATGGGCCTTCGAGAAAATGAAATGGTCTTTAATTCCCATTGGGCCAACAGAACATTTAATAGGTGTCCAATGACCAAAAAAATTGGTCATGTATTTCAATAAAAAATATTTTTTGGCCCCAAATTTAAAAAAAATAAATGGTCTGGAATTACACATTGTAGGATATCCAAAGACTTGTTAGGAATTATACATTTAGGGACTCCCATGTATTTTAAACAAAAATTAGTATCTCCAATCAATTGATATAATGATAACCAAGAGGATTATCTCGAATCAATGGTAACTGAAGATTTGGTCAAGCCTTACGCCTGTGAGGATGCCGATGTATTTGGAACCGCTAAGAGTATCTCAACTTTGGGGGAATAATGAAAGGCATTTGGAGTATCTCGGCCCAATGGTAATTGAATATTTGGTCAGGATTACACATATGAGGATTCTTTTATATTTGGAAACAAGTGGAGTGTCTCAAATAAAGGTGAATAATGATAATGGAGGAGTATCTCAACTTAATGGAACTAAAGGTTTATTTGGGGATTAAACCTTGAAGGATTTTCATGGATGATTGTACCCTCAAATTGTAGTAAAAAGATGAGGAATGAAAACTATTAATATTTGGGATAACACCCAGTAAAAGACCTAAATGAAGATGGGTATCTCAACTCGAAGTGTATATGAAATGAATCAATTCCTATGTATGAGAACTAGGTGAATTATTGGTTATACCTCACTATGGACAGCGAAGATTCTTAATCCTAGTGTGGGATAGCAAAGGTATATATAGTAAGGTCTAATATAGGTTCTTATCCCTATTAAGGGCTATCATTATGTTGTTCTCCTATGTATAGGGTCCTTGGAAAATCCCCCTATTGGGATGTCATTACTGATGGGTCACCCAAGTGATGATTCAATAATATAGGGGGCATGCGTGTTACCCAAGAAGGTGGGGTTCCCATTTGAGCACTCACTCAAGTGGGTCACCTATATAGGTCACCCAAGTATAGTGTGTCACCCAATTGGGTTTCCTAAGTAAGGGATTCCCATGTAAGGGTCTCCCTAGTGGGTTTCCCAAGTAGAGTGGGTTACCCAAGTCTCTCACTATAGTGTGGGTTGGGAACAACTCAACTCAAATAGATCTTGTGAACCCAAGTGTTTCACCTTAATAGGGGGTTGGGTTAAGGGTCACCTAAGTAGGCGTGAATAAAGGTGGAATATACCTAGTGAGTGTGGGATAAGGTTTTTATCTAATTTAATGTTAGAAAACATAGGTGAAGATGTTGAGTGATCAATTATCTTACGTTGTTCTGCTTATGGGTGTTTATCCATATTACCAAAAACTAGTGGTGGGAGACTATTTATAGAATAACTGAGGAACTGGGAAAATAATTTATGTGGGTGACTTGCATATGATGGGTGATGGAGTTTTTTAGTGACTTTCATGAGATAGGTGAAGGAGTTGGGTGAGATTGCATGAGAAATCGAATTACTTCATAAATATTTATTGATGTATAATAGTTAAAACTTTTGATTTTTAAGTTGTTTTCAGATCCATGAATAGTCAAATAGAAAAACATGAAGAAAACTAAACCCCTGATTAGGGATTATACACCCTTTTAGTATATTTTTTGAATAAAAAATGTGTCTCGAATACCCTCAAAAATATATTTTAAGGCATCGATTATTTTTTATCTTAAGAATTCAAAATTCATGGCCTAAACCCAAACGAAAGTTCTCACCACCACACCACTGGATTGGAAAATGTTTCTAAGTAATATTTATCCTTATTTGTGTGTGAGTATGCTTTGTGTGAATATAAATACATTAAGATTATTATTATGGTATGGAGACACATTTCTAATCAAATGTGATGTGTGCTACCTAAGTGAGGATTGTATCATGGGTCATGCCGAAAAGTGTGTGGAATGATTTTTTTTTAATTCCAAAAAATTACCCTCTCTATATATTTGTATTCATTTGGAATAAAAAAGATTATTTATTTATGTAAATATAGATATCGTTGATGCATTCATAAATCATCTGAAGGGATTTGGATCTGTTTGACTAGTGGCAATATGCTTTCTAAAGGAGGATCTCATCTTAGGGATTTTGGATGTCACCAAGAGTAGAATATCAACTCCTAGAATTTGGGTCAAGAAAATGAAAATTTTACTTGTGTCATTTGAGTTTTCATGAGGAGTGATCATAAATCATGGACTGGATATCCTATTTCAGAAAATATGTATATTCTAGGATGGGAAATGGGAGTGGAATGAAATTTTATTTGCAGCTAGAACCATGACAGGAGAATTGAATGTCACTATGTATCCCAAGAGAATATGAATAAAAAAACATGTAATTATTATAAAATGAATACTATGAAGATTAATCTCATACATATAAGGATAAATATTTTACTATATGTTTATTTATGATGAAAACTATGATGAAATACCCTATATAGATCTATTTTATAAGTAAGATATGGGATATAATCACATTACCATGTTTCATGGTTGGTGACCCATGTGAAAATGGGGATGGTACATGAATATGAATATCATTTAATGTGGTTAGGCCATATAGGGTAGGCCACACTAAGAAATTTATGTTCATCCAGGGTATACCATATATCATGTACTTTTTAGTTATGCATTGGGGACTTGGTACCCTCATTATGGTCATGAGGAAAAATGATTTTCTATGAAATTTCATAGAAGATCAATAGACCATGAAAGAAAAAATTTATTTTTTAAAGGATTGAATGGTATTCCATATGATATTTATATCCTTTTAAATTTTACACTAAATGTTTCATAATCCATTAATATGGTGACAGTGGGAAAGAAATAAGATTTTACTTGGACCTCCTTTCATGGGTTTTCAACTTCATAAGTTTTATTCATTTTTATTTTAATTAAAATGCGCATACTTTTCGTAGTTTATGTGGGATGCAATCCTAGAAATCAAAAAAAACTTTTTTTAAAGGAGACAATTACTAGTTTTCAACCTTGAAATCACTATGTCTCTTTCCACTAGCATTTTATGTTCTTGATGTTTTGACCAAAGTATATGGTATTTAATATATGAAATCTCTTCCCAAAAAGTTATGAGGTCTATATAGTAACATGGGAATAAAAAAAAAGAGATAAGTTCCCAATCTCACGATTAAAGATTACCTTGAGGAGTGGTGCTTGTAGTATAAATTCATAATTCATAGCCTATAATTTTTTGATATTTTAGTCCGAACAATATTGAATATATACTGATGTAGTTTAAAGTCACATATCATTGACACAAAAGGGGTGTAACATAGTCTATAAGTAGGGGAAATGATTAAAGGCATGAATGAAGGGGATAATAATAGTATAGAAGATCTCTAGGATAAATACACTTATTTTAATGTCATGGTGCTAGAACCACAAATCCCACTCAATGTGTGAGGTACTCTACGTACCAAGGACATGGAAAACCCAAATGTGAATAAGGTTTTGAATCTATCACCAATTAACAAGGTTTAGAGAAGCCGTAAATTTTATAGTCATTAATAATGGACCTTAATTTTGATAGTGGATTCTTAAAGGATAGTATAAAATTAAGCCTTATAGTCTCCAATGGAGAGCCACACCAAGATAGAAAAGTGCAGAAGAACATGATGTCATAATATTTATTTGAAAGAGTAAGTGATTAGTGAACATGTAACATTGAGGATACTTGAATATTCTTAAATATTTTTGTTATGGAGTGTGTTAAGCACAACCTATGAATGTTTGAGTCAATTAGAACTAGAGACTAGTTGGAATAGAATGACCATTTGTAATGGCTGAAACTGATGACACACTCAGTCAATGGATAGAATATGGGGTTGAAGTTTACCTTTTCTCTGGGTCTAAAACATCACATGGGGGTTACTTCATAGGATCAGTGGAAAAATATTTTATTCACCAACAAATCCTAGCAATCCCCTTCATATCAATCAATCCATTCCACTAATATTTCAATGATATAGAGAACTAAAAGGATTATTTGACTCAAGGTCGAGGGACTCGAAGAGTAAGAATTTCTTGGTTTTGAATAAAAAATGTGATATATGAAGTGGGTTCATTTATAATAAGAATATTCAAGAAGGGTTTGAGAAAACTAATGTTTATACCACCATATACTGAACACATTCCCATGGTGATGGGATACAACCTTAGATTATTAAGTACGCAATAAATTAAATGGTCGATATACTCAATATGAAGAGACAACCTTGTTGATAATAAAAAAGAAAAATTTCTCTATTTTTTTCTTAGATGAGGTGTCAATTAAGCATTTACAAGATTTATCTAGGGTTGTGTAGTAGACCCCACCAGATTTGTTCCTTTATTATACACTAAAGTTTTCCTAAATCCTAAATGATAAAATATTAGTGAGAGAATACATTACTTCTTATACATATTTCATTTAAGAGTCTTCAAACTGATTGGAATTTGTGGCATGTTTGATTTAAGGTATTTCAATTATAACCATGAAGTTATAGAATTTATGTTCATCTAAAATTATCCAAATTTTGTTTATTTTTATGGTCACATTTCTTAGACCAAAAATTTGGGATAACCTACATAGTAACGTAAAGTTAAAATGAAACATAAATGAAGAGCCCAAATCTAGTATAGATTATACCATGGGGTAATCTGAAAATTTTATGGTCATAGTGTTTAGACAATGTTTTGGAGTCCAAGACTGGGATAGATGATCCCAATGTCACTATATATCTCATTAGAATGACAATAAAGCCATATATAATTCTCATGATGGAAATGTGGTCCGAAACATTGGCCTGACTCGTATATTGGGAAATAGGGCATTATATTCCATGAATGGGTGTATAAATAATAAAACATATTTCATAATCCCATGTGAAGATTCATATTATATTTAATAGGGTTGGTAATGTTTATTTTTTGAGTAAAAGGATGGTGTTAGGGTCTATGTAAGAGTACTTGGACATTTTTACATATCCCATACTGATGTAAATCAAGCATACACATATTTATTTTGAAGGATTATAGATCTAGATCATATTTGTGGAATAGGGGAATTAGTTTTCTATGGAAAAGGAAAACTATTTTCTAAATTATTCTACATGGATTGATCTCTCATGTGTGGGAGAATTATTCCTTAATGAGTCGGCCACTCTGAGTAGTTTAAGTCCATGCAGGATGAACCATATTCTCCTAAAAAAATTTATAGTGCAACATAATCATTTAATTATAATAATCATCTCAAACATCTAATCTCAAATGATTCATTCTCGATGTGTGGAACAATAGATAATTGGAAGATATCGAAATTGTCTTATGATTCCATCCAATGTTTTTTTTCTAATATGAACCATGTGATTTGTTATCTTGTAGTGGACATTGTTCAATATTTTTATGTTATATTTCTAGGATGATGTAGCTATATATATTACTGCCTTATGGCTAGGACCTATTCTTGAAAGTTTAAAGTCATGAAAAATAGGCTTGGTTCCCCATATTTGAATAAACTTCATCTCAATAATGCTAGTTAGAGTGACTATTTGGGTCCTCTAAGCTCATGTGAGTAGTTATCGCCATGAGAAATAACATAATGCTTGGAAAATAATTTCAACCATGCAAGAATTCATGATAGGGAACATGTGGGGGAATCTATATTTTAATGTAATAAAGAATATCTACCTGGATTTGGATATCATAGAGGGATATGCAAGAAAGTGGTGAAAATTCATGGTTTTCCAGAAATAGAAGATTCAGGCATCACTATGTATCATACAATATGAGAATCAAGACACCTTTAGTTATTATGGAATGAATACTTACAAATATCTAACTCATATACAAGGAAATGGGGTAATCCTATTCATAGTTATGGTAGACCATGAAATTTTGACCATCTTTTATTTCCAAAACTCTTGAATCCCCAAAAAATGAAATGGGTCCCTTATATAGATTTATCTGTTACATGGGGGAGGGGAGTTTTCATATTTTCTTGTGGTATGGTATTGGAATAATGTGATGCTTTGTGGATATAACCCAATATAGGACACCAGAGTTTCCTTAAAAATGGAGTATTCATTGAAACTATATAATTTCATATGGGGACCATATACCACATACCATTACATGGATATAGCTCTCTTATAGGTAAAAGGTGAAATAGAATGGACCATGTGTCATTTAGTTTAATTTAATATGATAAGGACTCCAATGTACTGATATTTATGGTCATGTAACAAGGACGTTGATCCTCATTTCAATGTCATGTATCTAGGAAGAATGTCATACATTTGAACATAACGTGGCTAGGATTTTGGCTGCATAGTATGACATTATATTACATGGGAATATGATTGATCTAGTTTAAGTTTGCATATATTCGATTAATGTTAGTTCATTTTATAGTCTTGAATATAGGATTATTTTTGGCACAATGGTTTAGGGTCATGCAGATAAGACAAAATGTTGCATATATTTAAAGTCATAGAGCTTAGTCCTTGGGGATATGAGACTACTTAATAAGAACAAAAAATCCCAACGTGAATGGAGGGACCCAGGTGGATCCAGTTCCCATCCAAGAAACTATTCCAATCGAAGAGAATATTAACACTAGGTTTGAGATAGGATTTATGGGAATCACTAAATATCCCACAAATGGGAATCAAATCACATGTAGTTCAGAAAAGATAAACCATAATAGACCCGCACTAGGAGTGGAGATCCTCTTCGGTGATGGTAATAGAAACACAAAAGTTTTTGTCATACAATAATGAAATTTAACATGAAGTTTATCATCTTATGGAAAGGACACTAGAAATTCAGTTTAACATATTGTGATAAGGACGTTAGACATGCAATTTAACATCATATGTTGAGGATGGATGGATGAATAGTTTGACCTTGTGTGACAAAGAGAAGGTGAAATGACATAAATATTATTCAAATTATATTTATAAATATCATTTATTTTTTAGGGGTGTTTTCATGTAAGGGAAATTGTCATAGATACATAAATATTATGATTAAGAACCGAAATTTCGGTGGATCTTATGTAGATATGAGTCATACATAAGGAATTTGGGTCACATGGACTACCCCATTATATAAATTTTAAGGTCATGAAGTGTAGAACAAATAATTAAATAATTTATTCTCATGTTATATGAAGGCTCCATAATAGCTGATATAGAGTATGATGGCATAAAAAACGAAATATTAGTGATTTATTTGAACATAATAAAATGGATTTATTAAATTATGTCTTAAAATGACTAAATTAGATACTATAGACCAACATGAGTAGAATGACCATTATTACTAGAATAAAACTAATGTCACACTTAGTTAATGGATATCCGTTGTAGTAGAATTTCCATTAGTAATGGTGGGAAACTAATTTGTTGCGCATTTAATAGAGATCGGTGGGAATAAAATTGACATTACCAAACACATTCCAATGATAGTGCATGGGATTTAAGTCGACCATTCCTCTTGGGCCAAAATATCCCCTATGGGCTAATTCATGGGATTTTTGTAAAACTGTGATATTTACCAAAAACTACTAGTGGGTCCCTTCAAATAAATAAATATATGCAACTAATTTTTTTAAAGGGAGAACAAAGAAGATATATCAAATTTTGGTAGGGGGAATGTAAGAGGAGAATATCAACTCAAGTAAATTATTTTGGTCAGCCATAAAAAGTTATGAAGTAGGTTGGGTGAATGAAGGATTATTCAAAAAGTTTTTGAATACTCTATGGTCATACCAACATGTTCTAATCCTGATATTAGGGTAAGAGGAATGAACCCTTACAGAAAATAATGTTCATTTAAAACTAACAATGAATGTATTTTTAAATAAATATATATTAGGGGGAATCTTGTTTATTGGTGAAGACCATGTTTGTTTCATATACAAGAGGAGTTTATTATTATATGCACTCATAAATCTATTGAAAAATTTAAAGTTCATGTGGCATAGACCTAATTTCATGTAGTATGATGTCATACGATGAGGAATTTAGACTAGACCTGCACCGTGTAATTTAACATAATATAGTGGGACATATTGGAGGGATATACAATTTAATTTCATAAAACTAGAACATTAGGATATGAAATTTAGATTCCTGTATTATAGACTTTTATTTCTTATAGTTTATTGTCATATGACTTGGACAATTGTGTCCTTCATTTTATGGTCATATGACTAGGACCAGTGATAATGGTGGGATGTCATCACCATCCTTTTATAAAAAACCTGACATGAATAGAGGCCTTATGAACCGAAATATAGAAAATACTTTCTCAATAAAGGGGAAAAGAAATGTGTAGGTTTACGTCACACGATTGTGATGTTAATCATGTAGTTTAACATCTTACAGAATGGATGTTTGACACACAATTCAACATCTTATAGTGAATATGGGGCACTATAAAATTTGAATTTCTGTTGAAAGGATTTTGTCCTATATTAAAACATCATATGACCAGGATAAGTTCTAGAATGTTTAATTTAATATTACTTGGACTATGGTGTTATGTTTTTTGGGGCCATATGACTAGGACCATATATGACCTAACTCATCAAGAAATATGATCTTCTTGTGGAGTGAAAATACCTCTGTTTCATATGGAATGAGTATTAAGATTCTCTAACTTTATCCAGACCTCTTTTTATTTTTTATGGATCCTATATTTGAAGATAATGTATTCTTTTATTATATATGCCATAATTCGATGGTAGAGATAATAATAGGGATTATCTATCATGAACACCTCCTTCGGTCACATGATATTTAGAAGCTTGATAAGGTCATGATCGAATGAATACATGATGTATGTGGAGACATGATCATTATTAAAGTAATATACTTTATTTTCTATCACTGATGGATGGAGTTTCCAAAAACATTAATTTAGATTGTGTGTTCTTCTCATGATGTAAATGTGGTTAAATCAGAAACATGGGTGTCATTATTACCAATATCCCCTTTTCTATCTACTTTAAAAGCCACCCCTTCAAGATAAATAACCTCTTGATTTTATATCCTAACAATAAATGGTATAGGTGGTATTTTAAATGTTCATTAAAATCATCATCATTAGGTCACATAATCCATGGGTTCTCAATAAAATAATTTCCCATTGCATAGGAAAAATACCCAAGGACTTGCTCTGTTTGGAAGGAATTTAGTTTCCTTTTTCTATCATCAAGAGGTGGATGGAAAAAATTCTTAATCATTATGTTATATATGCTTCTATTGGTATTGGAATGTTGATAAATTCAAGATCTGGTAGACAGTTACCTAATCTAAATCAAATTGGTGGGTATAATATAAATGTCGATGGCTTCAGATACTAAATATGTCTTCCCCGTATTGGGTAACTATGACTCACCCAAATGCTATTTGGAATCTACTTATGTCTAATGGAATCTTATATGCACCTGATAATGATATAGAAGATATGAAAATTCCCCCATCCCAGTGGTCTAGGATAATTTAAAATATGAAAATGTCCCCAACCCCGTGGGCTAGGTTCTAGTGGAACAAGGTATGAAATTCACTTAGTAAAGGGATGAAAAAATATAATATACCCCTATACATATGGGATGGGGGAATTTACTACAAGGAGGACATATATAAGGGGATGTTGGTATTATGTCATGGGGAAAATATCCCTGAAGCATTATTATAATTACTTCAAAGATATTCTGATTTTATTTTTTTAAGCAAGTAATATATTCTTATGAAATTATGTCCATATCATCTTTAAGTGTTTAAAATGTAGAAGAATCATCTACACCCTTTCCCTTTTCATGTTTTAGACAATTGGATTATGATTGGAGTCTCAAATTGTATATTTAACATTAGTTATTCTTTTTATAATGTCCATATTCTCCATTATCCACACACTCTAAAGTAAGATCAACTTCAACAATTCCTAGGTAGGGTATAACAGATCCCCTCTTCAAAAATTATTAGAGTATAGGAAAACAAAAATGGTAGGGGATCAAAGGATTAAAGGAGTGTATAATAATCCTCATCAAGTGTGTTCTAATTAAAACCTATTGGAAAGTTTTTAGATTTGGTTGATACAATATTTATGGAGACTCAAGTGAACCAATGATCCTCTTCATTTGAATATCTCATTTTTTATTTAGATTCCTATTTTCTCATTTGGTTGGATGACACCCAATGTACCATTTAGTGGTATAGATCATGATGTACTATCTGTTGGTTTTTACCCTAATTGATGGTTTGGGGGGTTTGTGCCCATTGTACTATTTCGTGTCATAGTGCAAGTTGAACCATTTGGTTAGATGATGTCCATGACCATTCTTTTAAATTATTTATGAGGATGGTTGAAACATATGCCATAGGATCCATGGATCATTCCACTATAATTTGACCCTCATATATCACATTTTTAGAAGATCTTTGATGATGATGCATTCCTAGATCTTATGACCTGGCATACAATGGAAAGGGAAGTAATTTGGATGGTCATCCTACACTTCCCCATCTAGATTCTTGATTTTTTGAAGCATGATCTAGTTTTTATCTACAATTAAATTTCATTTCCCAAGAAACTGATCATTTTGGTTGGAATAAGTTTTATCCTTCCTACTCTCAAGTTTATGTCACCTCATCATTTTTAGGTTTAAGGTGATAGTAGGTGATTAATCATTACTTGTATTTTATGTCTATGGTGGTGTTTTGTGATAAGACATTTCTTTGTTTCTATGAATAGAATGCTCTGTACAATGTTATATAGTCCCAAACTCTCATACACCCTGGGGGAAATCCAAAGGAATAAGCGTAGTTGACCACTCATCCTGTAAGGTTTCCGAATAAATCTCCAGAAATTATTCCTACAGAATATATATTTGCATGAATAATTTCAAACCCTATAATCTTGAAATAAAATCCATTATAATATCATTTTCTAAAATATTTTAATTGAGGATTTCAAGGATCATCATTTTCCTTAGTGTAAAGCTGAATTGGAAGAGGAAATGAGGATGGAGATATTCCTTGTTGGATATAGGCCCAATTACAAGGTTATTATACCAAGAAAGGGAAAGGACTCCTAAGGTCTACAAAAATAATTAGAGTTTGGTAGCCTTTTATTTATCTAAAATCCCCATCATAGGGTCATACTAAGATAAAAAATGTTTCAGGAGAATTTCTGAATTCCCTGATCTATTGAAAATTAGATACATAGGATTCCCAATGTTGTGCGGGGAAGAGTAGCATCTAACCATTTGGGGTAAGGATTCCTCTCTTTTTGGACTAGTGCACTCCATACTATCATAGATTCCAATTTAGTTTCTGATGGCTCAATATTTTCACCTAGATCTGTTGGTATGGACAATAGTGTGGGTGTAACACCTTAAAATTATAATGTAATAACATTGTACATAATGTATGAAACACAAAATCAAGCATATAAGGAAATATAACATCCCAAGAATTTTGGATATATTTAATATTTAGAAAACATTTAACATATTATATAGCTTGAAATGAACAAAATACTAAGTTATCGTATTTCAAACCAAAAACATATTTTCTTCATTATATTTCATTACATGCTATAATGACTTTTTTATGGAATTCGTTGGACGTAAGACTGAGTTTTACTGAATAATATTAATATGATTATTAAAAATATTATTATAGTTATCACATAGAAATTGGAATGGTGGGAATGTATAAGATTAACTATATTATGAAATATGGTTTACATGTGTTTATATAATGAATCATTTGGTGACAAATTAATTAAACTGAAACTAAAAACCAATTAAATTAGAGGATGTGTTTTTATGAAAAAACTATTTTATACACACTAAGGAATATTATTTTAATAAATTAAATTAATTACTATTAATATATTATATCAATGAATTTTATATTATGTATATTCTATAAAATATTTTTCAATTAATAAAATAAGTTTTATAGTAACTAAATAAGAAAAACGACAATTTTAACCAATAAAACTGTATTTTTCTTAAAGGTAGTTTTATCACCTTTTAATGGAAGAATTTTTTTAAAAAAATGACACATGTATAAATTTTATTTTAAAAAATAAATATGTTTAAAATAATTAATTTAAAATTAAAGTTGGGTGATATTTTGGTATTTTTCTAAGAAGTTTCATTTTTTGATGAATAGTGAAAAATATTGAATTTAAATTGAAAAATGACTTTTCATCTAAATAATTTATAATGATAAATTTCATTTAGAATTTGTTTTAAATTAAAATTATATCTATTGTACATATATTATTCCAATTTAGTTCATTGGAATAATTTTTATATTGAATTTAGATATAAAAACACAAATAAGCTTTTGAACTTTTTCAATTTCAAAACATGTTTCCTCATCCAGACTATGGGATAAATATTTAAATAATTTCTTCCACATATGTGATCATAATTTTTATAAATGGATTATTTATTTGTAATTATAATAATTTATAATTTATAGTATGTTCAACTAATGTTTTGACCAAAAATATTAGTGAAAGTAATTAAAATTAATTAATGTGATTTAGGTGAAAATGTGTTTAATTTGTGGTTAAACATTAATATTAAGGGTCTGAAAGACAATAAACTTTTAAAAACCCAATTTATGGCCATTTTTAGGCCATATATTATATTTTATAGAAATTATTTCATTATTAGATGCAAATTATGTGAGGGAGACCTATCAATAGTGTTTATAATTTGGTATTTAGATGATTGCCACTCCTCCTCCACTATAAAAAGGAATCCATCCCCCCTAACATATTTACATTATTCTCATGGAATTATAATATAACACATAACTTAATGATTTCCATTTTTTGGAAATACTATAACCTCATTTGTCGGCATGTGGAATATCGTCTCCTCAAAGTGATGTGATTCATTCACGTGTTATGTGGAATGTATTAAGAGTGGTTTTAATTAAAATATGTGATAAATAAGAAATAACTATTATAATGTAATAAAAATAAAAATATATATTTTATAACATGCATGCTCTTTATTTAACATTAAGACATGATTTGTTACATAAAATTGGGCTAAGTAGAACCCAAAATATCAAGAAGTATAATGTATTTGGGAAATAGGTACAAAGAATAACATCATGAACAGGGTACACAACAAAATTATTAAAAACATTCATTAAATGATTGTAAAATTACACGTCATCTTAAACTACATGAGATAACACCGTAATCAACATAATAAAGGGGTGATCTATAAAGCCGAGTAAATTAATAATGATGCCATAACATGAAGAAGATAATACATGTTAGAAAATAGGCATATTAATAGGAATAGAATGAGTAGGAATCCTAAGAATGAAAAATTAAACATGATATATAATGATAATACTAATAGTGGAAATGTATAAACAACTTAAAATACTACATCATAAACATAGGTCAAGGCTAAACATCCAAGACATCATGCTGGACAAAGTCCCATAAAGGAATCAGCTTCACTGCTTTTACCAACATGACATACCCTGATACTAAACATTACCCAATTCATTAGAGTTATATATAATTTTTGGAAAACCCATCAAATTCATTCCATTATCATTCTTACATTCCACATAGATCATATAGAATGGATTCATTGAACATCATATTTTATTCCACGATCAAGTAATTTGGAATACATACTTGAAATTCCCTAATAAAAAAATAATATACGCATAAATGTTAAAACACTTGATGTGAAATGGGTATGGTATTAACTACACAATCATTTTGGTATGGAAAATCATGGGGAAATTTCAGAAACATAAAATTACCACTTAAAAAAGACATAAAAAGGGTTGATGAGAGAGAAGAGGGTATATAATCACATAGACATAAAGTTGGATTTAATATGGATATTAAAAAAATATCCCAACATTATAAATTGGAAATAGAAGGCATAAGTTAATGAAAAATCATGAATAAAATCAAGAATCCAAATGATAATTATGCATGGTAGTGCGTGTATATAAAGGATAATGGGAGGCTTAATGAGATTAAAGAGGGGATATCATCATTTATAAATAAAATTTATAGTCTTGGAAATAATTAATAGTATATCCTGACATTATCAAACTGAAATTAAGATTCATAACATTAAAGAAGTGCTTGAATGGAAATGATAAGAGAAACCCATTAACAAATTTCAGCACAGTAATTGCTTAGATAAAAAAAAATGAGAGAGACAAATGGTATCTAAATCAAATAATATGAATTATATATTAAGTTTATGTTTATAAATAAAATACATTATAAAAAATTCCAATTAATTATCCAAATTAGAAAGATGGTACTTGAATTAAACGGATTAGTGGAAGGTCCCTTACTTGAGTGCATGACTCTAAATGCTTGGGAATTGAATCTTGAGAGCTTTGTGGAACCTCAGTTGGACTACAGAAAGATGAGGTCAAATTATGGTTGTGATATATATACCATTAGTTTTGATAAATGGGAGCTTCAGTGGGTTTATATAGACAAATTGGGTATTTATTTATTATTTAGGTTTTAGACTCTACCTAATAAAATAACCAAAACCAAAAACCAACCCATGGTTTTTGCTCTTGGATTCTTCCAAATGGGGTTGGATCTCAATATTTTATAATTAAAAGGTCCTAAATTAAAAAAAAAATTACCTTTCTTATGTGGAAGGGATTTATTCTCTTAAGGAAATTATTTTAAATCCTAAAAATATATTATTAGTTTTGGTGGATTCATAATGGCTTTACAAAATTAACCAAATAAAAAAAAATCAAACTATTTTAAAGGGAAAACATATATTTGTTCTTGGATACCCTTTATAGTATTTATTGGATCGTATTTTGGTCATTATGTTGTTATAATCCACAATGTATATCTATACGATATTTAATTTTTACTAAAAAATTTGACTGTTTCAGAAAATTTGGAAAAATAATTGTTTGATAATTTAATTTTCTGATTCCAAATAAATATTTATTTTGTCTAAATTATTTTATACAAATTTGAATTATATATTATTAAATAAAATTTATATTCAGTAAGAAATTCTTGGTTTTTTTTGACAATAACAGTTTTTGAACCTTTATAAAAAATAACATTTTTATTCATAAAATTTATATGATTATTTATATTTTATAAATTTTTTAGTAATAATATTTTTTTAAAAAAATACTTTATTTCAAAAGTCCTTTAATTAATTAATTAATTAATTAAATTTTAATATTAGCCAAAAACACAATTTCTTCTTTATTATTTCAAGATAAAAATCATTTAAAAATTAACAATAATAGGATGAAAATATATTATTTATTCGATGGAAAAAATGTACATATTCAAATTTATATGGTCTTGATACTTATCAATTTAATATAACATAAAACACCTTATGAATAAGGTGTTCTATAGTAGGACTTTCATGGGGTGGTTCGACGAACTTGGTTTGGCTTGTGATCTTGATGAGCTTTAACTTCTACCGTAAACAGTTTCACTCATGCTTAATTTGTTGGATCTCATATTTGGCATACTCATGGGTGAATCCCATTGATTATATATCCCTTGGAATCTCTGATAAATAGTATTCATAGGGTATGATCCTACTAAGTCTATCACTTCCTTTTCCTGTTTGAATTGGATTTTTAGAAACCCTATATTTATACTCTTCATGTGATAACTATTCAAAGACTATATTATTAATGGTAATGATAACTAATAGTAATTTAAATTCAATAGGATACAATAAAGAAATATAAGTACATGTGTTTTCAATAACCATATTACTTAATAATACTTTTAGTTAAATCAAAAGGGGAATGTTATTTAAAATAGTTCAGATCATTACAATAATCCCCCATTAAGAAAAGTTTCCCTAAAAAGTTTCATTTACAACACCAAAATATATGATGGTAACACTATTTCATCACCTCATTCAGTTCATATGTTGCGTATTCAAACTTTTGGTTTCTCTACAACACTATGACAAGGTGCATTGTCTTTTTTCATAGCACGTTTTCTCTATGGTCTATGATCTTCACCAACTACTCCTCATAGGAACGATCATTATCTAATGGTAATACCTCTGGATTGTGTATATGTGAGTGGAATGGAATATAATTTCTTAATAGGTTTTCATGAAATATATCATGTAATTGAGATAGGTTCATTGGGGGTTCTAGTCGATAAGACAACACTTAAATGCAATCAAGGATTTTGGATTAAGATTTCACTTCTTCCCAAATTTCATCACATTATTCCATGGATATATACAGAGGAATACAATTTCTCTCACATCAAACTCTAGGTCTTGTTGAAAATTTTCTATATTGCTATTTTTTGGACTCTCAGTAGGATTGATGTGTTGTTTAATGTTTTTAACCTTATATATAATTTCCAAAACCATTTTAGGACCTACTAGTTTTTGTTCCCTAACATCATCCCAACAAGAATTTTTTCTTCACTTCTTCCCATAAAGAGCTTCATAGGGAGACATTTGGATGCTCGAGTGGAAAATATTTTTATAAGAGAAATAAAATAGAGGATGATGTTGGTCCCAATCTTATTTGAAGTACATATGATATCCTAGAAACATGCCTTCTAGTTTTAAAATAGTATGCTCAGATTGTCCATAAGTTTGAGGATGACATGCCATATAAATTTCATTTTAGTGTTTAGATAATGTTAGATATTTTTTCAGAACATTAAGGGGAATATCGGATCCTGGTCAGATATAATCGATAGTGGTTCTCCATGTAGCCTTACCACTCCCCTGATTTATAGCCATGCAAGTTGATCTAGGGATAATTCTTCTCGAATTGTGATAAAGTGAGATGTCTTTGTAAGGAGATCCACAACAACCCATATTGCATTGTTTCCCCCGGATGTATTTGTAAGTCTGATGAAAATTTCCATGGGGATGTTCTCTCAATTCAATGTTGGTATGGGTAATGGTTTCATCATCCCATTATATTTATGCCTTCCAGCCTTCACTTTCTAGAAAACCAAGAACTTGGATATATATTTAGTTATCTCATTCTTCATATTTTCAAACCAATAGTGCTTATATAGATCTTGATACATGTTTTTTCTACCTGGGTAAATGGAGAAAGTTGAAATTTCATCATAATACAACAATTCCTTCTTTAACCTATGATTTTATAGAACACATAGTATTGACCCAAATCTCATAATTCCATATTCATTAACACTGATCTCCAAAAAATTACATTTTCCTATAATTTCCACTTTCTTCTAAATTACGAAATAATTTTTATGAGAATCCTTCATCCTTTATAAAATAGATGGTTGAGAAATAATATGTGAAGTGATTGATGGTGTTCCTTCCTTTATGATTCTAATTTCCATCATATTGAAAACTAATATCATAAGATCCCAATAAATTCTCAATTATGATATAATTAATGGATCTTTTATACATAGGTAATATTCCACTTTATTTTATTTCATATGAAAGTGATGAATTTAGGAGTCATAGTCCTTATTCAGATCTGGACATCTTTTTTGGTACATATTCAACTATTTCTGTGTGAATGTATATGTAAGGCTTTTGTGATCCATATATTATTCACACTTATCCATAAAGAGATAATGCATCCATATTTTCAAGTCAAATATTACTAAATCTAACTCCCGATCATGTGTAGGGTAGTTCTGTTCAAGAACATTCAACTACCATCCAGCATAGTATATGATATTATCATTTTTCATTAACACACAACATAATACCTTCTTTGAAGCATCATTCAATACCAAGAAAGGTTCTCTACTTTTGGTTAGTGTGAGTACATGTGAAGTGGTGAGCCTTCTTTTCAACTCCTTGAATATCTCTTCACATTCATCATTCTAATAAAAATTGACTCCCTTCTGATTTATCTTTGTTATAGGGTTTCACAATCATGATAAATTTCTAAAAAATTGGCGATAATACCCAACTAACCCATAGTAACTATATATATCTATCAAAGATGTTGTCCTTAGCCATCCTTCAATTTCTTTCGTCTTTAAAGGGTCCACATTTATCTTATTTCTTGTGATGATATTCCCTATGAAGGAGACTTCATTCAACTAGAACTCACATTTATGCATTAGAAAACTATTTTTATCTAAATTGCTGATCAAAAAAAGACATTTATCGGATGTAGATGATAGTTTTCATTTTCAACATTTTTTGGAGCTCACAATAATCAATGAAAATGTGAATTCCACCATCCTTATTTTTGACAAAGAAGACTGGTGCACCCCACGGTGAAGTACTTTTTCATGTAAACTATTTATCTCTATTCTCTTGTTGTTGTTTCTTAAGCTCCTCTAGTTCCACAATAGTCATTCTATATAGTGTTTTAGATAATTGTAAAACCCTAGGTATAAGAACGATTGAAAATTAAACCTCTCAATTAGGAGGAAGACTAGGAAATTCCTCAGGATACACATCAGTGTATTACATCACAATAGGCATGTCTTATAGGATAGTTCTTTCCCTAGAATCATTCATTTGAGATAGATATTCTTTTTCATAGTAAAATAATATCCATGACTTTAATGATGGCTCTAAGGAAGATTCTTCCTCCTCCTTGCACTTGTATATAATTGGGAATCGATTCATGATATGGAGAGTGATTTACTTCTCATGGAAACTTATCTTGGATATATATACGTAAAGATAATCCATACTAAGAATTGCCTAGAATTCTACCAAAGGGAGTATGACAAGGTTATATGGTAATTTTATCCCACAAACATTGGAAAGGGAGGATTTATATAAATGGGATTCAATAATTGGCCAATTTTCCATTTTCACTAATAGATCTACTTCCTTGCTTTGTTGTGGTATTTGAATAGTCATACTAAAATTTTATGATATGAAGGAATGTGTAGAACCAGAATGAAAAAAGTATATTCTCTATTCTTGAATGAATAACTATCATACCCGTCGCCACTTCTTTTTTTAGAATACACCCCAATGGTTGTGATGGAAAAAAGCTCACCCTTTAGGACTTATAGGTTTTTTGTTGTCTCTGAAAACCCTTTCATTCGATCATTGATTTGAAAAGTGCCATGGATTTTTATAGATGAAGCAATGGAAAATGTGTTAAGGGTTGATTGGAGCATTCCATTCCTCTATCACATTATTGTATTTCTCTTCTCTAAACATTCTAGCTATGTGTCCATCCTTTCTATACCCAAATAATTTCTTTATTCCCATTTGGAAATTTTTAGGGTTCTTCTTCCCATAACATTGACAAGTGGGATGCTAAAATTTCTTAGCACTGTTCAATTTATCCTTTGGATGGGTAGAATTAAAATCCAATTTACACTTCTTAACCCTGTGATACCCTTAAAATAGTCTGATCTACATTTCAACTTTGAGGGAACATCATACAATTTCCTCATAGCTATCAAAGCCGAGGATCACCATGGCTTTTCATGGACTAGTTTTTAACCCACCAAAGTAGTGGTCAACCTTGCATTTGGGGGAAATGAAAAAGTCATAGGAATATATTTAATGTCTTGTGATGTTTTCTGCATATGCCCTGATAGATTTTTTGTCTTTCTACTTGGGAGAAAGGAAGTACCTTTCCATTTTATGATAGAGAGTGCGAGGAAAATATTTATCAATTTTTTAGAATCACTTGCACACTATTTCTTTGATCAATTCCTAAATAATTATATTCTTGATCAATGTCTACCATTGATCAGATTATCCCCAATATGATAAATTTAATGTAGAAACTCTTATTTATTAGAACTTCTAAGGATGTAGAAGATATTCTTAATAGAGTTGATTCATTGTTACATAATTGAGGGATTAGATGATCTATTGAAAGTCAGAGGCCTTTTTTGTATAAATGTCTCAATCACATCTTGTTCACTCTTAGGGGAATTGGATTCTCTTATTGATCTAGTTTTTTATTCAAAACCTAATTCAGCTGAGAGAGTATCAAGATAAAAGTTGAGATTCATGCTCCCATTGGGTTGGGAATCTCATTAGGGAAGTCATCACATTGCCTGTCGCAATAATTGTTTACCAGATTCCTCTTATTTTCATCCATTGTCTAAAATAAAAGGAAAATTATGGATGATTATTTCAAACTTTTAAACACGTAAAAGGGAATCCTATGAAATTAATGAGATAACTTATGAATTACACGTATTTCCCTAACATATGAATTTCAAGTCTTCATTATATGTTATCCATGATCTATTTCATAATACATATTCTTATGGTTGTTTTTGGTTCCCTTAACAATGTTTTATAATTAACTTATGTATTTACCAAAGCATATTCCCAATGAGTGTCAAACTTGGTGTGTAGTAAGGTTTGTTTTCATGTTCCAGGTTACACTAAGTCAGGCCGAGCACACCTTGTAATGGATATTACCCCAAGGTACATATTTTTTATAACCACATCCATTTTAATATCATGATAGGAATTTGTTTTCTTTATAAACCACTTAATATATAATTACCAAAATATAGGGATGGTTTCTTGTAATTAGTCTTTTCCCTAAGGCTTTCTCTGGAGTTTTCTAATCCTAATCCAAAAAATTAACATAACATTTTATATGATACCAACTATAATAGACATGTCCTTTATTTCACATTAACACATGGTTTATTGCATAAAATTACACATAATAAATAAACGATATTTAGTCTACTGCCTTTGGGAATTAGGTGCATATAACAACATCTTGAACATGGGAGACAACACTAATATTGAAAACATTCATAACATGCTTCTAAAATTTCATAGATTTTTAAAACTGTATGGGATAACCTGGGAACAAACATAAGAAAAGGGGTGAGCCATAAATCCTAGTAAGGGAATAAATAAGGAAAAAATGATATAGATAATAAATGTTAGGCAATGGGAATATCAATGTGAATAGAAAGGGTAGGAATCATAAATATGAACAATAATACATGATATAGTATGATAATCATAACATGGGAAATGTGGAAACAATGAAAAACATTACATCATAAACATATATCAAGGATAAACCACCAAGAATTCATGGTGGAAAAAAGTCACATAATGGAATCAAGCTCACTCTCTATCCCAACATGATGTATCATGATACTAAACATTACCCATTGAATTAGAGCACAATATAATTCTGGGTGCACCCATCATATTCATTTCATTCCCATGCTTATGTGTGGCACATAGATCATACAACAAGGATTCATTCACCCTAATATTTTTTCCATGATCATGGAATTTGGAATGAATACATTGATTCCACAATAAAAATGTATAAGTTCATAAATTTTAAAACCCTTGATAGTAAATGGGTATGGTATTCACTATAGAATCGTTTTGGTATGGAAAATGATGGTGAATTTTTGGCAGCATAACAACATCACTTAAACATTTATAAAAATTGGTTCATTAGAAAGAAAAGGGTATATAATCACATAGAAATAAAATGGGAAGTAATAGTGACATGGAAAAACATATTCCATCATTATAAATTGAAAATAGATAGAATGTGTTAATAATGAATCTGGAATAAGGAGAAGAATCCTAACTATAATTTGGCATGGAATCGGGTGTACGTAATGGATCATAGGAGGCTTAATGAGAGTAAAAATGGGATATAATAATTTAATCATAAAATTTATATTAATGAAAATATGGAATAATATATCCCAACATGATCTAATTGAAATTAAGATGTATAAAATTAAATAAGTGAATGAATGTTATTGTGAAGAGAAATCCGTTACAAAATTTCAGCATAGTAAAAACTTATATAAAGGTTAAAATGAGAGTGTATAAATGATATATCAATAAAATAAAATCAATTGGATAGTAAGGCGATGTATATAAATAAAATAAATTTTAATTAAGTGAAATTATGAAGAACAATTCTAGAGAAGGTGTCTGGATTGAAATGAGGAGAGGAAGGTCCCTTACATGAGTGTGTGACTCCTAATGCTTGGAAAGGGATTCAAAAGAGCTGGGGGGAACCTTTGGAAGAATCTATAGAGTTTTTCTCAGATTATGTATATTCTTCAATGATTTTCATTGAAGAGAAATTGTATCTTGGGTGAGTTTATATAAGAAAAGAGGTGGATTTCATTATTATTAGGGTTTCAGTCTCGACATAATAAAATAACAAAAACCACAAACCATCTGATGGTTTTCCCATTGTTTCTTCTAAATGGGACTGGTTCGAATTATTTTTTTTGAAAAGGGGACGAACGTAATAAAATAATTCCCATTGCATATTTGGATGTGAGTATACTATTCAAGAAATGGTTTTAAAACCATAAAATATAATAATGGTTTTGGAGGATTTATAAAGTCTTATAAAATTAATCAAATAAAGATAAAATCACATTATTTTAAATACAAACCATAGATTTTGTATTCGAAACCCTTTATAGTATTTATTAAATCATTTTTTGGTCATTATGATGTCATAATACACAAACTATATTTATACAGTATTTAAGTTTTACAAAAACTTTCACCGTGTGATAAAATTCTCCAAAATACATAATTGGATAATTTAAAATTTATGATTCCAAAAATAATTTTTATTTTATCTAAATAATTTTCTAAACAATATAATTTGAAATTTTAAAATAAAATCAACATTTATTAATAAATGTTACCTTTTTGATTATTACATTTTTCAAAACCTTATAAAAAATTACAGTTGTCTTCATAAAAATTATATGAATATATATATTTCATAAAAAATATATTATATTAAAATATTTATATTTATTTAAAAAAATCCACTAATTCAAAAATTAATTAATTAAATATGAATATTAACCAAAAAATATAATGTTTTTTTATTGTATCAATATAAATATCATTTACAAAGTAACAATAATAGGATGAAAATATATTCACTATTCTATACAAGAATAATTTACAGATTCATATTTTAGGGTCCAGATAAATATCCCTTCATTACACTGGAAAATTCTCTAAGAGTAACATGTACGATGGTGAGACTTTCATGGGGTGGTTCAAGGAACACGGTTTGGGTAATGATCTATATGAGCTTGAACTTCTCTCGTAAATGATATTCCTCATGCTTATGTTGTTGGATATCAGCTTGGTCTGGGTCAAGGGATAATCCGAATGATGTTATCCCCCTTAGAATATCCCCTAAATGGACTTATTAGGGTACAATCAAACTAGTTGAGGTCATCACTTCCTTTTTTGATTTTAATTTTATTTGTCAAACCCCTATAATTTTACTAATCACGTGGTCACTATTCAATGGATATATTATCAATGATAAAGATCCTTAATAGTAATTTAAATCCATTTATATATAATAAAACAAAATAAGGGAATAATTTTTATATAACCATAATAAATAATAATAAATTTAATTAAATCACAATGGGGTTTTATTTATAGAATTTCATGTCATTAGATATATCATTTAGTTTTTTTCATGTAATAAGGAAATAAAATTGAATCAAATTTCAATAATATGTACGGTCTACCGTCTCCATGAATGGTGCATTACATTTCCATCCATCAAATTTTAGGGATTGTGATAAATAAACATATATATATATATACTCAATATATATGATATTTACATTAGGTTTTACCTTTTTTAAATAATTAAATAATTATCTACATAAGAGGAATAAAAAATAAAAAGTCAAAACATACTCAATGAATTAGGTGATTAACACCTGAAACACTGAATATAATGAAATAATATTTAAAAAGGTGATATGATATTCTAAAAGGATCCTATATTATATTATTAATACTAATGTGGTTTTGTTATAAATTATTAACCTCTTTAAAATCATTACACGAGAGTTTAAAGTGAATTCAACAAAAATGGAACGTAAAGTAAGTTGACTTCTAATCTACTTTAATTTCTACAAGACATGTCTCATATTCACCACTTGTTTATTTTATATGGTGTATATACATCCCTATGACATGTTATATCATGAATTTAGTTTATTTAATGATATTAAAATTTTTAATTGATGTTATTCTCTCATTGACCTCACGATTCCAAATTTACACATTTAATAATAGATTTTGTGTCAATTTACATTCCATTAAGACTTATTAGTTATTATCCACCAATTCACATTAATATAGTGTCTATGTTACCCATTTTTCATTTAATATCATGATTAATTACTAATTAATTTTATTTTAAGTTTCACATTGAATTATCTCATCCAAGGGGTTTTAATTGAAAATTACAAAGTGGTAAAAGTTATCTTTAAAATCCCCATTTCTTTTGTTATTGGTAACTTTATCTTCAAACAATAACTTTTTTAATGATTTTTAATTTGAGATTAAATTTATATTAAATAACTATATTCTTGTATTATGGATATTATTATTTCCCAAAAACTATTCCATGTTGATATATGGTGTTCACATTTATCAATAATTGATAAATAAGGGAAATGTTGATAAATATGTATCTTTTATTCAAAATGGATATTTAATGATAAGTAATATTGATTACATAAATTGATTATTCGATATATGAGGAATTATTTAGACCTAATGTGATGGGTGGGGCCTGGTATAATATATCCCCTCAATGAATTTCTATGTATCATGAAAAAAATTATGTTGGCCAAATTAAAGGATTTCTACTTATAGTTTTAAACTGCCTTGTGAAATGTCTTGACGGTAGAGGTACCATGATTACCGAGATCCTGGAATACAATAATTAAATAATTTCCTTCTATTTGAATTATATTACTCTTATCAATGAGATTTTCACTATGAATAAAATCCAGGGATTCATTTCATTTTCATTATATTTAATAAAGGATATGTGTTTTTAGTTATTTACATTCTAGTATTATTTATTCCTTATCTAGTTATTTAAAAATAATGTGTGTTCAGTTATTTAAATTACTATATTAATTATATTTATTGATTCATAATATATTTAGATGTACTTAAACCTCACCAAGCTATTTTTCCCACCCTTATTTGTTTTCTTTTCCATAGGATATGAAGATAAATTCTTGGAATGAGTTTAAAGGATATAGTTTATTAATCATTGTTATGTATTATATCTTTTTTATTATTACCAATGTAAAATGGGTATCATGTATGTAATATGATTTCTCAAAACTAATAAATTTTTTAGTACTTTCAGATTTGAAGCTTATATCTATGCCAATGTAATAAAGTAAGGAACTGGCTCTGAGCTACTGGAGTTAGGGTCATTACACTAGGTATCTGAGTAAGTTTATTAGAAACCATGGAAAATAGATTTACAAAATCATAAATTAGAGAAAAAAACCTATGATATACATTGAGGATAATTATAGAACAACTTCCTAAATAAACCTTGTTTAAGATTTTTATATTAGACTCGTATAAATTTTTCAATTTATGTAATATATTTCACTAGTTTATTTATTAAAAATTATGTTTCATAAATATATGATCTAATATAGTGTATGTAGTCATTTAGAAATGGTGCCCAGAATATGTAATGAAATCCACCCAATGCACGTGATCCATAGAGTAAGCAGGATCATATATTTTATGGTATTTACCCAATATTTATAAGTGATATAGTCTCTAAACCATTGTCATCATATGAGGACACAATATCATGTGATAATGAGATGGGTAATGAAATATATATGTTTTATATATTTGGAATGAGGCATCAAATCAAGATGATAGTTGTGAAAATGATCGATAAAGGAATGAATAGAAATAATTATTTTCCCACAAGTGATAATTGTGGAAAGAAACACTATAGTACTTTCATAAAATGAATGCATGTTTTCTATATCTGTGGAGATAAATTACACTGTGCTTGTGAATAAAAGGGTATGAAAAAGGTTTCAATGTACAATGCATCAACTACAAGGAGATAAGACACTACACAAATCAATGTCTCAAGCGTCAAATGATTATACCCCAAAAGAGGCTAAAGGATCATGGTCAAGATTTTTCTACTTCGAAAGACAAATAGAAATGATTAATATGCCTCTGTTTGGATTCAAGAATTATTTTATTTAATAATTTTATTAGTAATGTTCTGGTTATAATAATTATAAAATATATACGGATTTTACTATAGTACAATTAATTAGGGATTTAATAGTTTGTGTTAAATAGTACATATGACAAAGAAAAAATTATTTGGTGGAAAGATAATATTTTTGGAAAACACATGGTTGAGGGAAATATTACCATTAATATGTTCCTAATAATTGAATAATGAAGTTTTAATAAAGATATCATTAATTTTTATAATGTAAATTGGATATTGTTGACTACATTGTAACTAGATAATGATTTTTCTAATAAGTAGTTTATTCCATAATTTATGGAGTTTACAACATTTTTGGATTAAAGTAATATATTGAATAATCTATGTTTTACATAATTGATAATGAAGAATTCATGATTTCAATAATGTATTATGGTAATTCATGTTATTACAATGATTTAAAAGAATACAAGATAAATGTATCATATTTTTGGTATGTGATTAATTAGAGGTACTTCATGTTATTTAGATTAATGATAAGTTTATTTTTAAAATTAAATAACCTTCAAAATCTTTGGATCTTAATATTTTGAAATGTACAAAAGATTAATAATTTATGAAATTTTTTATGTTTTTATTTGGATGAGGTTTTAGATATTAATTTATTACTTCTACATATGATGAAAAATAAACTAATATAAGAAAAATAAACAGTTCAAGACACTGCTGATTGATAATATTGTGATTATGAAATTGAAAAATATAATGTAATTATATTTAATTATATTATTTGAGCATGAAATATTTCCTAAACCCTAAGAAAATAATCTTAAGATTAAAATGTTATCCTATTATCATGAATTTTTATGATATCAATAACCGTTTTAAATATTATATTTTATGGTTTGGTGGAAATTAACCTTTTGTGGATCACGTAATTTCATGGGATAAATGTTCTCTGTCACACTCAATCAGTATTTTTGTGCTAGTTTTCTCTTTCATGTCCTTGTTTTCATTTCCCACAAATTTTATCCTATCTGGAAACCTATTTATGATATTTTTAACTCCCAGTATTTTCAATAAAGGTATGTATCATTAGATTTTCAACTTGAACCCCTTAAATTTCCCTTATAAGGATTTCTAATCTAGTCACAGAAGTCATGGGAGTGTTTAGGGCTTATTCGGAGCCTTGAGTTCTAAAATGGGTAAAATAGATTGGGTCAGGAAGTTTTTTTTCAACTATGTGACCTAGGGTGAATGACAATGTGAATGGGTGTGGAAATGGGATAGATCCATTCTGCATAGTTTTCACATGGTTTGTCAAACTATACGCCTAACCATGCGGGGTTCCCTCTCTCTATAGACATCCTTGCATGGATGGCTCGTGGTTTGGAAAACTGAAAGACTAAACAATTGGATTTATATTTCAGGGTGAAATTACATTTTTCCCTCACTTATGTTTTTAAATCTTTCTCTTTTCACTTTATTACTCCAGTGTATAAACATAGTTTTTCTTCTCCTTTTATATCCCAAGAACCTAAAAGTATTCAATGAAAAATTTCTTCCATCTAGTGTCCGATCTTTGATCCATCAGAAGCATTGGATCCAACTCGGTATTCTATTCTAGTCTCTCAACTCCAATAAACGTTAATCTATGAATCCATTGAGATATTTAAGTGTTGGACCATATTCCCTATTTTCAGGGAATTGGACTATTGCCCATATTTCTTCCAAACAATTTCAAATCTAAGGTCGATATTGAGTGAGGTGTCATCTATCTCTTTGAGGATGGTGGTCACATTGTTTTCCCATCATGTTTTGGTATTTTAATAATTATATAATTTTGTTTCATGTTGTTTCTTTGAATCGTCACTATTATATGTATTCTTTCATGTCTACTTTATCCTTATGTCTTAATACTTTCTTAATGATCCTAGATTTGTTGTTTAGTGGTTGGATATACCATATGTGGAAACCCAATGGGTGCAACAAGTGAATTGGACATTTTTTCCAATTGGTCTGAAATTCCCAAGACTCCTTTTTAGTTTTTAGATTATATTTTATAAGTAATTTCATTCGAGACATGTGTGTTTAATGTATCCCAAGGTACCTCATAGGTGTTTTCCATATTATTGTTAGAATTTCCCAAGTAGGGAATTTCATTAATGGCTATGTCATTTTCTAAATGACCCCTTGAGCCTTATGAGTTAAATTGATGTGCTTTATTGAATTGAATGGATTGAATTAAATTGAGGGGTATTTTCAGGTTGGATTTCCCAACATGACCATGACATAATTCAATTGACACTTTGATACTTAAGTATGGTTTTTCTATGCTAGGTTGTAGTGAACGGGTTGAATTAAAATATATTAAATTAATGACATGTATAGGATGGTTAAACCATGATTTTTTCTCATTCCTCTAAATTCTTATTTTAATTATAATGATATTAATTGATAGTGTATAATTAAATTAATAAGTGGTTATACCTTATGCATTTCATTTTAAATGTGAATATGCCTTAATTATATCAAAATTATTGTAAAACATATTACATGATATGTATTTCCACATATTGAATATTAAATTTGAATACAACTTTATATAGGATGTTTCTAATGGTATGGGGTGTTAATCCATGAGAGAAATCACACTCCCTTAAATAGGGTATTGAGTTCATGGTGTATCACACTAGTGATACTATATGGATGTTAGTCTTCATGTTCCACCTTCCATGATTATAGTGTTTCCAGGGCAGATCACCCATCATCCTGAATGTTATTTCATGAAATCTATCACCATTCTATGGTTTTAGGGAATTTACCCTATTACAATATATTTTAGGCTTGTTAGACTGGTTACGGATGCCTGAGTTATGTCCCAGTCCAATCCAAAACTAGTATTCTAGGTATATGTCCATTAGGCGTCCAACCACACTTGGTTCATATAGGTGGAAACAATATAGATCTAAACTATATATATATATATATATTACTATGTATATATATAGTGGCATGATTGGACAGAATTTTGAGCATGACCATAAGAAGATCGAACTACCAGGAGTCCTATAAAAACCAATTCATGCTAGTTATTTATTTCAGCATTATTTTTCTATTTTTCTTATACCTACACACTATTTAGTTACGATCACTACTTATATTACATGTAGACACTATTGGTGGTGTCCTTCTGAGATTTTTATCTCATACCTTATTTGGGATTCCTTTGGTACCCAATAAGACTTCGTTTTAATAGGTACTGATAATGGAAAAGGCCCTGTTATTGGTTGTTGATATTTTAACATAGTTGGATATTAGGAATAGAGGACTAGGAATTAGCTCAAGATTCCATGGAGCATATTTTGTTCCTTTTGTAATTTTTTAAAGCATGTCTATATGCATGTCCCATATTCCATTTTTTGTATCAGCATGCCACACATCATGTATTGAAATTTCCTTAGAGACTTTCGAGTATTATATTCAATTCATAAAATGATTATTTCTTCTGAAGCATACTTTTTCATTTATCTATTTATGCTCCAATAGTTTATTGATTATGTCTATATATATTTTGTTCCCCTATTGATTATAGTTGTTTATATATAATGTGATACTCTAACATGAGGTTTTATTCTCTCATTGTACCACCTTTACACCCTGTATGTTAGTTGGCAACCTCTGGCATATGGGGAGGCACGCTTGAGGCCATGTGACCAACCGACTCATTGAATGGGTTAAGTGGATCCCAAGATAGGATTTTTAAAACTGGTATTAGGTAAGTTCCATTACTAAAATATTATTTAGAGACAATATATAGGAGATTAGTAACTCTTGAACCATTTGTATAATTAATGCTTGGGTGTCATTAACCCATGTTCAGGGAAAAGGCCAAGTTTCCAAAATTATAATTTTTGTTATTGATTCTGTTATTTATTATTGATATGATTTCATCATTGGTTGATTCACTTAGTTTTAGATGTTATTGATATTGATGTTATTAGAATTATGTTTTTGTTACTTATTCTTGATGAAATTAGGGAACCACAATAGAATATGAATCACTATAGGCAGAATATGATTGATAGTCCATGCATACATGAATGACACATTTATATTTAGTGAGAATTTGGTTTCTACATGATATTAGTTACTTCATTTGTATCAAATTATGTAAAATCTTCATTTAGGTATTAGAAAAAATAATTGATACTTATTGTGATTTCCTTATATAAATAGTGTTTTCCTGAATTGGTTGAATCAGACACCTTAAAAAATAAATTATGGAATTTTGAGCGATCAAATATATATCACATGAGCTAGAATGTGTTATCGTGTGAGTTTAATGAATTCCATATTTTGGTTCATAAGATATATGGATCCTTATGGATCAAAATATGGAAAAAAACCAATTCGACCATTTAACGTGATTTAAATAAATTTATGACCACAATTTTAAAACAAATATGACTTCTAAATTGAGAAAATAAATATTATATATATATATCAAATAGAGACTTAGACCTGAGACTGACCTTAGTAGTGGGTAGTGGTTATTTTTTTGTTCTTATGGCCTGTTATGGTCAGTTATACCATATAGACCTGGCTTTTGAAGTGGCAAGAGAGGCATGGTTGTTTCTATATGAACGAATTTCCCATTTACTATTTTCCCTATCAGTATTTTTTGTAATTTCTTAAATATATTTTGAGTTGATCATTGGAAATTTTAGTGTCATGTCTCCATGACGTCCTTATATCTTATTCCCTGAAGGTGGTGATGACCATGATCCTGAGGTGGCAGTCTGTGAGCCACTAGTGAATCATCTGGTAGTGCTGCATGTCGAACCTCTTATTATACCTAATTTTGGAACTAAATCCCATTTTGAGAAGGTTTTTTCTATATTATACAGTCTATGATAGGAATAATTTCACCAACCTTGATCATTGTAGAGTTGGATCCTGAGTTTCAGTAGCAGCATCCTCTCACATTTTCAGGGGATTGTGGACCACATGCTGCAGAGCCTTGGATTGAGGCTATCTTATCATTATTCAATAATATAGAGATTCCTCTAGAGAGAAGAGTAAAGCTAGCTACATATATTATTTATTATTAGAAAAAGTGGTGGTGGGATGTTATCACCCAGGTGGATTGGCATCGCGATAAGGTCTGTATTATTTTTCAGACCATCTTCTTTGACAATTTCATTCCCTAGAATATGAGGGATGATTGAGCTAGGGAATTCATGAACCTTCATCATGGTATCAGGTTAGTTATGGAATATTATACTCATTTAATAAAACATCAGTAGTTTACACCCACTCTAGTTACCAATGATCTTATAACCACAAGGAAATTCTTCAATGGGATGGTTTATGACATCTGGTCATAGGTCAACTTGTTCAAGTTAACTACAATTTTAGAAATCATTAAGTATTACGTAATTACATAGAGTAGTTTTAGGGATGCTGAAGGTTTCATTCAGTGCATTTTTCCACCTAGAGATTCTAGTGGATCATCTTCTGGGAGAAAGAGACATTTTGAGACTACTAGCAGTGGAAGAAATAGTTGGGCTCATCGTGAAGAAATTTTTCTTATCTGCCACTAGTGTGGGATACCAACACATTTTATGTCTAATTTTCCATTGGATCTGTTGGAGTGTAGAGGTTGTGGAAGTATGGTCCATATTCCACCTTTCTATAGGACTTTCCATCCAGTGCCTAGTGAGAAGGGATCTACACCTACTCCTCAGTCAGGAGTAGGGCTAGTAATATCATGTTAGGAAAGCAGTTGGAACACCACTAGTTGATTAGTTTTATTTGAATATTGAGACAAAGGTAGTCGAACTTATGATTCTCAGTGCCAATAGAGTTGTCATTGTCTAGGAATTCTAGCAGTGACTTTGGGCCATGGTACATTCCAATTACACATAGTACATCCTATTCCATAGGGGAAAAGCATTGAAACTTCTATAGTTAAAGGTACTATTCTAGTAGCATACACTTTATTGTCTACTCTTTTTGATGCAGACATGTTTGAATCTTTTACATCTGAGTAAATCACTTAGATTTTTAGCCTCACAATTTAATACATTCATGGTGTTATGACACTATATATAATGTTAAGAACCATATTAGAGGGCCATTTTCATTTTAAGAATTGTTCCCTTGAGATAGGTGGCTATATTGTTTAATAAACCGCTATGTCCTTGAAGTGATGGGCTTTGAGGTAATCATCAATATGGACTATCTAGTTCCCTATCGATCCTATATTGACTTCTATCATCATAGGGTGATGTTTACATCACTATAGGGTTGTAGATATGTGTATATGGGAGAATGGTATGTAAATGAGATTAGAGATGGTCCCGAGTAGTAGAGGCTAGGTAGTGTTACCACTCAAGTCACCAGTCTTTTCATAGATAACGAGGGGTTACAACCTGCAGTATTTCTTACTATAGTCGAGTGTTTTAGTATTTTATTTCCTAAAAAATACTCTAGGATACCTCCAGTGTGATAGGTAAAGTTTACTATTGAGATTCTTCTAAGAGAATCACCAGTTTCCATTCCTCCTTAAAGGATGACACCTAATGATCTTCTGGATCTTAAGAATAAATTAATGTATCTAGAAGTTAATGTCTTTTTATTCCCCAACACTTCTCCATGGGGTTCACCAGCCCTTTTCACCCTGAAGGCCAATGGTTCCATTAGTATATGTAGAGATTACCATCATTTAAACCAACTAACTGTAAAGAATTGGTATCCACTTCTAGGAATAGATGACCTCCTTAATCAACTCCAAGGAGAGAAAGTGTTCTCAAATATATATTGGGGTTGGGATATCATCAAGTGCATGTCAGGACTTCAAAAATACCTCACATAGATTTTAAAATCATGTATGGTCCATATGAGTACTTAGTTATTCCTTTCAGACTCACAAACACACTTCAAGTCACTATGATTCTTATGAATTGGATCTTCCATCGCTATTTGGATTCATTTTTTGGTTTTTTTGTTGACGTAATCATGGTGTATTAATTTTATAGACATGACCATGAAACCCATCTTGAGATCATGATGAATACGGTGAGAGAGAATCAACTATATGACAAGATTATTAAATTCCAATTTTGGATCGACAAATTTCAATTTCAAGGTCACATTATCTTGTAGTCAAGAGTTTCATTAGTCACATAAAAATGAGAGATGAAGTTTCCTAAGAGAAAACCAAGAATGTATTTGACATTTTTTGTTTCTTGGGGCTATATGGATATTACAGATTCTTCATACAGGATCTCTCATTCCTTTTAACACTACTTATAGGATTTAAAAAGAAGGGTTTGAAGTAAATTTGTTTATAATCTTGCAAATAATCCTTTCAGATGTTGAAGGGTCATTTTACTTTAGTGACGATACTTATTTTATTGGATCCAGGTTTGAGTTATACCATTTATTGTGAGGTATTAGGTATTCGTTTTGGAGAATTTCTGATGCAGGATGACTGAGTCGTCACATATGGGTCTCATCAGTTGGGGCCTCACGAGTAAAATTACCTGATGCACGACTTCAAACTAATTTATTTTTGTGTATTCATTACAATGTTGGAGACACTATCTAATGGGAGATCATTTTTTTGTTTTCACTGATCAAAAAATCATTAAATAAATCTTTTCATTATTGGAGATCAATCTCAGACAATACAAGTGGGTGGATTACCCAAATTCAATTGATTTTGAGTTTTCCTACACTACTGAAAAGGGAAATTTTATAACCGATGCTCTGAGCCGAATGACTCCTAAATTAGAGGTTCAGGAATCCAGTTATGAATGAATTATTATAGAATTATTCTTAGAGATTATAATTGAGGTTTAGTAGGACCATGGTCAGAATATCCTTTTAGCCTTAGCGACGACTTCTACTCTTCCAGAACAGGTAAGAATGGGAAACCTATCTTATCCAGAAGTCCTTGTCTGGAGTGAAATAATTTCATATGATGATACATATTCATGTTAGAATGTGAATGGGTATGATGCATTATTTTTCCATGGGAATGTATGGGTACCAACATACATCATAAAAGATATGGAAAATGAATTACATGCCTCAACAAGTTTTGGTCACCCTAGTGTCACCAAAATGTATCGAGATTTACAAACTAAGTAATGGTGTCCTAGAATTGAACACCATATTTCTAGATTCCTCACCTGGTGTTCCACCAATCATTAGGTTAAGGTAGAACATTAGTCACTGACATGTCATTTATAGTCATTTTCTATTCCTAAGTGGAAATGGGATGATGTTTCAATAGATTTTTGGAATGGTCTACCTAGATTACCTCATGAAAATGATACATTATGGGTTTTAATTGATCATTTGAATAAGGTATCAAACTTCTTACTTATACAAGAGACCATCATAGTAGATAAACTAGGAAGGATGTACGTTAGAGAGGTTTTACATATTCATGGAGATATACATTCAATTGTTTCTGACAGAGATACTTGTTTTACATCATTGTTCTCGTATATTTTGTAGAAGTCTTTGGGTATATAGAGATTCTGAGAGCATCCTATAAACTACATACTGATGTAAATACCGAGTGTACATTTCAATTGTTAGAGTACATTCTCTATCCATGTTTCCTTATATTTGGTGGTTCTTGGGAGAGACACATTCTTCAAGTAGAGTTTGATTAAAACAATAGATTTCAAGATACCATATTGATGACTCCCAATGAAGCCTTATATGGTCGGCCATGACTCCCACAATTATGATGGAGAGTGGTAGGAGAATTATAAATTCTAAGACTATGTCTCATATAGGAGACTACAGAGCAGGTACAATTGATCCGAATGTGCATGTTAACAGCTGAGTCTAGACATCAGTTGTATTCCAATAGGCACTGCAACCTCATTAGTTTGAGGTCAGAGACCGGGTTTTCTTTTGATTCTCACCCAGGTTAGGGAATTGAATATTTATAAGGAGGTTAAGACCTCATTAAGGATTTTTGGACCATTCAAGGTTCTGAAATAAATCATACATATAGCTTACCGACTGACACTTACCCAGAAATTCCAGTCTTTGCATGATATTTTTCATATATCTCAGTTTCAGTGATATTATCCAAACAAATCACATGTATTTAGTCTTGATGAGGTTGAATAGGATGTTGATTCTTCATTTGAGAAGTATGCAGTGCGTATAATTGATCAAAGCGTGAATACACACTGATGTAGGTATGTTCCTCTTGTAAAAGTGTTATAGAAGAACATCTCAGTATAGGATAAGGCCTAAAAATGAAAATCAGATATAAGATCTCTGCGGCTTGAACTCTTTTCCAATGATACATCATTACCCTCGGAAGCCTAATTCAAGGGCGAGTTGCTTTAAAAAGGGAGGTTTTAACAATCCATCTTTTCAACCAAGGTACGGATCATTAGTTTTTCAATTTTAATAACATAAATGGACCAAATAATGATATCTAGTCATGTCCTAGTGGTCACGAGAGTGCATGAGGCATGTGTGTTTAATGTATCCCAAGGCACCTCATAGTTGGTGTTTCCTCTTGTAGTTAGAATTTCTCATGTAGGGAATTTCCTTATTGTCCATGTCATATTCTAAATGACCCTTTCAGCATTATGAGTTAAATATTAATGCCTTATTGAATTGATTAAATTGAATTTAAGGGGATTTACCATGTAATATTTTTTCCACTTGACCATGACACCATTTAATTGACACCTTGAGCCTTAATAATGGTTTTCTACACTAGGTTATAGTGAATGGGTTGAATTAAGATGGATTAAATGAATGAAATGTACATGATGATTAAACCACTCCTTTTTTTATTCATTAAAATGAATTTTTAATTGTAATTCTAAAAATTGAATTAAACTTCACTAATGAAAAGAATAAGAGGTTATTACTTTTTAATTTCATTGTAAACATGATTATACCTTTATTGTATCTAAGCTCTTCGTAAAACAATTACACGAGAGGTATTGCCTCATGTTGAATATTAAATATGAATATTCCTTTATAGAGGTTGTGTATGATGGTATGGTGTGTTAAGACAATTGGGAAATCACACTATCTTACATTAGGTGTTAAGTTCATGGTGTCTCAAACCAGTGATACAATATGAGTATTGGGTTGTATACACCACGTTCCATGATTAGAGTGTTTCCGTGGTGGCTCACTCACCATCTTGAGTGTTGTTTCATGATGTACCTCACTCTTCTTGGAATGTTGCGCATGTACCCTCTATGTTGAGATTTTAGGATCATTTGACTGGTTATGGATACCTGAGTTAGGCCCTAGTCTAGTCCAACACTAGTATTATGTGTATATGGCCATTAATCATCTGCATGCACTTGGTTCATATAGGTTGATGAAATATATAACTAAACTATATATATTATTATTTATATATATATAGAGGCATGATAAGATAAACTTTCTAGCCATGAGATGAAGTAGGTGGACCCACGAAGTGTCTTATCGAAACCTGAGAAGGCATGTCATTTATTTCAGCATTGTTTTACTATTCTGTTTATATCTTCACACTATTTAGTTATGATCACTTCTTAGATTACACGTGGACACCACTAGTGTCGGCCTACTGATAATTTTATCTCAAACCCTAGTCAAGCTACCATTGGTTCCCTAGAAGACTATTTTCTGTAGGTATTGGTAATAGAGAAGTTCATTCTATATGTTGTTTAAAATTTTACTTAGTTGGATCTTAGGAGAAGAGGACTAGATAATAGCTTGAGATACTATGGAGTAGTTTTTTATTCTTTTTATAATTTTTTATAGCATGCTTGTATTATTGTCCCATGTTCTATTTAGTATCATCATTCCATGAATCGTGTATTAACACTGACTTAGGGGATTTTGAGTATTATATTTGGTTTATTAGTTGTTAATTTATTCTACTACTTACTTTTTTATCTATCTATTTATGCGTCCATATTTTATTGATTATGTTTGTTTGTATTTACTTCTACTATTGATTTCAATTTTTCGGATCTGTTGTGCTATATGAGATGAGGTTATATTCTCCCCATTATACCACCTTTAAACCCTCACTTCTATTCGGCAGCATCTTCCATACAGGGAGGCATGCCTTAGGATATGTTACCCACTAGCTCATGGCATGCGTTAAGTGGATCCTGGGTCGGGATGTTACATTATTATTCTAGATGATTTATGTATTTATTTTTCTCTCTTATTAAGAGGGAATTTTATTAAATATTTTACAATTCAGGTTTTTCAATGAATGAATTTTTAAATGTAAAAAACTAGATTATTTTTAACAAGTTTAAATTTCTATAAACAATTTAATTAAGGTGGGGAGAATGTAAGACCTATAAATTCAATGTAATAACATTTTATATCATGTATTAAATGCATCACCAATCCGAAAATGGAATTTTACACCCAATATATTAAGATATATTACTATTTTAAATAATTTTAATCTATTATATATATTTAAATGAATACAATACTATGTTATATTATATGACATGAAATAATGAGAGTCTTTGTTAGATTTCATTACACATTAAAATGACTTTCTTCGATGGTTTGTGTTTCATGTAATGGTGGGTTTTATCGAATAATATTAATATTATTATTAAATATTAGTATAGATATCACCTATCCATTGGAATGGTGGTAATTAATAATATTAACTAAATTATTACAATATGGTTTAGGCATGTTTATATAATGAATCCTTATGTGACCAATTAATTATAAATGAAAATAAAAACCAATTTAATATAAAGGATGTCTTTTTTTTGGAAAAACTATTGTTATGCTCACCAAGGAATCATATATTAATAAATTAAATAAATAACTATTATTGAATGATATTAGTGAAGTTTAACTATTATAAATTCAATAAAATGTTTTTCAATTCATCAAATATGTTTTATAGGAATAAAATAAGAACAAATCTGATTTTATGCATAAAAAACTGTATTTTCTAAAAGGTAGTTTTGATTCCTTTTAAGGGAAGAAATATTTTAAAATAAATTTTGAAACTTTTATAAATTTAATTTGAAATAATAAAATTTATTTTAATAATGGAATTTCAAAACAATTTTAGGGTTACTTTTTGGTATACTTCTCGGAATTTTTATTTTTTGATGAATAGTGCAAAATATAGAATTTTAATTGAAAACTGAATTTTAATAAAAATAATATTTATGGTTTAATTATATTTTAACTAGTTTAAAATTAAAATTAGATTAATTATACATATATTAGTTCAATTTTTGTCATTGGAATCATTTTTATATTTAATTTAGGTATAAAAACATAGTAAACTTTTGAATATTTTAACTTTAAAAACCCTCTTTCTCATCCCGTCTATGGGATTAATTTTAAATCACTTTCTACATATTATATGATTTTAATTTTTCAAAATGGATTCAAGGAACCAAAATAATTTATAATGTAAACTACGTTTATAATATTTCTTGATCTAAAATATTTGTGAATGAAAATAAAAATTAATTACAGCGATTAATGTGAAAATCAGTTTATTTAAGAGTTAATCATTAAATTTAAGCATCCAAGTGACCTAGAAACTTTTCCAAACCCCATTGGATGGACATATTTCGTCCATATATTTATTTTATTGAAAGTTTATCTTTATTTGAGGCAAATTATTTAATGGATACCACCCAATAGTGTATACATTTTTGTATTTATAAGAATATCACTCATCCCCCACTATAAATAGAAACTCACCCCCTAACTTATTCACATCTATCAATCCAATTTTATTGACCAAAACCTACAAAAAGAACTTCCCAAATTACCTTCTATAATCATATAATCCTCAATTTGGGATTAAATCCTACAAAGTACATCTTTTGGGGAAATCTAAGAGGAGTTACCTGAAGAAGATGTAATTTTCTTCAATGAGAACTTTTATTTTATTTCTTTTTACACCCATTTAATTACTATTATATCATTATTATATAATAACCAAATTATATTCCATATTATTATATTTCTCTATTCTATGGGTTCTACATAAATCATCACACACTTCCATCAAATGGGATACACGATCATCATTCATGTGTACGATGGACTACTGCCTCACAAACTGATGTAATTAGTTCTTCCATTACCACCTTTAAAGGTTGGTAATAATGATTTATTTATATTTTATGTGTAATATATATGATATTTATAATTTATTTCTCTAATTTAATTATTATATAACAAATAAATTTATGGTTTTCATTTTTTGGGAATACGATAATAGCATTTGTGGACGTGTGGACTATCGCCTCCTCAAAGATATGTGATTTATTCACACATTAGATAGAATCTATTGAGGGTCGGTTTAATAAATATATGTGATATTTGTTAAACAAATATAATAATATAATAATAGTATACATATATATCATTTACTATTATTTCTTTTATTGAAAAATTAAAATTTAAGTTGTATTCATGCATACATACGGTCTACCGTCTCCATGAATACTGCATTTTATTTACTCTCACCAAATATTATTGATTACTATAAATATATATATAATGAATATATATGATATTTAGTTCATGTTTTACCTTATTTATATAATTAAATCATTATATAATTATGATTAATTTAAAATATCTTTTTAAAACATACTTGAAAAACAAGCTGATTAACACTCGAATCAATAAAAAGAATGAAAGATTATTAAAAAATGGGTGATAATATGTTCTAAAATGATCATATATGATATTATAAATATTAATATGGTTATTTTATATGATAATTAAACTATTAAAACCCTTTTATACTATTTAATAGGTTGTTCAAGCAAAAAGGAGCGTATGTTACGGGGATTTCTAGTCTCTCTTTTATTTCTATGAAACTTATGCCACATTAACCACTCATTTATTTTTTGTGGTGTATATACTAACCTATGAAGTTTTATATCATGAATATAATTTTTTAATGATATTAAAAGTTTCAATTGATTTTATTCTTTCAATGATATAATGATTCAATAGTTACTCATGTAGTAATGCATTTCAGGTCAATTTACATTCCATTGAGACTTATTTGTTATTATACACCAATTAACTTTAATGTGGTGTATATACTGACCATTTTTCATTTAACATCAGGATTAACTCATAATAAATTGTAATTTGTGTTTCAATTTGAAATATCTCATCCAAGTGTTTTTGACTTTAAAATTACAAAGTGGTAATGTTTATCTTTTTAATCCCACTTTGTTTTGTTATTGTTAGATATCTATTAATATAATCAATTTTCTTAATTATTTTTTTTATTAGAAGTTACATTTACATTAAATATACATATTCATATATGATGGATGTCACGACCTATCCTCGGGGCCCGTGCCGTGACTACCCCAAGCCCGCCTTCCATAGGCCAGGGGCTGGCAACTAGCACCAAGGCGTAATTCCCGGTAAAAAGGGAAGGCATTGCCTTTGTAAAGTAAACAAACACCACAGAGCAAGAAAGAAGAAGTAAAAACTAAGTAAAAACTGAGTATAACAGTAAGTGCGGAAAAGTAAGTGGGCCAGTATACAAACCCAAATTGAAAGTAAAGTACAACTGGAAAGGGAAAATAGAAACTGAAAAGTAAATCCGCAGCGTCGAGCCGTCCACTGGAAGTCCCACCTGAAGGGTGAGTATAGATAGCCTCCACAGCTCCTCGGTCCAGCTGTCCGCTCCGAGTACGTCCCGCCCAGTGGTCCACCTCCAGGTACCGTCCTGCTCCGCAAGCCTCAACCACGATCAGCACTGTCCATCGTCTGCAACCAACACAACGTAGTGCAGGAATAGCCTGTGTAGGGGTGAGTATAAGCTACTCAGTAGGGACCCCGAGACCCCCGAAGGTCTCCCAGAATCCACAAAGGATAATCCACAAAGGAAAGATACAATCACAAAGTAACATCTGACACTACTTAGGTATATTCCCATACATATACCTAAGTCATCAGTTCCAGTTCCCTCCAACCTCTGTGCCAAGTACAACCCAATACAAACAGGAAACCACAACCCAATCCACACAGGAAAGCATAACGTAATCCACATAGGAAAGAAAGTCAAGATTCAGCTCACATAGGTATACTTCTTCGTATGACGATAGAGATGAATAGATACAGCCACTGATTCATCTAAGCCGTCGGACCAATAAAGGATCTATAGGTACTAACCCCCGCAATGACTCACAAAGGATCTGACCCACAAAGGATCGATAGGTAACTATCCCCCGCAATGACCCACAAAGGATCTGACCCACAAAGGATCGATAGGTAACTAACCCCCGCAAAGACCCACATAGGATCGGAACCACACAGGATCTGTAGGCGCTGGCCCACACAGGACCGCTGAGCGCTGACCCACACAGGATCGGACCCACAAAGGATCGGTAGCACTGATCCACGTAGGATAGCTGAGTGTTGTAGTCATCGCCGTCGAATCCACTGAGGATCTCTGTATAGTCGTCGTCATCGTCGCAGTCGCAGCCAGCTCTAGGGTTCCCGCACACAGCAAGCTCATTTGGGAGGGTCCGTTCCACGAGCCGAGAGGCTGATACATCAACTGACACATAGTCCAGAGTTTATGTATCCAAAAGTTCCGTATCGTCAACAGGAATTCAACGCCATAGATGGCGCGTTAATCGGACGCACGGTCTGAGAGTTATTGGCTTTTTCGTCCTACTGGCCCGGTTGGTTTTTAAGTCAAAACCAACCCGACTGTACACCAACTGCGTCTAAACCTCAGGCGGAGTAAGCCAAAAGATCTTCCTCACTTAGAGGAATCCAACAAAGTCGACGACACGACAATCAGACGTCTGGAGCTCAAGTTATTAGCGTTTCCGCTCTGAAGGCCCGGTTGGTTTCGTGTACAAACCAACCCGGCCGAACCCAAAGTTCTCCAAAACATTGAGTGCGATATACCTAAACGACCGTCTCGATCCGAGGATCTCATCGCAACTGACAGTGTGTCGATCGGAGGCTCGTAGCTCAAGTTATCGGCAATAGACCGAAGGAGGTTTGGTAATAGGGGGTTCGGGCCCGGTCCGACCCGGCCCGATACCCCCAGGGTCGGCCCGAACCGGGTCGACCCATCCATAGTCCGGGTCCGGCTCGCTTGGGTGAGGCCCGGCCCGGATGGGGCGCGGCCCGGTCCGGTTGACCGGCCAGGCAGTCGGCCCGGCGTGCGGCGCGCTGGCCAGGGGCTCGTCCGAACGGTCGAGCCGTTTCGGAAGTGGGGGGTGCTGCCCCCGCATGTAGCAACTGCGGCCCCATAATGTGGCCGCTCCATCTGGCGCGGCCGGGGGTTTTTAAACCCCCGGTTCTTCCACGGTCCGGTCGGCCCGCTCCGATGCCGGTGGCCCGGAACCGGCCGCCGGTTCCCCTGCTCCGCCACGGCCCGGAACCGGCCGCGGCCTTCGTCCGTCCGGCGCGGCGCGACGGTGCCGTGCCCCTCCGCCGTGGCCCCGCTCAGGCCACGATGCTTTTTTGGTTCACCGGCATGGCACGACGGCGCCGCGTATCTAGTTCTTCTTCAACGGTGCGGCGTGACAGCGCCGTGCTTTTGGTTCGTCTTCAACGGCACCGCGCGACGGTGCTGCGCTTCTCCCCATTTCCTTATCAAAATTCCGCGCGGTGCTTCGGCACCGCGTTGCCTTGCTTGCCACAACAAAACCAACAACCAAAAAGGGGAGGAGTGTTGGTCGTGTTCGTGCGGTCCGACCTCCTCATGTTATCACGATAACAGGCGGTTCAAAGAAAAGGAGAAAGCGACGGAAGATTTCATGAACTAACAAATAAAATAAAACCCTACCTCAACGTTGTCGTCGAACGAGCATTCGTCGCGGAATTAACCATCACGGAAGAAGAGGATCTCCGTGGAAGAAGAGGATCGCCACGGAAGAAGAGGATCGTCGTTGGTGTTAGGTGATCTATGAGGAAGGCGTCTCTCGTCGTCGTCCGACGTCGGAGGTTGGCGTTCTTTGTTGGCGGTGGTGCGTTCTTCGCGTTCTTCATCGAAGAACGAAGAATCTTCTCTTTTTCTCCCAAAGCTTTAACACAACACCAACCCAACCATAATAAAATAAGTCCTCCCCTTATTTTATTATCAACATAATAATTTGAAATTCAAAAGATAAGAAACGAACAATTAATTCAATGAATTAATTGTAACGATTTAACCACCCAATTTAATGAGGTGTTTCTTAACCAGAATAAACGTAAGGTTTGACTTTCATTAAAAGGGGGGTTGCGGGTGCGTTACATAGAAGGGAAGAAATGGTGGGGCTCGTGCGGGCCCCACCTCACAAATATCCTACCACGTGGGTAGGATATTGTGGGTCCCACCTTATCCGCATAACTTCGCTTTAAGTGAAATAAAATAAATTGTCGCACCTCTTTTATTTTATTTCTTAACTTAACCCCAAAAATTAAAAACCACACCCGAGCAAACGCAACTTCGGAAAAGGTGTTTCTAAGAAAATGCCAATGCTGCGATTCGAGCGGTGCCCTCGGAATTCGATTCCGAGCACCAGTTCAAAAGAAAGAAAAACCCGCTCGTTTTTTCACTGAACGTACCCGAGCTAAACTTTGGAAAATGATTCCGAGCACACCGGGCGTCGGAATCAGGTGCCGTCAGAAACTGAATTCATGTAAAATTCCCATGAAAATTAAGAAAAAAAATTCCTTGTATTTTACGGGTCTTTACATCACTCCCACCTCAGGGATTTACATCCCCGTAAAGATAAATCATAAACTAGGGAAAAGATGTGGGTATTGAGCACGCATCTGAGCCTCCCGCTCCCAAGTGCTCTCCTGGAGGTTCCCGTGCTGCAATCTGATGCGCACTAGAGGAATCGACCGTCCACGTAGGACCCGCTCCTGTCGATCCTCGATCTCCACCGGGACCTCCGCAAAAGTCTCCCCATCATCAACGTCCAGATCCCCATGGTCAATGATATGCGCCAGGTCGTGCACGTATCTCCTCAGATGAGATACGTGGAAGACGTCGTGCACCCAGTACAACTGAGGTGGTAGAGCAAGGCGATAAGACACCTCGCCAATCCTGCTGAGGACCTGGAATGGTCTGATGAAGCATGGAGACAACTTTCCACCTTGGCCAAATCTCCGTAATCCACGTCGAGGTGAGAGACGCAAGAAGATGTGGCCGCCATCCTCGAACTACAGTGGCCTCTGCCTCCTGTCAGCATAGGACTTCTGCCGGCTCTGAGCTGTCCTCATCCACTCCTGGATGATCTGGACCTTCTTTATCATGGCCTGGACCATCTCCAGTCCAACAAGTGCTGACTCCGTAGGGTCTGTCCAGCACAAAGGAGATCTGCAAGGTCGGTCGTACAATGCCTCATATGGTGCCATCCCGATGGTGGAGTGGTAGCTGTTGTTGTACGCGAACTCCACCAAGGGTAGGTGTTCCTCCCAACTACGACCAAAGTCGAAGACACATGCGCAGAGGATATCCTCGAGAGTCTGAATGGTCCTCTCCATCTGACCATCTGTCTGAGGGTGAAAGGCGGTGTTTAGACGTAGCTGCGTCCCGAACGCCTCCTGCAACCCCTTCCAAAGTTGGGAAGTGAAGCGAGCATCTCGATCGGAGATGATAGATTATGGAACACCGTGAAGTCATACAATCTCCAAAATGTAGAGACGTCCCATGCTCTCTACTGAGCCCTGCTCTCTGATGGATAAGAAGTGAGCTGACTTGGTGAGTCGGTCGACAATCACCCAAATGGAGTCGTGACCTCTGGAAGTGCGTGGAAGTCCAGTCAAGAAGTCCATAGATATCCCGTCCCACTTCCACTCCGGGACCTCCAAGGGTTGTACCAAGCCTGTTGGTACCTGATGCTCTGCCTTCACCTGCTGGCAGGTGAGGCATCAAGAAACGAACTCTGCCACAGCCTTCTTCATGCCTGGCCACTAGTGCTGTTGTCTGAGATCCTGGTACATCTTCGCCACTCCAGGATGTACCACCAATGGGGAAGTGTGAAACTCTCTTAGCACCTCCTCTCGTAAAGAAACTGGTACCAAGGTACGTCCTCTAAAAAGGACATCGTCCTCTACTCCAAAGGAGAAACCATCAGGTGCATGTCCTGAGGATATCTACACACGCCACGTCTCACAGTCAGTGTCCCCATGTTGTGCCTCTCTGACCCGCTACAGTAGTGGAGGAGTGACTGTGAGAGACTAAAGGAAGGATGTTCCATCCCCATACACAATGGATATCTGCAAAGAGGCTAGCTGATCTATCACCTCCCCAAGTAGCTGAATGTTCGTCCTCCTGCTGAGAGAATCAGCTACTACGTTCCCCTTCCCATGAGTATAGACTATCTCAAAGTCATAGTCCTGGAGGAACTCGAGCCATCGCTGCTGTCTCAGGTTCAGGTCCTTCTGAGAGAAGATTTACCTGAGACTCTGATGGTTAGAAAAGACTGTAAAGCGCTCGCCCTTTAGGTAGTGTCGCCACATATTCAGAGCGAATACCACTGCTACTAACTCCAAGTCATGGGTAGCGTAGTTCTGCTCATGCGGCCTCAACTTGCATGATCCATAGGCGATCACAGCCCGCTCCTACATCAGGACACACTTGAGTCTGGTCCCTGATGCATCGCAGTAAACCACGTACCCAACTTCCTCCTCCGGAAGCCTCAAGATAGGTGCGCTGGTCAATCTCTGTCTCAGCTCTTGGAAGCTCTGTTGACATATGTATGACCACACAAAGGGTTTCTTCTTCTTCTTCAAAGCTGAGGGTGGTTCCGCAACTCTGGAGAATTCTGGCACAAATCTCTGATAGTATCTAGCTAGTCCCAAGAAAATTCGTACCTCCGTCAGGCTCCTGGGTGGCTCCCAAGCTAGTACTGCCTCAATTATCGCAGGATCCACCGCAACTCCCGCCTCAAAGATGACGTGTCCCATGAAGTGGACCTCACGTATCCAGAACTGACACTTTGAGAGCTTTCCATAAAGCTGGTGCTCTCGGAGTGTGTCTAGTACAACCCGCAAGTGGTAGGTGTGCTCCTCCTCAGTCGTCGAGTATATTAAAATGTCGTCAATGATGACCATGACAAATTGATCGAGGTATGGCTGAAAGATCCTATTCATGGGGACCATGAACACTGTGGGAGCATTAGTTATGCCGAAGGGTATAACCACGAACACATAGTGGTCATACCGGCATCTGAAGGTCGTCTTCTACACGTCCTCATCCCGAACTCTGAGCTGATGATAGCTTGACCTGAGGTCTATCTTTGAGAACCACCGTGCTCCCTTGAGCTGATCGAAGAGGTTATCAATCCTCGGTAGCAGATAATTGTTCCTCACTGTCACCTGGTTCAGGCGACGATAGTCGACACAATGTCACAAGATCCTGTCCGCCTTTTTGGTGAACAATATCGGGGAAGCCCGAGGTGAAACACTGGGTCAGATGAATCCCTTGCCCTGCAAGTCCACCAACTGTACCCATAGCTCTTGAAGCTAGGCGGGAGCCATCTGATATGCTGGGGTGGATATCGGGGCTATCCCGGGGTACAGATCAATATACAATTCTACCTCTCTGTGAGGAGGTAGTCCTGGAACGTCATCGGGAAAGACGTCCACATACTGATCCACCACTGTAGGAAAACTAGGACTCTGCACGTAACTTCTCCTAGGATGAGGCTAGCCAACTGATGAGTGATGGGCTATCCTCTTCTCTGCGAGAATCCATCCTCTGCTGCGAAGGCTCCCACCTTGTCGGTGAAGGGGAACCTGCTCTCGTCGGTGCGTACACATCGCACCTTGTGCCTAATACAGTCAATATGAGCATGGACTGTAGATAAACAATCCATTCCCAAGATGACATCGTAAGGCCTCAACGCCGCTACAAGAAGATCCTAGCCAAAGCTCTCACCTCCTAGAGTAAGCTCACACTCCCGGCACTAGTGCGTAATCATCGAGTCTGCTCTCGTAGGAGTCTCTAGCCGTAAGAATCGAGCCAACGGCTCTGTCAGAATCTCCAAGCTCCGAACAAGGGCATCGACTATGAATGAATGACTCACTCCTATGTCTATAAGAACTGCAGCAAGGGTGGAATAGACACAGATAATACCTCAAATAATCTCGGGCGCTCCATGGTCGTAGGCCTCCGCTACCTGGAGTTGTGCCTGTCTCTGCCCGCCAGCTCCTTGTGGTCGGGGTGGACCTCCTGGTGGTGGTGGCGGTAGAGCCTCAAAGCTTCGTCCACCACCTGCTACTCGGCCAGCTTCTCTGCCTCGTCCGCCTGCTCCCTGCAGACCACCACGGTCGACCCTCTGCTTCTTCCTCGGTGGCCCCTCAACCGTCTACTGCTCCTCAGCACGGCGGGTCGGGCAGTCACGAGCCATGTGGCCCTGCCCACCGCATGTGTAGCACTGTCTGCCTCTCGAAAGACTTGCTCCGCGCTGTGTGCGCCGCACTGCTGAGCCAGTGTCCTGAGGTCGTCTTCCTGAGGGTCTGGTCTACCTAGACCCATGAGTCATCTGTCAACTGCCTTCTGCAGAGGACTCTGCTACGTGCCTCTATGCGGTAGGTCTCGCTACTGATGTAGACTCAGCAAGAAAGATCTCAATCAAAAGGGCTCGCTCCAGTACTCCTACCTGAGTCGGAATGCTGAGGGAGATCAGCGATGCCCTGATCTCATGCCTCAACCCATGTTCAAAGGTCTGGGCTTAGAAGAATGGGTCCTGTACCATGTCTGTCGAGTAGCGCGAGAGATCGGTAAATCTCGCCGAGTACTGGGCGACCGTCAAGCTGCCCTGCCGCAGCTGTAAAAGCTCCTGGACGCACACCGCACGGAGGGTGGATGGGATGAAATCCGAGCGAAAGAGGCTCTCAAAGTCCTCCTGGAGGAGATATGCCTCATCGTGCACCTGGAGCATCAAGCTCCACCATCTTCCTGCTGCCACATGCAGTAGGCTTGCTGCGAGGATCACCATGAGGTCTGTTGGTGTCCTCACTAACCTGAAAACTCGTACCATTGCCTCCAGCCAATCCTCGGCTTCCTAGGGGTCTGTCTCCCACAGAACCTGGGTGGTCGCTGGCATTGAAACTCGTGCAATGCACTCAGGTGACGTGCATCATCAGCGGCTGCGGCTAGTAGCATCGGTGGCTCGACGGGTAGAGGTACCGCCGGTGCCTCAACTATCAAAGGGACCTGTAATGAGGCTTCGTCGCTCGGTGGGCTGTCGTCATGCACAAATCTCGGAACCCTAGCTGGCTGCCATCGTGGGGCCATCCTAAAAAGAGACAGGTGCACCACAGTCAGAACAATATACCTGGAGAGCTGACACAAAGTAATCACAAAGAAATCCTGAAACACACATGCAATCAATGATTTCATGTACTAAGTCGTAAATCAGAAGTCAGGGTCCTGGTGTACGGATACGTCGGCTGCCGCACCAAAACTGGACTCCCTGGACTGATAACCACACCCAATACGCTTAACACTATTTCTTAATTTAGAAAAAAGATTAGAGTCCAAAGTTCTGTGGTAGAACCAAACTCCTCTGATACCGATTTTTCACGACCCGTCCTCGGGGCCCGTGCCGTGACAACCACAAGCCCGCCTTCCATAGGCCTGGGGCTGGCGACTAGCACCAATGCATAATTCCCAGTAAAAAGGGAAGGCATTCCCATTGTAAAGTAAACAAACACCATAGAGCAAGCAAGCAGAAGTAAACACTATGTAAAAACTGAGTATAACAGTAAGTGAGGAAAAGTAAGTGGGCCAGTATACAAACCCAAACAGAAAGTAAAGTACAACTGGAAAGGGAAAACAACAACTGAAAAGTAAAGTCCCAGCGTCGAGCCATCCACTGGAAGTCCCACATAAAGGGTGAGTACAGATAGCCTCCACAGCTCCTCGGTCCAGCCGTCCGCTCCGAGTACGTCCCGCCCAGTGGTCAACCTCCAGGTACCGTCCTGCTCTGCAAGCCTCAACCACGATCAGAAATGTCCGTCGTCTACAACCAACACAACGTAGTGCGGGCATATCCCGTGTAGGGGTGAGTATAAGCTACTCAGTAGGGACCCCGAGACCCCTGAAGGTCTCCCAGAATCCACAAAGGATAATCCACAAAGGAAAGATACAATCATGAACTAACATCCGACACTACTTAGGTATATGACCATACATATACCTAAGTCATCAATTCCAGTTCGCTCCAACCTTCGAGCCAAGTACAACTCAATCCACACAGGAAACCACAACCCAATCCACACAGGAAAGCATAACGTAATCCACATAGGAAAGCAAGTCAAGATTCAGCTCATACAGGTATACTTCTTCGTATGACGATAGAGATGATCAGATATAGCCACTGATTCATCTAAGCCATCAGACCCACAAAGGATCGATCGGTACTAACACCCGCAATGACCCAAAAAGGATATGACCCAAAAAGGATCGATAGGTAACTAAATCCCGCAATGAACCACAAAGGATCTGACCCACAAAAGATCGATAGGTTACTAACCGCCGCAAAGACCCACACAGGATCAGACCCACACAGGATCTGTAGTCGCTGGCCCACACAAGACCGCTGAGCGCTGACCCACACAGGATCAAACCCACACAAGATCGGTAGAACTGATCCACGTAGGATCGCTGAGTGCTATAGTTGTCGCCGTCGAATCCACTGAGAATCTATGTACATTCGTAGTCGTTGTCGCAGTCGTAGCCAGCTCTAGGGTTCCCACACACAGAAAGCTCGTACAGGAGGGTCCGCTCCACGAGCCGAGAGGCTGATACATCAACTGACACATAGTCCAGAGCTGATGTATCCAAAAGTCCTATATCGTCAACAGGAACTCAACGCCGCAGACGGCGCGTCAATCAGACGTCCAGTCTGAGAGTTATTGGCTTTTTCGTCCCAGGGGCCCAGTTGGTTTTTAAGTCAAAACCAACCCAACTGTACTACAACTGTGTCCAGACCTCGGTCGGAGTAAGATAAAAGATCTGTCTCATTTAGAGGAATCCAACAAAGTCGACGACACGTTAATCGGACGTCCGGAGCTCAAGTTATAAGCGTTTCCGCTCCGAAGGCCCGGTTGGTTTCGTGTACGAACCAACCCGGCCGAAACCAAATTTCTCCGAAACCTTGAGTGTGATATTCCAAAATGACTGTCTCGATCCGAGAATCGCATCGCAACTGACGGTGCATCGATCCGAGGCCCGTAGCTCATGTTATGGGAAACAGACTGAAGGAGGTTCGGTAATAGGGGTTCGGGCCCGGTCCAACCCGGCCCGATACCCCAGGGTCGGCCTCAACCATGGAGACCCATCCCAGGTCCGGTCTGGCCCGCTTGGGCATGGCCCGGCCTGGGCGTGGCCTGGTCTGGCGTATCGGCCAGGTAGCGGGCCCGGCGCGCGACGCGCTGTCCAGGGGCTCGGCCGAACGGACGAGCCGTTTCGGAAGCAGGGGGCGCTGCCCCCACGTGTAGCAACTGCGACCCCATAATGGCGCTGATCCGTCCGGCGCGGCTGGGGATTTTCGAACCCCCGTTTCTTCCACCGTCCGACCGGCCCGCTCCAGCCGGCCGGCTTCTGCCGCCATGGGACCAGCAAGGCCGGTCCCCTCTCTCTGATGCCGGCGGCCCGGAACCGGCCGCCGGTTCCCCTGCTCCACCGCGGCCTTCGTCCGTCCGGCATGGCGGGCCGGCGCTGCGCCCCTCCGTCGCGGCCCCGCTCCGGCCGCGGTGCTTTTTTGGTTCACCGGCGTGGCGCGGCGGCACCGCGTCTCTAGTTCGTCTTTAACGGCACGGTGCGACGGCGCCGCGCTTTTGGTTCATCTTCAACGGCACGGCGTGACGACACCGCGCTTCTCCCCCTTTCCTTATCAAAATTCCACGCGGTGCTTCGGCACCACGTTGCCTTTCTCGCCGCAACAAAACCGACAACCAAAAAGGGGAGGAGTGTAGGCCGTGTTCGTGCCGTCCAACCTCCTCCCGTTATCACGATAACAGGCGGTTCAAAGAAAAGGAGAAAGAGACGGAAGATTCCACGAACTAACAAATAAAATAAAACCCTACCTCAATGCTGTCGTCGAACGAGTGTTCATCGCGGAATTAACCACCGCAGAAGAAGAGGATCGCTGTGAAAGAAGAGGATCATCATGGAAGAAGAGGATCGCCGTTGGTGTTAGGTGATCTCCAAGGAAGGTGTCTCTCGCCGTCATCCGCCTTCGGAGGTTGGCGTTCTTCGGTGGTGGTGGTGCGTTCTTCGCGTTCTTCGTCGAAGAACGAAGAGTCTTCTCTTTTTCTCCCAAAGATTTAACACAACACTAACCCAACCGTAATAAAATAATTCCTCCCCTTATTTTATTATCAACATAAAAATTTGAAATTCAAAAGATAAGAAACGAACAATTAATTAAATTAATTAATTGTAACGATTTAACCACCCAATTTAATGAGGTGTTTTTTAACTAGAATAAACGTAATGTTTTACTTTCATTAAAAGGGGGATTGTGGGTGCGTTACTTAGAAGGCAAGAAATGGTGGGGCTCGTGCGGGCCCCACCTCACAAATATCCTACCAAGTGGGTAGGATATTGTGGGTCCCACCTTATTCTCTTAACTTAGGTTAATCTTCTCTAAGTGAAATAAAATAAATTGTTGCACCACTTTTATTTTATTTCTTAACTTAACCCCAAAAATTAAAAACCACACCCAAGCAAACGCAACTCTGGAAAATTTGTTTCTAAGAAAATATCGGTGCTGCGATTCCATCGGTGCCCTCGGAATTCGATTCCGAGCACCGGTTTAAAAGTTAGAAAAACCCGCTCGTTCGTTCACTGAACGTACCCGAGTTAAACTTCGGAAAATGATTTCGGGCACACTGGGCCTCGGAATCAGGTGCTGTCAGAAACTGCGTTCTTGTAAAATTTCCATGAAAATTAAGAAAAACATTTCCTTTAATTTTACGAGTCTTTACAATGGATATTTATATTTCCTAAAATGTATTCAAACTTTACATATTGTTTTTATATTCAATGTTATTTCATTAGCAGGGGAAATATTGATAAATTTGTATCTATTATTTAATATGCATATTTAATGATAAGGCATATTGAATAATTAAATGAATTATTTGGTATATGAGGAATGATTTGGACCTAATGTTTTGTTTGGGTCCTTGTTTAATATATCTTCTATATGCATCAGTAGGTATCATTAAACAAATTATGTTGGCTAAATTAAAATGGTTTCCACCTATATTTTTAAATCGTCTTTTCAATGTTCTTGATGGTTGAGGTACCATGATTCCATAGATCATGGAATCCAATAATTAAAACATTTCATTCATTTAAAATTATATTATTATTAACCCTCAGCTCTTTACTATGAAAAAATATGTGGATACATTCAATTTTCATTCTATTGATTAAATGGAATGTGCTTTTAGTTATTTACATTTCCATATTATTTATACCATGTCAAGTTATTTAAACAAAATTCATGTTTATTTATTTACCTTGTCATATTGATTATTCTTATTGATTTATCATAGATTGAACTATACCTAACCCTTACTAGCACTTATTATTTTACTTAATCCAGGATATGAAGATGATTTCTTATAATGAGTTTCAAGGATGAATTTTATTAGTCTTTGTTATGAATTATGTTATATTTTATATTGCCAATGTATAATAGGGATCCTGAATATAATCTATTTTTTCAAAAATTATAAATTGTTCAGTCATTTGTGATTTTAATCTTGTATCTATTACAATGTAATAAAGTAAGTCATTACCTCTAGTCTACTGGGTTTGAGGTCATTAAAGTTGGAGCTCAAAGAAGGTCAGTAATGGGCCAAGCTAGATGTGGTTGATCTAACTACATTTGCGATTGATAAGTTAAATGATTTGAACTACTACAACTTACCTAAAATAATTATGGTTGTATCAATAATGATGGTGTGTCTTGAAATCTTACCATCACCGTATCTATATATACTATCTATCCATATTGTGGATTATGTGGGTTCCCTGGCTCTATTTTCATCGATATGTCAGGTACTTACTATTGAACAAGATCAGCTGGGAGGGTAGGAGATCTGTTGGGAGAATATTATGAGGTTCTTTTAAATAACATATCCACAATGGATATTACATTTTATTAGTTCCACATTGATATTTATTATTTCTGATATCTCTACCAAAAATTGAGAAAATATATCCCCAATTGTGAGAGGTTCAACCTCCCCAAGTAGTGGGTCAGATGTGAAAAAACCTTTAACATTTTATTTTATTGATTCCCATCAGGGATAAGATAATGGAACATTTGAGTGAGTCCCAAAATTATTACCTAACCTCCGATTCCTGGTATACACACCGTCCATAGTTACTTTGGTGTAGACCACATTTTGAGTGGAAAAACTATCCTTTTATTCCCCTATAGTGGCTTCATGTTTTTTAGAATCTATAGTGGATGTTCTGATGAAATTCACTGATATAAAATTCATTGTAGGTGTCTTATTAGCCTCAGAATGATTAGCGGTTTTTTTCCTATAGTATATCCTCTTATATGGTTTTGATCTTCTATAGTAGTTTTATCCTTTATATGTCACTTTGATTTGGGACTACTATGGGGAATCATCTGTCCTTCAATGGATTATCCTAGAGCCATTAGGAGGATAATTTTGTGAAGAGAATCTCTAGAAAAAGGCATCATTCATGCTCCCAATAAGGAAGATAGGTCCTGAGATAAGATGAACTAAGTGGGTTCAATCTAGGATGTTCCTCCTAAATAAGAAATGTTTTTCTTATATTAGGGATGATTCTACGGAAAGAAATATTCCTTTCATATGGGTTAAGCCGTAATAATTCCATTATTGTATCATTTTGAGCCATATTTGGTGTCCTCAAAGGAATTGGATGTGTTAAAAAAAACCCCAACACAGTGGTCTGGGGATACTCTCATATTTTTTTAGTTGTATCTATTATATCGTCCCTCTTAATCATTTGAATATTTTTTCAAACATGGGATGGGTGCATTGATTTGTTTTCATGTGAGCTACCTTCTTCTGAAAATATCGTTGTTACCTAATGATTGGACTTCCTTAAGTGGGAAACTTGTTAAATATTTTTAGATACTTGAATCAAGAGTCTCTCGATGGATTACTCTCATTGAGACCAATATTTTTTTCATGCGGTCATAGCCGATTCATATTTATTATACTCTATTTCGTGTGTAGAGCTCACATTCTAAGATCTGGCTTGAAGCAATGACATTTCATGATGTCATTTTTAGTGGGATTTGTTTATCAGGGAGTGAGGTGAAATTAAATTATCCTTGTTCACCCCATCCCATCATATGGATTGCAGATGGGGTGTTGGTGATCAACTATTGTTTCCTTTGAAAATCATTAAAAATGACTATTAAAGACCCTCTAGATATTTTTCCCAATTTTGGGAAATGTAAACCTAAAAGTGATGCAAAGTAAATTTGATAGTGAATTTGTTCTATTACAATGACTTGGTTTTTTATCCTTAATAAGGAAATAATTTTTGTTTTAAAATAGAAAATCGTCATCCCAAAATTGAGTTAAATTTCATGAACACATTCCATTAACAATGTTTCCAAAACTTTGAATTGAGGATGGATAAGGGCCACAACATGATTGGTATATAATTTTTAACCAACTTCTTCTTCATAAGTAATGTATTATATTTTTTTGGGACACTCACCCACTTTTTATAAACAAAGTAGAAATTTATTGGATCCTTTTTTATAAACTATGGGATTTATAGTTATATCCTCTACTGTGTAATAAGGTATATGATTGAAGGGTGGTTTTGAGAATGAAAATTTCATTGGGTTGTCTTATGGTTGAGAAATAATTTTTCTTATCAATGATACGACATCGAGAATGACTGGACTTATATTACTAAGTACCTTTTGATATGAGTTTTTTATCATAATTGATTTAATAAGGAGAATATACTCATATAGAGAGGACCTTCACCAAAGACACTATCTTGGGGAGGACTACCATCACGGATTAATGTCTGTCCACTAGGAGAAATCCAATTGTGTATACCATGGGGAGAACCTTTAGGGTAGAGAATGAAAGGGGATTCCCTAATTTTAGTTTGATATTTTTTTTATGAGGATGGTTTTCTTGGTTCCCATCAAGATATTGTTTGTCAGGAAAAATAATAGTATGGAAACAAAGGAAGACTTCATAGTGACTATTTTGGGGAGGACTTTTGGAGGATATGGTATCTATGTTGTGGGTAGGAAATTCACAATGGAAGCTGTTGCTTATTTAACCAAGGTCGTAGGCCAACATTTATAGATGTTTAAGGGCCTCAAGAACCTAAACATTGAGTAGAGTATAATTGTTGGATTACACTTGAATTTTTAATTTCTATATATGAGACTTTTTTTAGGCAATACCCTTCATGTGACTGGAGTCGCATGTTGTAGAAGATACTTTCATACATGGGATTGCACCTAAGTGACTCTTGTTCCGTTTTTTGGATTTTATGAAAAGTATTTGGGTTTTTTATAGAGATGTACACCTACCCTAAAGTGTCCACTAATGTAGACTGATGATATTCAGTTGGAATGGGGATATATTCCTAATCCAGCTGTCTATTTATCACAGAATTGTACCGATAACCCTCCTGGATTGGAATGAGAGTATGTGCCCAATATTGAGAATCCTTCATATTTTGCTCATGGTTCACTCCAATTATGGGGGTGGGGTTTTTTCCCAAACCCTTAACTACAACAGATACTATGATTATATGTTGAATTATTTATAGAATTTTGACATTGATATATTCATGCCCTTCAATTGTCATTATGATGTGTTGGGTGATGTTTGTGGCTAGAATTGGAATATATTACCATTCCATAGTTTCATTTGGGATGCATGTCTAGTACTACCCCCCAATTCCAACTATGATATACTGAAATTCATCATGAATGTTGTTGGAGATATGGGTCCTCCCCCTTTATATTTTGGAGATCTTCCAACGAGCATCTTCAGGTTCTACCAAACTCTTCTAGTGGACATTATGGATGCGAGTATGTATATGTTCATGCTTAGGGGTTTCATTAATAGTATGTTATTGGAATTATTGAGTGGGAATGGGGTTGTTGGTATTTTCTTAGTTTATTCTTTCTAAGCCTGAGTAGATCTCTTCGGTTCTCATATATGAGTGACATCAGCCAGATCCCATAAGATGGAATCCTCATCATGTATATGGATTGACGCATTAACCCATGGGTGTCAATGATATCCGGTAGAACCCCTTAATGTAAACTCATATTATGAAGATATGAGTTCATTTTTAAACTCATTATCTGCATCACTCAAATTAGAGAGTAACATGTTGTTGTGTTCCAGGGAGAGGCTCCTGAAATTATTTGAAATAGTGATGGAAAATTCTTATTTCTTTTCCCTGAACCATCATTTTGTGGATAGTTGGCAGGGATTCTTATCATAAAGGGATTCGGGTGAAACTTATGATGTTAGTGTGGTACCATTCAGGTGGTACCCCATGATCAGTTTGTTTCCCTCTTAGTATTTAATGTTTTTATTTGGTGATAATACCCTCTTGTTTGATGAGGACCTATCTCATGAAACTGTTGATGCATAAGTTTCTTTTAATTGTTAGGATTCCATTTTGGATAATAGTTAGTTTTTGTGAATGTACTTGAGGTTAATTAACAAGTAATAATAAGAAAACCCATAGATGCAGCATCAAAATAAACAAAAACATGTTCAATTTATTATTTTAGAGGATCCATTTTTGGACCAATTTTATTTTATAAGAGTACATAAAGACAAATATCATAACATTTGTGTGACATATATGAAGGATTCACATCGGGTTTACCATTTTTGTTTCGCATTCGAAATGAAATTCGTATGGTTATTCATATATTGGTCACACTATTCAGATGGACTCCAATGAGTATTATCCATGGAACCAAAAACACCCTATAGTTCCTACATATGTGATGGGAAATAGAACTTAATTCCAAAGCATGTTATACCCTAGGATCATTTACTGATGATTCTTAGTAACTCACTTAGGTTGAGATGACGGGAGGTAAAGCTCAATAGACCCTTTTTGAGGGGGATTATTTCCTACATCAGGACTCCCTCAATGATTTATGATGTATTTATGAATCCTTCCAAAATTCAAATGCTGGAAAGGTTACCCATGTGCTAATGATATGATAAAAACCATATAGATATGTAAACACCCATGTTTATTAGATTTTTACTATCTTTCTCTTGTTAATTTTTGATTAATTATTTTCAAGCCCACTAGAAGGGATTTACAGGGTCTATCACTATCAGGGTAAGTGGTTAGTGTCTTTTTTTTGGATTAAATTTTGTAGAGGCATGCTATGTATGAAAAAATGGACCAAAAACCATGTTTTTGACTAATTTTTTTGGGTTTACATCATAAATGGAGGCCTATAGTGGAGTCACATTCATAATTTTTATAGGATGACAATCATAGATATCTAATATCACATGATTCATGCTTAGTGTGAGAAACAATAGAAAACAAAATATCAGTGGAATTACATGTGAGAATGGAATTTTATTTTAATGGAGTTATATGAATTGAGGATATTTTTAGAAGATTCTTTCATGATGGAAATGGAGTCAACAAAATATAATGTGGGGCTTACACATAAGAATCCCTGAGATACCAGAACATGTAGGTGGGTCATGTGAGGGTATGTTTTAGGGTTTACACATAAGAGGAGGCCAAAATTTTGGTAACCAAGACGAACATATAGACTATAGCTATATTAAGGAATGGTATGTGCATACCCAAATTAAGATTCAGAAAGAATGGTCATGAATTACACCATATGGGATGCCCATATATTTGAAACAAAGAGGAGTGTCTTGACTCAAGGTGAATAATGATAACCATGAGGAGTATCACGACTCAATTATCATTGAAATTTTTTATAAGGATTACACCTAATAGTATTATCATGTATTTGGAACCAATAGATGTATCTATGTTCGAGTTAAATAATGATAACCATGAGGAGTATCACAACTAAACGGTAAATGAAAATTTGGTCTGGGTTTATAATAAAGAGGATTCTGATGTATTTGAAACCAGGAGGAGTATCTCAACTCGATGTGAATAATTATAACCATTAGAAGTATCTCAACTCAATGTTAACTAATGATTTAATTGGGGATTATGCATGATACCCATGGATGATTCCCCCCATTTAAAGGTGAAATGAAAAATAAGGGAGATTAGTATGATTCGGGATAACACCAAGTAGGAGGACAAAACATAGAGGTGTATCTAAACTCGAGGTGTATTTTTCCCAAATTGATACCCATGAATGGTACCTAGGTGAATCGGTGCTTAGTCCTCACCACATCTAACGAAGATTCTCAGCCCTGGTGGGAGCCAATAATGGTTCATAGTCCTACTGAGGGATAGAAAAGATGATTAGACCTATTTAGGGAAATAATTAGGATGTTTTCTGAATTATTGCGGCCTTGGTAGAATCTATCAAATACTATTCCAGGTTAAAGGGTTTCTTGAGTGAGGGTTCACTAAAGTAGGCGGCCCCTGTGGGTCACCCATGTAAGGTGGGGCGCCTAATTAAGGGATCACTCAAGTGGGTCACCCAAGTAGGCTACCCATGTAGAGTGGGTTTCTCATGTGGGTTTCCAAAATAAGGGTATCAAAATTAAGGGTCACCCAATTAAGGGAATCCATTGTAATATGAGTCTCCTAAGTTTATCGATATAGTGATCGTTGGGTGCAGCTCAATTTTGGAGGATTTTGGGCACCCCAAGCATTTTCCCCAATGCCAGGTGAATGCTTACCCAGGTAGGGGTGAACGAAGGTGGCCTTTCCCTAGTGAGGGTAGGATATGGTGGTTCTCCCAAGTAATGGAGGATTACCTTGGCAAACAATTTTGGTGATCATAGCTCCTACCTTATTCTTCCTTTGAGTGTTTGTTCATCCTCCGAAAAATTTGAAGTGGGTGTCTATTTATAGACTAACTAGAATTATTAGGAGAAGGATTTGGTTGAAAGACTTGTGTGATATGGGCGATGTAGTTGGGAAAGTGACTTAAATTAGATGATCAAAGGAGTTGGTGAGTTACTAGTATGAGATGGGAAAAGAAGATGGACAAGAAACTTTCATGAAACCTTGAATTCCTTTATAAAAAGTTCTGAACATCCAACAACAATAAATTTTGATTTGAATATCCATTTAGGCTCCACAAGAAGTCAAATAAAATCCTAAAAAGTAAACTACACCTCATGATATGGTGTATACACCCTAAAAAGATGTTCTTGGAAGTGAAATGTTCCTAAAATACCCACAAAAATCTATTTTAATGTATCAAACACTTTTTCAGAAATATTCCTAATCCATCTACTACTCATAGGGGGAAATTCTCACCACCACACCTCTAAATGGGGAAAATTTTTGTAATGAATCTCTATACCTCAGTGTGTATGAAATATTGGTACATATAGAAACCAAATTTTCTTCTTATTTTATCATGTAGACACATTTCTACTCAAACTCAATATGTGTTTTCTAAGTGACTATAGTATCCAGGGTCATGCCGAAAAGTGTGTGGAATGATTTTTTTTTGTGGAAAATAGATATGATATGGTTCATCATGGACTCTATACTCTATAATTTTTCTATGATGTGACAAAACACATTATCATATTCATATATTTCTCGTTGTAAATTCCAAGATAGTAGTATACATTGAGTGTAGTTCTCTGATAAGTGTGTATTAATTCAATGTTTTATGTGACCATGACAAGGCTATTGACTTGTGAACAACACTCCCCCTACATGTTGTTGATAAACTTGTTTGACTATTGAAAACTGACTTAAAAATTTATATACCCATGATATTCGATGTAATGAAGATATGAACCTATCAAGATGAATATGTGTAAATAACATGGATATGATGTTTAAATTATTTATCCATATCGGGTGGTGTTTCTATGGTATTTTCATATTGTCCAATGGAATAGTCATCCTAGATTATTGGATATTCATGATGAATAGTATACTTGATTTACTAGTTAGTCATGTGGACTAGTTGAACTAGTTATATGAATATTCATGTTGACGAATTGACCTGATATATATATATATATATATATATATTTGAGACTCTATTGTCGTATAATAGAGACTCAATTATATTAATATGATTATGTGAAATCATTCTTGTTTATATTTTTATGTCACTTCAATGATGATTATAACATATTAAACGTCACATACCTGAATAATACATAATCTGGGCGTATTGTAATGAATCCATACCCCCCTTGACAATTGATGGTATTGAATAGTGGAGAGAGTATACTATCAATCTTGGTGATATTTTACCCAAAATTTTTAAATCCTACAATATCTTGTTGTTTTACCCACCAGGTTAAATACTATAAGAAGGGGGTGAATAAGGGTATGAAAAATTAAAAAAATTACCATTTTTGATCTGTTTTATTTGTTAGATAAAACCATTTTCTTAATTCTTATGATAAAAATGTATAAAATGAAATGAAAGATTTTAAAATACACAAAACACTACTTGGTTAAACTGAATCGGGTGAATCGAAGGATTATACAAAGGCAATGGGATAATGATCTAGAATCACTAAAGTTAATATTTTCTAATGTTTGGAGGGAAATCACTATATTTTATAATTTACAACCATTCAAAATTGATAACTCACCACACATTAAACTGAAGAGAAATCACTACTCCTCTATAAGACTCTTTTGATGACCTATGTTAGTTGTGATTATATCCACACTGAAATAGGTGTGACATGAATCTTCTCTTTCATCTGAGAGATGAAACCTACTTTATCATGTATCATTTACTTCATGGAAATACCATTCATGAGACATTATTCTTATGGAACTATTCATCTGACTACATCGTTCATAGAACACTATTCACTATGTAGTACACCTTTGTGAATGTATCTTGTTCTATTAAAACTCCTTGTGGTTCATTAAAAAAATTTCCCTATAAACAACCACTATACCTCACAAATTTATCCTCTTTCATGAACTAATCATTCATTGTGTTCTAGTTCTTTTTCTAACTATATCTATTTCATGGTTAAAACCATTTAGAATTTTTTAAAAACTCCAATAATGATTTTATAATTTAAAATATTACTCCCCTTAATTAATTAATTACGGTTAGTTTATATAATCAATGAAAATAAAATAACATAACTCCCTTCATGAACTTTATTTATTATTTACACAATTTTTATATGAGCAGAATCACATAGCTGGTTTTTCTATAAGGTTTGAAGGACATGATATGTGGTTAACAATGCATTCCTCCAATTAAAACAACATTCTTTTTCCATTTTTCATCACAAAAACCACTATTTTATTTCCCTAAATATTTATACTCATAAATGAGTAATACATTTAAAAACCTCACAACCATAAATTCATAATTTTCAAACACCTCCAAATGCTTATTTAATAATTTTTTAACATTCTTTACCAATAAACACACTAGAACTTTTTTAACCAAAATTTTCAATAAAAACAATGACTAGAAAACAATGAAATGTCAAACTAATGTATTTTTTCCCAAAAATATTCCAAATTTGGCGTTTTTTATAATACTTCAGCCATTAAAACAACTTAACACCTTTTGTTCACAAAAAATTGTGAACCATCCACTTCATACACAATTTTGAATTTCAAAAAACTATATAGAAATCAAGGAATTATTCAAAGTTCATTATAAGTCCACATAATTCAATATTGGAATGATAAAAAAAGTAACATGAAAATATCATCAATGAAAAAACTTTTCTTCAAAACCTCTTGATGAATATTTTTTGATACCAATTGTTCTTCTATGTTAATGATGATTTCTATTGGTGATCAATATCAAATTTAACACGTTGTGTTTCTCATAAGAATACCACTTCCTTTACCATACCTGGTAAAACACTTTAATCAAAAACCATAGTCATCATTTCATGATATGTATTGAATGTATAAATAGCTTCAGCATAATCATGTCTAATAATGACCCCTAACATCCTTGGTACTCTCTATGAATCCTTGATCCCCCTCTTTTGAAATTACTCTCCCACGTAGATGATTTGAAAAATATATCACTCATTTATAAAAAATATTTATTCAATTTTATCAATGAAATAAAAGGAAACTCCATTGTAGTTAGAAATTGGAAAATAAAAATGATTAGAACACATGTAAAAATTCTAACATACCAAGGGAGTGGGACATCAAAAACCATGCTATTTAATAGTGGGGGTTAACTATAAATTTAGGACCATCTAATTCCTTTTTAATGATTAATTAGGTAATGCCTTTGTTAATAAGTATATATATTGATATTTTTTGGGTACCTAATACAAATTCACTATATCATGCTAGAATTTCTCATTAATAATGTTATACATGATTCAAAGGTGATTTATCCTTGACTAATGGACTGGTTTTTAGGTAATATTAAAAAAAATATGAAAATTGATTCTAATAAGAGGATTTAATTCTACTCAAAATATTCAAGTTTTTTCTTCATCAATTTTAATTATGTCTATTATTGAGAGGACGCAATTTATTTAGCTTTTTTAGTACCTAGTAAAATGAAATATTTTATATTTATTAGAAAATAAATAAAAAAATATCAAAGATAAATTTCACCACTTGATGTCAAATTTATGTCCTATACTGAACTGGCCAAATCATTATTTTTATATCCCAAAAACTCATTTTCAGATGTTGAATTTTAAATAAAACTGAAATTGATAATTAAACAAATATATTAAAGTATTAATTTTGGGGTTAGAATGTTTCATTAATTAGGATACTTTGATACTATTCCACCTGACATGTGAAAAATACAATGTTGTGTTGTCTCACTAATAAATATAATGGAGACCCAATTATCTTCATGTAATGACCCGAACATTTATGAATAAAATTTCCTTTATTTTGATTTAATAAAATGTAGTATAGTTATAGAAAACACATGACCTTATTTTGTTGTATCCAATTGGATTTTAAATTACTATTAATTATCTTTACCATTAATATTATTTCCATTGAACAATGATCACATGAATTATATAAATATAGGATTTCAACAAATTATTTTGCCACAAAGGAAGTGACGACCTCACTCAGTAGGATCATACCCTATTAAGCCAATATATTAGAGCATCTGAGGTAGGTATAATTTTTGGGATTTTCCATAGATCGATCCCAAGATGAGATCTAACAACTTAAGCATGAGTGAAACAGTTTATGGGGGAAGTTCAAGCTCATCAATATCATGGCCCAAACCATGTTCACTGAATAGCCCCGCGAATGACCCACCACCTTGCACCTTACTCAAAGTGTATATTTTGATGTCATAAAGGGATAGGAATCAAGACCCTATAAATAATATTATGTTTATTATATAATAATGAATATATTTTTTTTCTTATTATTGCTACTTTGTAAATGTTTTTAAAGAAACAATAGATTTTATGGAAATATATTTCAATGAATTAATGGATTTTTTAAATATTTAATATTTTAATAAAATATTATTTTTTTAATATAAATGATCATATAATATTTATAAAGTCAAATGTAATTCTTATTAGGGTTCGAAAATTTTTGTTGTCAAAAACCCATCATTGTCAATAAATATCAGTTTTTTTAAAAGTTAAAATTAATATATTTAGAAAAAAACTTACATAAAATAAATAATATTTTTTCAATAAGGACATCAAAATTATCCAATGCTGAATTTTTTGTAATTTTCTGAGACACTCGAATTTTTGGGTACAAATTAAATACTGTATAAATATACGGTGTTTCTTATGACATCATAATAGCCCAATAGTAATGTAATAAATACTATAAATGGTATACTAGGAAAAATATATTTTTTCAAATTTTAAATAATTTAATTTTGTTTTTATTTTTTTATTTTTTTAATCCTTAGCGAATCCTTCAAGACTTTTAGAATATTTTTATATTTTAAAATCATTTCTTTGAAAGTGGACTCACCCCCACATAAGCAATGAAAATAAGTTATTATCATTGGAAATTGGAATGAAAACATAATTTATACCACTTATCTTTGTTATATTCCATGGTCAAACACCATGAGTTGGTTTGGTGTTTTGAATATTTTATTATTTAGTGTCCAATCCAAAATAATAAATAAATCCACCTCATTTCCTATATAAACCCACCCAAGATCCCATTTTTATTCACTAAAAATCCTTTAATATTATCCAACATCTTCCCTCTACTCCCTATAGACCTCTATAGGAACCCCCAATCTTTGAATAATCCTCTCATAAGGGTTTTGGATAAGATATCCAAGTAAGGGATTTCTATCCTCACCTTTGAATTCAAAAACCTAATTTGAGATTGGTTCTTTGAATTTAAATTGAATTTATTTACATTTGTTTTAAATAATTATCTTCCTATCGATTTTATTTTATTTTGGTGAGTTATAATTTATCCCTCTCATTTGTATCCTTAACTAGGCCATTTCTCTGCTAAAATTCTGTAAGGAGATCTCTCTCTCATCTTTTAATCAAGAACATCAATTATGATATGCCTTTTTAGTTTCTATTCTATTATGTTGGGATACATTATTACCTATACAACTTACTCTCCACATATTTTATAAATTATTAGTGCCCATTTCACTCTCATTTAACCCTCCTAAGAAACTCTACATACACCCGTTATCGTGCCAAAATTTTATAACGGTTCCTTGGCTTTATCCACATTTTTCAAGATTATTTATTATTTTAAACCTTATATTTACAATTACTTAGGATGTGGAATTATCTTCCATATCCCTTTTACTATCCATTTCATGTATAAATGATTATATACCCCTTTAACTCTCATTAACCCATTTTATGATTTTTTATATGATGTCATTCTGTTTCTGAAATTGCACCACAATTTACCATGAAAAAGTAATTATGTAGTTAATACCATACCCATTTCTCTATAAAGGGTATTGAACTTAATTCAGAAACTTTTATTGATTGGTGGCTTAAATGTATTCATTCCACATTTTTATATCATGTAATAAAATTATGATGTTGAATGAATCCATATTATATGATCTATGTGTCACACTTAATCATGAGATTGGAATGTTTATGAACGGTTCTCCCTGATAGTGCTCCAATGCATTGGGTAATGTTTTGTATAATGATATGTCATGTTGAGATGGGGGTTTACCTAATTCCTGTATAAGACTTGTCCACAATTATGTGTTTGTGGTTTATCTTTGACTTATGTTTATGATACATTGTTTTAAGTTGTTCCAACATTTCGCCTATTATGATAATCATGATATATCATGCCTTATTATTCATGTTCCTCTATGTCTCATTGATAATACTTTTCTAACATGTGTTATTATCCTCATTTTATTCCTTGTTTATTCCCATACAAGGCATTATATCTCGCCCCTTTCTTATGTATGTCCTCAGGATATCCCATGTATTGTTATGTATGAAGGAATGTTTTGGTCATCTCAAAGAAGTTTTTAGTAAATATATAGTTGTATTTCAGGTTTTAAGTTGTTATAAAATGATCCTAAACCCTAAATACACTATACCAATTGATCTTTTGAGTTTTATTAATTTAAATTTAAGTAATAAATTATGTTTAGATGTGAAATAAAGATTAGGGTTATTATAGTTGGTATCAGATGATAGGTTTAGTTATTTTTTGGGATTAGGATTAGAAAACCATAGTGAAACCCCTTAGGGATAAGACCTTGTGTAAGAGAACATACCTACATTTTGGTCTGTATAGATAAAGTTTTTTATTAAAAAAAATTCATCCTTGTATGGATACTACAAGTGGAATTGGTTCTGACACAGATATACCTAGGAGTAATAACTCCAACAAGGTGTTTCGGGTTTGACTCGAGGTAACCTGGTACACGATAATGGACCTTAATATACACATGGTTTTAAACTCCTAGGCGATATGATTTAGTAAATTTATAAACAAATTACAAGAAATTATGAAGGTAATAAAGAGAAAAAAAATTCTAATAAGAATATATGTTAGGAAGTAGATCATGGATAACATTGATTGAATCCTAGAAACTCATAATTTAAGGAGATAAAGTAAATTTATTTTTTATCCCATTATTTTCATTGGATTCCCCTTTTGTGTTTATAATTTTAGGATAATCATCTCTAATATCCCTTTCATTCTAGAAAATGGATAGAAATAGGAGGAATCGTACTAAAAACTGATGAAAAGGGCAGTGTGATGATTATGAAAATGAGATGTACAATATGATTAGAGTGGAAATTAAAATATTTTAATGATAAAATCTCAATTAACTTATGTTCTAAATATAAACCTTGACCAGGATGAGTTTCCAACCCACCCTAAGATAGAGAAACCCATAGTAGTGAGATTCATGCGATAAAGGCCTACTACTTTTAGTGGACCATATGATCCCTTAATTGTTGTGAAATGGAACAATTCGATTGAAAATATATCCTCCATCCTTAAATGTTCTGAAAAATATAATATTATTATGGTAGATTATCATATAGATGGTGAAGATGATTAGTGTTGGAAATTTATCAAGAATACGAGCGGCCTGAGGAAGAGATTTAATAATTGGAGTGGAAGCAATTCTGGAAACTATATTTTGATAAATATTTTCTATTCACCCGCCATATTAATATGGAAATAGATTTCCTTTCACTAAAGTAAAAGGACAATGAATCTATTGGTTCATAGGAAGAAAACTCCACAAGAGATTCCTGATATGCCTCCGGTTTTTTTGTTACCCCCGATTGTGTGGTTGACTATTTAATTTGTGGTCTAAATCCTAGTCTACAAAAAATCCTTGTAAATCCATGACCAGAAAGGAATGAAGAAATTTTATGAGTTTACCTCAAAGTAGATATGGAGATCAATTAATCATAGTGGTATAGTGGGGATAAGAAGAAGAAAGTGGAAATAAATTCTAGTGGTTCCATGGATAAATCAAACGGTGATATAAAATTATAGTACCCCACTTTCGAAAGGTATGGAAAGAAACACCTCAGAAATTTCCTAAGGGAAACAAGGAAATGATTTAGGTGTGAATGATAAGGGAACATGGACAATGATTTCCAATAGGAGAAACCTACCAATGTGAAATAGGAAATTAACTCCTCAGTTGACCCTAAACGTGGTGTTCATTGCGACAACTATAAAGAACGAGGGCTGTTTGTGAATCGGTTCCCTAAGACAAGGGTTTTTGGAGGCAACCAACAACCGCCATGGAAGAAAGGGTGAGATTTTTACATCACTACCACTAAAGTGAATCATGAAAATGAAGTGGTTACAGGTACACATGTTATTCATTCAATAATAGAAAACATACTTTTCGATTATGGTTCTACGCATTCCATTATACCATGAATGTTTAGTATAACTATTCTAATGACACCAGAAATCATGGATGTATAGATGTTGGTTAAGAAGGAAAATGAGGAAATTATATCATCCCATGTATATAACTCTTCCCCTATCACAATTTGTGGATTAAAATTCCTATTGAACCTTTCCATACTTTCCATAGAGTAATTATATGCAATTATTGGCATGGATTGTCTTTCTCTATAAAGATCCAACATTAATTTCCATGAGAGGGAAATCACTATCCCAAAAGTGAATCGACCACCTATTATATACAAGTGTAAGGAGGAGGTGAAATATTCATTAGCACCATCATATCAAGAAATGATATTAAATCCCTATGAGCAATAATATCTAGCTCAAAGGATTGATTCTATGGAACTGATCATAATTAGAGAAAATCCTATTGTGAGGTAATATAGTGATGTGTTTCCTAAGGAATTTCTTGGTCTTTCTCCTAGTCGAGTGGTCAAATTTTTGATCGATATTATACTGGTTCATTTCCAATATCGAAGACAAAATATAGGATTTCTATTGTGGAACTTAAGGAACTCAAGAAGAAACTACATGATAATTTGGATAAAGTGTTTATACGCCCAACTGCTTCACTGTGGGGTTCACCAGCCCTCTTTGTTAGGAATAATGATGGGTAAATGCACGTTTATATTGATTATCATGAGATCAAAAAAATCACAATAAATAACAAGTATACTTTTCTCGGAATTTATGAAATTTCTGATCATCTACGTGGAGAAAAATACTTCTCCAAGGTAAATATGTGGTTAGGATATTACCATGTAATGGTGAATAAGGAGGATATCCCAGAGACTACTTTTCATACAAGGTATGGGAACTATGAGTTCATAGTGATTCCTTTGGGACTCACCAATACTCTATAAATATTACCATACTTGATGAATATAGACTTTAGGGATTACCTCAAAATACATTAGGTAGTATTTATAGATGATATTATTATTTACTCCAAAACCAAGGAGGAACATGAGAATCATCTAAGAATTGTGCTAAATGTAGTGACCCAAAGCTTGACGTACATAGACATTACAATGCTTTTTCGGAATACTTAATACATGAAAAAAATAGACACCCAAAGACCGTATTAGTTTAGTGTCTTTAGAAACTCGGAACATAATCTTCTAATCATGGTGAATGATCTTTAACATCTCCCATAAAGATCTTCTAATTTGGTTTTCTTAACTATAACCTTTATTTATATCCTGGGGAAAAGAAAGCATAAAAAGGTTGAGCTCAAATTCTCAGTAAGGGTAAACGTGGAGAACATAAAACAATCTCTAAATATTTGTACGTATGAACATGAACATAAAACATTAAAATCACAAATAATGACATAAATCTTGGAAGAGAAAAAAGCATAGATCATAAAGGATCATTAACCATGATAAAATAGCATGGGAATAAAACATTTAATTTTGGAAACCATTAAGAACATGATATGATTTCCACAGTAGCCAAGGCATTGCTGCCAAGACCATCATAGTGGACAAAGTCCCTTAATGAATCGAGTTCACTCCTCGTTCCAGTCCTGTATCACTGAACCTGATTAACTTGCTATTTCAGCCATGTTTATATCATGAGATATAAATCTTTACCCAATTAATTGGAGGTACATATAGGTCCCAACCATCTCAAAATGAAATCATTCTTACTTGTTCCACAAAATAAACATAAATCATTTATCATAACCCAAAGAATAAAATGGGTTTCATAACCATCATCCCATCATAACATAATCCATATAAAACAAATGGATATAATTTCATCATAAGAAAAATCACACCATGTAAATAATATAGTAATTATACATAAACATGATAAATAATTTCATCTTAGATGGAAAATATTTTTTCATAGAACACTTGAAATTAATTCTTGAGGAAAATATGCTTTCTTCTTCAAAATCGTTTTCTTTTTACAAAATTCCATGAAATTTTAAAAGACAAGGATTTTTTTTTGAAAATAGTAATTAAATCTTGTAGAGTAAGATTCTTTAAAATAAGGTGTTATAAAACCTTAAAAATCTGTTCATGTCATATAAGTTAAAAAAACACTCTCCTCGTACTTTTAACAGAAAAGTCAAAAAGTACCATGTATGGTAAACAAAAGAAAGATTCCTTCCATAACACATAGTAAAAGTTAGAGAGGGGTAATCATGAATTTAAACATACATGGAAGAATATTAAACACTTTATGAAAAACATTTTTTTTACAGACATTGATGAAAAATGTAACCCCAATAAATACTTCTGTATAAGAAATCTCGGATAAAAATGAGATTGAAAAATTATACCTTACCTTAGGTCCAATTTATTTAATACATATCTGAAACTCCTATATAGTGGGTTTAAGCATATTATTAACTTGTAACAGAACCATAATAATATTTATGATATCATATATGATTCTCTTATTACATTATTTTACCCGTTCTTTTGTCAATTTCATGTTAAAGCACCGTTTTCGGTAAAATCATTTCATTTATTGTACGTGTTTGGACTTGTTGTTATTGATATTATTATTACTTATATCATGATTTAATTACTTCCAGAATGTAAAACATGATTTATATGTCATATATATTCAGTATATATAAATATATATAGATAAACGAAATGAAACACACCGTTCAAGGAGACGGTACGCCGTACGTACACATGAACGATGTTTTCCTTTCCTTATTGACTTGAATGGAAGTATGTAGATGAAAAACATATATATATAAATCTAGTAGAATTATTATTTCATATATATATCATTATTATTCATTATATATATATATATTATAATCATTCTTTAATGGTTAATATGGAGAATGAATCTCATCGCATCGTGGAGATGGTAATCCGTACGTATGTAGGAGCGATGATATCATTCCCATAATTATTGAATGGAATTGGAGTGGATGATATAATATCGTAGAATCAGTATGATGTTATAATAACCATATATAGTTAATCTTTACACCATTATACCCATCCATGTAAGGTGGTGGTGGAAAAACAGATTACACCACGGCGTGGAGACAGTATTTTGTACGTACGCACGCACGGTGATTTCATTTTCCGTAGCATGGTTAGATTGTGAAATGGGGTTGTTTAATATTTATAATAACAAATAAGTATATTATTTATACTTATGTCATTACTTTATAATGAAACAACTAAATAATAGGAAGTAGAAGAATAAAAAATCTTGAAAGAATCGGTAGAAGAGATTGCCTCTTCTTTGATGCGCCTCCTCCTAACCTATTCTTAGGGCACTAAAGTTGGTCTTTGAAGAAGACCAGGACCTCTAGTAGGTTTATATGTAATTGGATAACTGATATGTGAAGGTTTTTGATGATCTTTAAGGCTCAAATTTGTGTTAAGATGAGAGGGAGGAGGTGCCCTTTTATAAGAGGGGTGAGGGGCACCTTAGAAAAAACTTAAAATATTATATTATAATAAATTAATATTTGGTTAATAATGGCTCCAAAGTGACTTATTTAGAGAATAGGATGGGTATGGGTCGACATCCTCTCAACCAATAGGTTTTAGACAGGTTTAGGTTACCATTTTATCCGTATCATTTATATTTAACTCTATGTTAAATAATTTATCTTTTTCCATATCTTCTTATATTCTTACAGTATATGGTTAATAAACTTACTATAAATTGCCAATACTACCCCAATTGGTTCATTAATTTAATATATATTATTATTTATGACTTTTGGCGGAAATTTATATTTTTATGAATAGAATATCAATTAGTAATATACTATTTGTTTTAAAAACTCTTTTATTTCAATTTTGACACTATTTGGTATTTTGTTTTTTCTAAATTCATAAAAGCATTATATCATAAAACAAAATTCATCAAACCAACCCTAATATGTTATATTAACCTATAAAATTAGTTTAATTCATTAAAAGTCTCAAATTACATTTATTTGGGTATTTATAATATCAATTATTTTAATATTTCATTAATTAGGTAATTACTACATCACTATTGTGTCATAACTAAATTAAATTATTTAATGTATAAAAATTATAAATAAAATAAAATTATGTAGGAAATATCTTTGGATTCCTATTGAATATTTATAGTCGAATTTTTCTTATGTATATCCCAATATTAAAAAATGTTTAGTTATTAAATATTGATTTTAACTATTTTAACTCTTCTTTAAATAAAATAATAATAAATGTCCTAATCTAATCCAAGTGGACCCAAAGGGTAATATTTTTTTCCTAAAGTTGTTTTTGGTCTAATTAAACTTATCCAATAGAATTAGGACATGTGTTAGGGTAATAATAATATCATTTTTACCCTTAATTACCCTATTTACTTTTAACCGTGGTAAATAAAAGTAAAAAGTTACTATTCACCAAAAATTATTTTTATCTTATTAAACCAAATTTTACTCCTTGATATTAACCACTTCTCTTAGAGTTTTGAAATTCCACTCATATAAGTGATAAAATTATGTTTTATGTAAATTTTCAAATTCTCCTAGGAGTTTGGTAAAGGACGTTGAAAAGTTCAATAAAATTTTTATATATCTAAAATTATTATAAAATGGCCCCAATGAATTACATTGAACTTATATATGTATTATATATCAATTTTGACCTAAAATAAATTTAAATAAAATATATAATTAATTAAATAGAAAGTCGGTTTTAACCAATAACTCATTGTTTTCACTATTCTTCAAAAATTGAAAGTTTTCAGAAAAATACAACAAATTCACCCTAGGCTAATTTTGATATTCCTAATCCAAAAATGAAGTCCATTTTGAAAGATAAAATTTATAAAATTTCAAAAAGTGGGTATTAATATTCATAACGGCTAGATTATATAATATTCTAATTACATATCATTGTTTAGGGAAACACGATATTGCGTACTACACACGCTATCAGGGAAGGTCACGATTGCGTGTAAGGAAAGACAAGTCAGGGCTGCGTGTAGTGCAAGCTTCCTTTGGTTCTGCATATAACATAATAAAAACTTATTTCATTTATAAATTAAACAAAATCTATACTTACTGTTGCAAAGAATTATTTCCACAAAACTAACTTGAAATTGTGTGTAACACGAGCCAAGAATAGTGTTGCGTATACTGCAAGATAATATGGTGTTTCGTATAGTAAAAGCTAATCTTGGTGTAGTGTAAAATAGAAGACACCAAAGAAATTGAAAATAATATTTCTCATAAAATCTCTGGGTGTTACATTCTACCCCCCTTAAAATGAATTTCTCCCTCGAAATTCATCAGGGTTATAAATGGTTTACTACTTGAAAGTTTATTTCATGGAAAACCACATCGTAAAAAGGAATACTAAACCTTAATTTTAAAAACTAATGTATGAAATGTAATGGTTACCCAAATTAACTCATCACTGGGTTTCCACATAGGGGAACATAGGTTAAAATATGGATATAGAAGAATAATCTAACCATCAAGTTCTGATGGAGAGTGGTAGAGAACATGGATATAAAAAAGCCAACAATCACAAAGCCATAAATTTGTGATGATCTAAGGTACCATCTAATTCATCGAATATAAGGGTACTAGGAAAATATTTTTTGTTTTCAAGATCATTTCACTAAAGTTGAAGAATTTTTTAATTAAAATAAATACTTACTTGATTTTGGTACAATCTCACTGTTGTTTGTGCCTTGAAAAATTTCCACTTCATCTCTTAAATAAATGAAGTTGAATTTGTATTCCATGAAGTGTTAGCAGATCATGCAATATAATGATATGTCATTACATCTGTCTAAAACATAAGGTTAGCAAATGTTATATACATAAGTCCATATTATGGTGAGATTAACCATATATGATTCCAAAAATGGACTTATACTTCAACTATCATACCGATTAATAAAATAAATCTAATTTCCACTAACCAGGGACTTCTTGTAGGCCAGTGGTAGGCGATAAATTCCTGTCGCACTTCGGTTGTGGGTTTGATTCTCGCAACCTTGTTCGACGCAACAGGTTGTCTCCTGTCCTACAGGTTGTCCTTTTTCTAAAACTACACTATTATAACATGACAGAAATAATATCGAAAAAAGTTCTAGCCCAAAACAATACTATCTGATGTCCAAAAAATTCCATTCCAATCTTTAGACTTATCCAAAACACATCTTTCCAATCTCATAGTATAAAGAAAATTATTACTGGAAAGGTCACATAACAAGAACGTGAATACCATCATTTATCCCCCATATATCATAAGATATATCTTGTTTGTCACATTCCAAACATGTAAATACCTTAATCATGTATTCTCTTGAATCATAAATTACCATAGAACCTTAATGAAAACATGAATTCTATCAAAAATCAACTATTTCCACATTCTAAAATCCCAAAATTTCTATATACTCAAACCATGATATCACATTGTCCTTATATGAGTCATGAGCTCATTAATACTATCAAATATCTCCTTATCTCCTTATCTCTTCATTATGCGCATATCATCTACTTTCCAAAAATATCTGAATAACCTTTCATGGTTACCATTCAACATATACTTTCAAATAATTTAGAAGAAACAATAGTGTAAGAATCCTTATATGTGTCTTTATTCCATAGTACCATTACCTATACAACATAACTCTTGATAAACATAAATCATTCCACTGCCTTCTTAAACCATTAACCGAGCATCAACAATTCATTCATCTCACATATCATTTGTAGTCTCTTTATCATCATCAATATAAATACTACCCATAGGACCATGATGATTCTCTGTATGAGACTTTTCCTTAGGTAATTGGTTTGCATAATGCCCGAACATTCCACACTTAAAACATTTAACTATTGTTGATGTCTTAGAAATACCATTATCCTTGTCCATGGTGTTAACTAAACCTTTTCCTTTACAATTACTGGCATTGTGTCCTTATTTTACACACCCAAATAATCTTATAATTCCTTTGAAACATTCTCCCTAAGGCCTCTTTCCACATGATTTACATGAGGGGAATTGAACTTTCTTTCCTCTATGATCATCATGAAACTCCATCTTTCTCTTATTAGCTGAGTCGGTATACTTAACGAAGTTGATATTATTGATCATATTATGATATTTTTGATTAGGCACAATAACTATGTTTGGAATTCCAAATCCTGTTTCATTTGGTTTCTCATGAAGAATATCATTCTATTGTCCATCATATCCTCCATTATCCTGAATCTTCCTGTTTCCAGACATTTTCTAAAATCCAAAAAGAATAGTGTGAGAGGAAAAAATCATGCTAGGAAAACAACATAATAAAGGGGGAGTAACTTCAATATATAACATCTTAGTTTTAATTCTAACATCGTTACCATAATTCTAGGACTATAATCTATACGTATACCTAACCTTAGAGACATCCCTAGACTTACCTTAGAAATATCTCTAGGCATTTCACTACTGTTTTCGTATCCTAGTTTCCAAAGGTTAACTAATCCTTTGCTCTGATACCAACTGTAGAGACCCAAAGCTTGACGTACATAGACATTACATTACTTTTTCGAAATACTTAATACATGACAAAAACAGATGCCCAAATACCGTATTAGTTTAGAGTCTTTGGAAACTCAGAAGATAATCTTCTGATCATGGTGAAAGATCTTCAACATCTCCCATAAAGATCTTCCACTTTTGTTTTCTTACCTATAACCATTCTTTATATCCTAGGGAACAAACATTAAAAGGGAGAGCTCAAATGCTCAGTAAGGGTAAACATGGAGAACATAAAACAACCTCTAAACATTTGAACGTAAGAACAAGAACATAAAACATCAAAATCACGAGTAATGACATAAATCATGGCAGTGCATAAAGCATATATCATAAAGTAACATTAACCATGATAAAATAGCATTGGAATAAAACATGTAATTTTGTAAACCATTAATCGCATTATATTATTTCCATAGTAGCCAAGGCATTGCTACCAAGACCATCATAGTGGACAAAGTCCCTTACTGAATCGAGTTCACTCCTCATTCCAGTCATGTATCACTGAACCGGATTAACTTTCCATTTCAGCCATGTCTATCTAATGAGATATAAATTATTACCCAATTCATTGGATGGAGATATAGGTCCCACCCTTCTCATAATGAAATCATTCTTACTTGTGCCACACAATAAACATAAATCATTCATCATAACCCAAATTACAAAATGGGTTTCATAAACATCATCCCATCATAACATAATACATATAAAACAAATGGATATCATTTATCCATAAAAAATTCACACCATGTAAATAATAGAGGCATTATACATAAACATGCTAAAAAATTTCATATTACATGGAAAATAGTTTTTTTAAAACACTTGAAATGAATTCTTGAGGAAAATATCCTTTCTTCTTCAAAATCATTTTCTTTTTACAAAATGCAACGAAATTTTAAAAGAAAGGGATTTTATTGAAAATATTCATCAAATATTGTAGAGTAAGATTCATTGAAATAAGGTTTTATATGACCATAAAAATCCATTCATGCCGTATAAGTTAAAAAAACATTCTCGTACTTTTAACTGATAAGTCAAAAAGTACCACCTATGGTAAACAAAAGAATGATTTCTTCCATAACACAAAGTAAAAGTCAAATAGTGGTAAAAATGAATTTAAATATACATGGAATAATATTAAACACTTTATGAAAAACATATTTTATGGACATGGATGAAAAATATAACCTCAGTAAATACCTACGTATAAGCAATCTCAGATAAAAATGAGATTGAAAAATTAACCCTTACCTTAGGTCCAATTTCTTAAGTACGTGTCCGAAACTCCTGTATAGTGGGTTTAAACATACTAATAACTTGTAACAGAACCATAATAATATTAATGATATCATATATGATTCACTTATTACTTTATATAACCCATTCTTTTGTCAATTCCATATTAAAGCATCGTTTTGGGTAAAATCATTTCATTTATCATATGTGTTTGGACTTGTTGTTCATGATATTATTATTACTTATATCATGATTTAATTACTTACAGATTATAAAAAATGATTTATATATCATATATATTCAGTATATATATATACAGAGATAAATGAAATGAAACACACCGTTCTTGGGGACGGTAGGTCGTATGTATGCATGAACGCTGTTTTCCTTTCCTTATTGACTTGAATGGAATTAAGTAGATGACATATATATATATATATAAATCCAGTATAATTATTATGTCATATATATATCATTATTATTCATTATATATACTTTATAATCATTGTTGAATGGTTAATATGGAGAATGAATCTCATCGCGTTGTGGAGACGGTAATCTGTACGTACGCACGAGCGATGATATAATTCCCATAAATAATGAATGGAATTGGAGTGTATGATATAATATCTCATAATAATTATTATTTTATAATAACCATATATAGTTATTCTTTAAACAATTATACCCATCCAGGTATGTTGGTGGTGGAAAACAGATTACACCACAGCGTGGAGACGGTATTCCGTACGTACGCATGCGCGATGATTTCATTTTCCGTAGGATGGATAGAAGGTGAAATGAGGTTGTTTAATATTTATAATAACATATAATTATATTATTTATACTTATTACATTACTTTATAATGAAACAACTAAAGAAGAGGAAGTAGAAGAATAAATAATCTTGAAAGAATTGGTAGAAGAGATTACCTCTTCTTTGACGCGCCTCCTCTTAACCACTTTTTAGGGAACAAAGGTTGGTCCTTGAAGAAGACCAGGACCTATAGTAGGTTTCTCTGGAAATGGATAAGTTAAATGTTCAGGTTTTGTCTGAGTTTGAAGGCTCAAATTTGTGTGAAGAGGAGAGGGAGGATGTTCCCTTTTATAAGAGGGGTGATGGGCACCTTAGGAAAAACTTAAAATATTATTTTATAATAAATTTATATACAGTTTATAATGGCTCCAAAGTGACTTATGTCAAGTCTAGGGTGGGTATGGGTCGAAATACTCTCAAAATATAGGTTTTATACAAGTTTAGGTTACCATTTTAGCCTTATCATTTAGATATAACTCTAAGTTAAATAATTTAACTTTTACCATGTCTTCTTATATTCTTACACTATATGGTTAATAAACATACTATAAACTGCCAATCGAACCCCAATTGGTTCCTTAATGTCATATATATTATTATATAAGTATGTTGGCAAACAATTTGATTTTTAGGAATATAATATCAATTAATAATATAATATTTGTTTTAAAAACTCTTTTATGTCAATTTCGACACAATTTGGTATTTTGTTTTTTATAAATTCATAAAAGCATTATTACTTAGAAATAAATTCATCTAATTAACCCTAATATGTTATATTAACCGAGAAAATTATTTTAATTAATAAAAAGTCTCAAATTACATTTATTTGGGTATTTATAATATGAATTATTTTAATATTTCATTAATTATATAATTACTGCATCACTATTGTGTCATAAATAAATTAAATTATTTAATGTCTAAAAATTATAAATAAAATACCATTATGTAGGAAATAATTTTTTATTTCTTATTAATATTTATAGTCGAATTTATCTTATGTATAACACTATATTAAAAATGTTTTAGTTATTGAACTTTGATTTTAACTATTTGAACTCTTCTTTAAATAAAATAAAAACAAATGTCCTAATCTAATTAAAGTGGACCTAAAGGTTAATATTTTAATCCTAAGGTTGTTTTTGGCCGAATAACACTTATCCAATAGAATTATTACATGTATTATGGTAATAATAATATCATCATTACCCTTAATTACCCTATTTACTTTTAACTATGGTAAATAAAAGTAAAAAAGTTACAATTCGCCAAATATTAATTTTATCTTATTGAACCATGTTTTACTCCTTGATATTAACCGTGTCTCTAGGATTTTTTAAATTACACTCACATAAGCGGTAAAATTATGTTTTATGTAAATTTTCAAATTCTCCAAGGAGGTGGGTAAAAGACGGTGAAAAGATCAATAAAAATTTTCTATATCTAAAATTATTATAAAATGACTCCAATGAATTAAATTAAATTTATATAGGTATTATGTATCAATTTTGGTCTAAAATAAATATACATAAAATAAATAATTATTTAAATACAAAGTCGTTTTTAACCAATAACTCGGTGTTTTCACTATTCATCAAAAATTGAAAGTTTTCAGAAAAATACAAAAAAATAACCCTAGGATAATTTCGATATTCTGAATCCAAAAATGAAGTCCATTTTGAATGATAAAATTAATAAAATTTAAAAAAGTGGGTATTACTATTCATTATGGCTAGTTTATATAATATTTTAATCACATATCGTTGTTTATTGCGTACTACACATGCTATTGAGGAAGGTGGTGATTGCATGTAATGCAATCCAATTCAAGGCTGCATGTAGTGAAAAATCCCTTTGGTGCTATGTATAACATAATCAAAACTTATTTCATTTATACATTAAACAAAATATATACTTAGTGTTGCATAGAATAATTTCCACAAAACTAACTTGAAATTGTGTGTAACACGAGCCAAGAATAGTGTTGTGTATACTACAAGATAATATGGTGTTGCGTATAGTACAATCTAACACTACTGGAAAAGAAGGTTATACCAACGGTTAAAAACCGTTGGTATAAGCTGGAAAACCGTTGGTATACCCTATACCAACGGTTTTCCAAACCGTTGGCTAGTAAGCTGTGAGGAAAGCCTTATACCAACAGTTTGATCCAAACCGTTGGTATATGGGTTATATAAATTTAACCCAATGTATACCAACGGTTTATAACCATTGGTAATGAATTTAAGGAAGTCTTATACCAACGGTTTTAAACCGTTGGTAATGTGATTTTCAGGAAAACCTATACCAACTGTTTAGAACTGTTGGTATTGGTTTTCCAGTAACACCTATACCAACGGTTATAAACCGTTGGTATTGGATTTCCAAAAATCCAGACACCTATACCAACGGTTTAAAACCGTTGGTATAGGTTATTCCAGAAATACTGAACACCTATACCAACGATTTTAAACCGTTGGTATAGTGTTTTTTCAAAATCCCAGCACCCTTATACCAACGGTTTATAACCGTTGGTATAGAGTTTTTCCAGAACTTCACATAGAAGCCCCCCTCCCTCCAGTATCCCGTCCACTGTACACCTGCATACAGACTTGAAACTGACTTGAAAATGGATTTTTCAGCTCATGTAAATGAAAAATCCATTTTCATGAAAACCCATTACAAAACCATCTCATGTTATGCAATTACATGAAAATGGATTTTTCAGCTCTCCCATGCACCAACATTTTCAAAACCAAAATGAACATGATGTATTATCAATGAAAACTAATTTTAAAACCCAACTCACTAAACTAAATGAAAATGTAGAAACACACAACATCTAATATCTTATCACCTCAACAATACTCCTTAGCATGAAATATTGTATAAAATAATTTTAATGTAATATTAATAAGTAATGATATATTGAATGCGAACAACTAATTGATACAATAAATAAATGTTGGAACAAATAATTTACACATTATTAAAGATATTAACCTTCTGTTGAGGTCATTAGTAATGAGAAAATCTATAATCAAATGCATTATGAAGCTGAATAAAACCTGAATGTGAGAATATTATAATGCGAGACTGAATAAAACATGATAAAAAATCATTAGTTAGAGATTCCAAGACAAATAATGACCAAAAAGAGAGAAATAAAAAATTTTGGCTTGCTTCAGATCTATCATTGATCTGTTACATGGGGCCGATGAAACATAAGGCTTTATTAAGATCGTAATGTGATATTAGACCACTAGATTGAAGAAACCAATGATTTTGGTGCTTGGTTGAGATAGAAACAAGATCTATGGTGTGATAATCAAACTGTAAGAACCCAATTCCCCATTTCCATGTATGGATTTTGTATTCGGGTTGCTTTGAGGAAAATAAAAAATTGGGGAATTTTGATGTACAAGCCATGTACTTCAGTGTACACACCATGAACATTGATGTCCTTTCTAGACCACGTACAGGTCGTGTCTCAGCCATGTACCAAGTCAAGTTGTGTCGTGTCGTGCCTCTTAAGGTGAGGCCTAGTAAAAGCTTATACACAGTGTGTATTGTTAAAGGAAATGTCGTGAATTTTATTTTTTATTTAATATAAGGGAGAGGGGTCATTTCTCATTTACAGAATTAACTTCTTTTGACCTTGTTTCATCCAAGTTCGGCCAGGAGCGACAATTATTCTCTGAGCCACTGATTCTCCTATCAATGTCCAATCAGAACTCTGGAAGGTGCATTGGGATCCCACCAATGAGTTCTCCCTTCACCTTAATCCTATCCTCCTGATTCCTCTCCTAATTTTATAGATGTATATTTGATAATTTATGAATCTTTTGTGGATTTTCAATGATCTAGGATGAATCAAGATCCGATATTCAACAATATTGTTCTCACGACTACGAGGTAGGTGGGTTGTGCCTATATGTTGTTTGGTCAAGAATTATATGTGGCTAAAACTCATATACCCATGTTTTTGGTATACATGAAATGGAATTACACCGTTATTATCATATGATATTGGTTGATTATGTTATTAAGGTTATTTCTTTGAGATAGGGAACCACATGGTTGTGTTTCCCTTGATTAATTTTTTAGAGCTATTGGCCCATGACGCCTTAAATGCATACTGCTTTCCATGACTTTTTTTGTTTAGGACGGATTATTGATTATTAAAAAGCGATGTGATAGTAAGATTACATGAGGTGATTTTATTATTATTATTCCATGAAATAGTTAGATTAGATGAGACGTGTTGATAATAGTCTGTGATGTAATAATTTAAATTAAATAAGGTACTTATTTTTACCTGTTAATAGATTAATTACATATGATACATGTGGTGCCGGCCACACTGCACCTCGGATTGAGGCGGGGTTGACTCGTACACGTCACAAATGACCCATGGATCTTTTTCCTAATGTTTCAACATAATCCGAATGCGTTTGGTCAGTTTTCCGTATGCCGGTAGTTGTTTTCACTTAAAATCATGTCCATTTCAAATAAAAGTGAGACAGTTTGAGTGGTACCGGCCACACCATGCCTCAAATTGAGGCAGGGTTGACTCATACATGACACACATGACCCATGGATAGTTTTTCTAAAGTATCAATAGAATCCGAATGCGTTTGGTCCGTTTCCCGTATGTCAGTTGTTGTTTTTACTTAAACTGTTGTCCATTTCAATGAAAAGTGAGACACTTTGAGTGGTACCAGCCACACCGACCCTCAGATTGAGGTGGGGTTGACTCGTACACGTCACAAATGTCCAATGGATCATTTTCCTAAAGTTTCAACATAATCCGAATGCGTTTGGTCAGTTTTCCGTATGTCGTTTATTTTAATTAAAAGCGCATCCATTTTAAACAAAAGAAAGACACTTTTAGTGGTACCGGACACACCGACCCTCGGATTGAGGCGGGGTTGACTCGTACACGTCAGAAATGACAATATAAAAATTTCTCCAAAATAATCAATAAAATACATATAAATATTATAAGTAATTGGATATTTTTTGTTTGTAAATTATATTCCTAATCAATGAAAATATATAAAATAGAGAATAAAAATGATAAAAATAAATTTTTTAACCAAAGAAATTAACCAATATTTCATTATCATTAAAATAAATTTATAAAAATCAAAAAGACGCACACTTATTTATATTTCTTAACCAAGGTAATTCATCACCTAATAAATCATTTTCCACCTCAAAAACCCTCATTTTATTATTTTTAAAATGAACCCCCAATATTACCCATGGATCTAAAACACATAATTTTTCATGTCATGTCCTTAGGCCCTAAATCTTACTTATGGATGACCATATGTCCTTAGGCCCTAGAACACCCATGACCCGACCCGACCCGACCCGGCCCATGGACACCCCTAATTTCGAGTGATTGTTTTTGAATATTAAGATGTCCATATTAACTTATCAAACCAGATATCATACAGGGAATCACAGTACCAAGGAATAATAAAGTTCTAGGTAGTAGACTAATCATACAATAAGAATCAAGTTCAAAAAAGAGATCTGATAACAACATCCCTATGAAGCAGAGGAAAACCCCGGAGTGGAAAACCAGGTTCAAAAATAAAGAGTTATACAGAATTCAAAAATGAAATGGATCAATCTGCCCCTGATCACCATCATCATCACCACTATCATCATCAGCCTCATCCTCGCCGCCATCTCTATTCTCTTCATTATACTCGTTATCGTCCCCATGCTCATCGTCGGCCTCATCCTCGTACTCAGCCCCATCATTACCCTTGGCCCCATCCTCACCCTCGGCCCCATCCTCACCCTCGTCCTCATCCTCATCCTCGCCCTCGTCCTCTTCAGCATCCTCGTCATGACCAGAAACATCATGATCTCGATCGCCACTAGAGCTGTTGCCTGGTGCATTGGATTATGTACCCATTGACGACACAAATGTCTGACAAGCCGCGCTAGCCTCTGATGGAAGTGATGAAGATAAAGATTTCATCAGTTTCATAAATTATTTTTCCCTCATTTGAACTTGTAATTCCAACTCTGTGACCCTTTTATTAGATTGTCTTGCTTTCTCTTTGACCTGTTCCAACTCAGTCGTACTAGAATGGATACCTGGAGAGGACCAATACCTCTTCGGGACTATAATCTTACCGGGTCAGCAGCGTACTCGACCAGAGTGCTCCTCTCCCAAAACCTGATATAAATGATCGTGTGGCCCAAAATTGTCAGGCTCCTAGGCATCAAGAGCCTCTAAAGAAGCCTGTTAAAAATATTAATAGATTAATAAATTTCAAAATAGATATTTAACATTTAAATAAACAAATTAAAACTTACAATCTTTTCTTGGGTTGATTCATTTACCGCAGTTCCATCTTTTTTTCTTCTACTCGAGCAAAACAATTTTGCTCGAGGGATACGTCCTTCAATATTCAATTTGTGATTCTGTAATGACATTGAAACAATATAAAGTGAATGTATAATCATATATTCAATATTCAATAAATCACATAATTTAAGTAGGAAATAATAAAAATGGAAAGTCCTAAAGAAAAATTATAAACAACTATATCGTACCAGCTGCCTCTCATGATCTGACATAGTTGTGCGCCCCAAAGTGTGGAGGTATTTCTTTGAATCAATGTTTTTTTGTTTTTCTCAGAAGATTCCTAAATAATGTTTAATAATAAATAAGATTATATTAATGTAAAATATGAAAACTCTGATTTAAATACCTCAAATGAGATTAATACCTTAAATTTGGCAGTCGCCCAATGGGTAATCATTTGGCGATATTGCTCTATCGGGAAGTCATCCACGATAAGTAAAGTATCTAAATTCATCCCCACCCTATCACACGAGCCAACATACAGGTCATGCTTATAAGCTCTCCAAATCTCTCCCAACTCTTTTAAACGCGCTGGTCGTGCACCTTCTCTATCAGGGAAGTTAAACCGAAGATGAAACCCAATAGATTAGTTCATATAAAAACAAAAAAAATAATACATTAAATCCAATATATTTTTTACCCATATTTGTGCCCACGCATTATCTTTGACTTCGTGTGGTAGTTGTCTCCAAGAGAGAGGGCTAACCGGAATGATATCGGAGTATTTGGCTAGCGTCGCCAAAAAACCCCGACATTCCTGCCCAGATTTCTCAATCATTTGTCCATCAGCATTATATTCAACCATTAACTATGTCTGGCAGTTCCATACCGCACACAAGCGAGTACGCCCCCTCCCCCGCCTCTTATCTGTAGATGAATCTGTTATTAAATAAAAATAACATCAGTATAAGTTATAATAAAATAAATTTTGGTATAAAAATTTGATAGAGTCAGATAAATATACCTGTGGTAGTCGGATCAATGGGCGTCACTGGATGTGCATAAGCTGAAGGAATATCCTGTATAGGTAGAGTGTCCCACAGTGTACACTCCTCAGCTGTATACTGTGTCACATCAGGAGTCGAAGAAGGTGGAATATAATAGCTCGGGGATAATGAACCAGAAGCAAAAGATGATGGCATTAACGCATGGCCAACTGGTAGTGTAAACATCGGAGGTCTAAATATCCCGTGTCTCCCTGTAGACACACCAGGATCAAAATGGGGTGAAGAAGATACGTCTGTGGTGGTGGATCGTCTAAGTCTCACCCCATGAGCTCTCGTACCACCGGCCTCAGTACCGGGCCCACTAGATGATCATCCATCCCTGACACCACCCCCCTCCTACCACCAACCACTCTACTGGGAGCAATATCAGGCTCCTCGTCAGATATCTCTCGTCTAGGGGGTCGATCCTGAAAAAAAAATTAACACATAAGTAAACACATGATATTATAAGTTATTAAAATATTTATATTTTAAATAAAATACTCACAATAGGGATGATTGGAGGAACACCCATCTGTATCATGCGACGATTATTATCTGTCATCTTTTTCTGTCGCCTCTCTTCAATGGGTGTCATTTCCTGCAATGAAAACAAATATGGAAGTAATTAAAAACAGATAACTAATTTGTAACCCAAAAAAAATATAGAAAACCCATTATGATAAAAAACATAAATTAAAAGAAGATTTATGGTGGTTTGACGGTAAGTATAATGATACACACTCTGAATGATGTATGTGAAACATGTACGTGATAAAACGACTGTATGATTCTATATATTTCCCACAACAACTTTAGGTTCACAATCAACTCTGAAAATTGAGTTATTGGCGTCATCACAAGTAATAAATGGATTTCTTCCAATTTTAGTAGGGATAGTGTCAACTTCATCATCACCATCATCAAAACCATGTCTGGGATTTACTTCAATAATTACACTGAATTTAGGATGATGATGATCTTTGACATAAAAAACTTGTTTCACCATTGATGCCAATACATATGGTTCATCAGTGGCAAGAGTGTGAGTCATGTCAATAACTCAAAATCCACAATCATCAATAAAGGTGCCTTGCCTCGTCATTGAATCAAACCATTTACATTTCATCATTGTGACTCGACCATGTGAGTAATAATCCAAAATTATTATTTTCTCCACGACTCCATAATAAGCAACATTTTTAGAACGAGGTCTAGTATCTGATGAACTAGAATAAAAGTCTATTGTGGCAGTTAGCATAACAACATTATGTTGTTTTCTCATGTTTCTTGCTCGTTCAGTGATAATAAATTTGTATCCATTGATCACAAGTGATTTACAAGCACGAACCATGGTATTAGGACCAAAATCCAAAGCTCGTGTTTCCTCAGAAACAGAGTCAGCAGGAAAACTCGATACCTGAAATATAAACAAATAGTAAACTTAATTAAATATTATTTTTATTTAGTTATTACAGAAATATTTTTACCTTCAATTTCAACCAAGAAGAAAACCCTTTTCTATGCAAAGTCTCTTTCCTTCTTAAAGATAAAGAACGATGCTTTCTATATATCACTTCTTTATGTTCTCTGTAGATAAAAATAATAATAGTTTAACAAATATTTAATATTACAAGAGATGAGATAAGAGATAAATGTAAAATGTACTTACTTGATATACTCATTGGACAAATCACAATTGAACAACACTGTGCGATGTTCCATCTCTCGCTCTTCAAGGCTTAATGTCGTCAATGTATATGATCCCAGAATTCCTCCTGTCTGAGGAAGTGATGGAAAACTGGGTTCAATTTTCCCATACTGTTCTTATTCATTTCTCATTGGTCTGTTTACTCTTGTAGTAAGATCAGACAAATACATTGCGCAGAAATCCATACATTCTTGAGCCAAGTAACCGTTCACAATAGAACCTTCAGGATAATTCATGTTCCGAACATATGATTTCAATGTGCACATGTTTCTTTCAGTTGTATACATCCAACGGAAAGCAACGCGTCCTCCAAAAAGTATTTTTGTCGGAATATGGACAGTCATATGCAACATGCATGTAAAAAATGATGGAGGGAATATTTTCTCTAACTCACACAAAATTAATGGTGTCTCTGCCAATAGTTTTTGCAAGAAGGGTTTGGATAGCCTCTTAGCACAAAGATCTCTAAACAAATAGCACAACCGAATAACTGAGACTCTAACATTATTGGAAAAGAGGTGACGGATTGCTATTGGAATCAACTCATGAAAAAGACGTGATAATCATGAGTCTTCAATGATTTCAGCTTCAACTATTTTCTGTTGACCCATTTTGATATATTGCTTGAATAGCCATCAGGAACTTTAATAGTCTCTAGCACTTCCAGAAATTGATTTTTTTCAGCAGGTGTCATCACATAAGAAGCACATGGAACTTGCCATTTATTTTCACTGATACAGAAAGGATGCAATTATGGTCTAATCCCCCAATCTACCAAGTCACGCCGAGATCGTAAATCATATTTTGTCTTCCTCTTGACATTTAGAAGTATCGCAAGCAACATTTCACATATATTCTTTTCAATTTTCATTACGTCTAAGCAATGACATAACAAGTTGGTTGACCAATACAGAAACTCAAAGAATATACTTTTCTTCTTCCAATTGTAACAAGTATCATTGGAAACATTTTTCCTCTTTCTAGATTTCATTACACCCTTCCCAAATGAATAACTGAAATCTTTCAATTCATTAAGCACATCAGTTCCAGACATACGCTGAGGTGGAGCATTATTCTCTATAGTATTGTCAAATCTTCGACGATTGTTTCTATATGGATGGTTCATTGGCAAGAATCATCGATGTCCCATAAAACTAAAACTACGACGATATTTAAATATTCTCGATCGAGTATTCTTCATACAAATAGGACATGACAATTTTCCTTTAGTGCTCCATCCAGACATCATTGCATAAGAAGGAAAATCATTGATCGTCCACAGAAGCACAGCACGCATCTGAAATATGTCTTTCGAACATGCATCATATGTGGGCACACCCACATCCCAAATAAGTTTCAACTCTTTTATTAAAGGTTGCATGTATACATCTATATCATTGCCGGGATCAGAAGGGCCAGATATCAGTATACTCAAGAAAGTGTAAGGCTTTTTCAGACAAAACTTAGGGGGAAGGTTATAAATGTGTATGAAAACCGGCCATGTGCTGTGCGAAGTAAACATCTTCCCAAATGGATTAAAACCATCACATGAAAGACCCAGTCTCACATTACGCATGTCGGCTGCAAATTCAGGATATCGAGAATCAAATCTCTGCCATGCAAATCCATCTGCAGGGTCAACCAACTCTTCATTATTCTTTTTTCTCTCGGTGTCATGCCATCATATTTTTTTGGATATTTCATCAGACATGAAAAGGTTCTGTAATCTAGGTATCAATGGAAAGTGCCACATTACATTTTTGTGGCACACGAGATGGTGATCCATCATATTTTGGCTTCCATCGGGAGGTTCCACATTTGATACAATCATTTCTTTTAGCAGTGTCCTCCCAAAATAAGCTGCAATCATTCGAGCAAGCATGATTTTTTTTTGAGAATCCAAGTTCATCAACTAACTTCCATGCCATATAGTGGTTTGAGGGAATATCTTCATCATCTGGAAGTAAGTCCTTCAAGAAGGTAAGAATATAATCAATTGAATTATTTGAAATCCCATACATAGTTTTCCCATGAAACAATCGGATTAAAAATTACAACTTTTTCATTTTACCACATTACCGATATACTAGAGTCGTCGCAGCATCATTCAATTTTTTTACCCTATCAACATCATCATTTTTATTGGATGCATCATGTGTGCTTGTATCGAAATCTTGTTGGTTGGACATCCTTTCCTTCTCATGATGCCTAATAAATGGAAACCGATCATATATCAAACTCTCCAATTCAGTCTTATCATTTGGATCATCAACATTTTGAGATTCCATTTTCTCTCCATTGTGATACCACACATAATAGTTTGTTTGGAAACCATATTTGGTTATATGATAACTAACTGTGTCACGACTCAACCAAGGTCTTCCAACACAATTAAAACATGGGCAGTGTATGCGACCACTATCTGAAGCCTTGTCAAATGCAAAATCTAGAAAGCTGTTCAAATTATTTTGAAAATCGGTTGAAAGCCGATCAGTTTCGTACATCCAAATTCTATCCATTTTGTAAAAAAAAACTGAAATAATTCATTTCAAAGAAAATGAATAATATTGAAGTATAATCAAAAAAAATATTTAGGTAAATGACTATTGTTTACTTTATATAAACGAAAACTGACACATTACTCTATATGAGAATCATATTAATAAATACAACAAAATACAGTGTATATAAGAAAATAAGATACATAATTTCTAATTCCTATATTCAAGGATTGCCGAGTAAGGGTTGTGGGGTGTCTAGGGGGGTGGGGTCGTCCGGGGGGTCAGAGGTGTCCAGGGGGTCAGGGGGTGTCTAGGGGGGTCGGGGTGTCTAGGTGGGAGGGCTGTCCGCGGGGGTGGTCATGCTGTCCAATGGGGTAGGGGGAGTCCAGGGGGGGTGGGTGGGCTGTCCAAGGAGGTGAGCGGGGTGTCCAGGGGTTGGGTGGGGCTGTCCGGGGGGGGGGGCTGTCCAAGGAGGTGAGCGGGTTGTCCGGGGGGGGTACAGGGTGTCCAGGGGGGGTGCGGGGTGTCTAGGGGGTGGGCGGGCTGTCCAAGGAGGTGAGCGGGGTGTCCAGGGGGTGGGTGGGGCTGTCCAAGGAGGTGAGCGAGGTATCCAGGGGGTGGGCTATCCACGGAGGTGAGCGGGCTATCCGGGGGGGGGTACAAGGTGTCCAAGGGGGTGCGGGGGTGTCCAGTGGGTGGGCAGGCTTTCCAAGGAGGGTGCGGGGTGTCTATGGGGTGGGAAGGCTATCCAAGGAGGTGAGCGGGGTGTCCAGGGGGTGGGTGGGGCTGTCCGGGGGGTACAGGGTGTCTAGGGGGTGGGCTGTCCAAGGACGTGAGCGGGCTGTCCGGGGGTGGGCGGGCTGTCCAAAGAGGTGAGCGGGCTGTTCGGGGGCAGTACAGGGTGTCCAAGGGGGGTGCGGGGTGTCCAGGGGGGTGCGGGGTGTCTAGGGGGTGGTGGGGCCGTCCGGGGGGTTGGAGGTGTCCAGGGGGTCGGGGGGTGTCTAGGGGGTCGGGGTGGTCAGGCTATCCAATGAGGTAGGGGGAGTCTAGGGGGGTGGGCGGGCTGTCCAAGGAGGTGAACGGTGTTTCCAGGGGGTGGGGTCCCATTTAAATATAAATTTAGTGAAATATTAGTAGAAAAATTTAAAATTAATTGTGAAATATAATTTAAAGTGTATACGTTAAAATGAAATATCAAATAAAAACAAATTGAATTGGAATATTGAATGTTTAAATCAAGTCTCGAGCCAGATTAATAGTTTTAGTGGGAAAAAAGAAGTGTCACTAGATGTTTTTATGATTATATTCCATTACATCTCTAGTTTTAGGAGAAGTTTTTGTTTAATGACCTGGTTTAAAGTGTGAATGAAATGTCCTATAATTTTGAGATACGAACTATGATATTTTACATTTATGATGTGAGGTTTTGGAATTTTAAATACATGCAACAATGAGGACCTCCTGTTATAAAAAATGAGGGAGGAAATGAACATGATATAGAGGTAGAGTTCCATGGGATACATGTGGATCATACATTTTTTCTATCTGTAGAACCACATGTTGATTCGGACATGGGTTCTGAATAAATGTTCTTTGAGGGGTTTTATCACATCATGAGGACTTTTGAGGAACTCTAATGCATACCTTGATTACGGTTGAGATGACCTGTGTGTTCTGGTAGATTTGTTGTTCAATAATTTCGGTTGATGGTCTTCCATGATAAATTGATATTTGGATTGAGACTATTATATTCACCTTAAATAATCCGTATAGGCGTCATCATTAGAGAGATAAAATCATGAGATATATGTTATGCGAGGAGGAAAAGTGTGGGTGTGATGCACCAAACAAGACTAGCTATCTATGAGGCATGGTATGGGATGATTTATAGACTAGGATCTATAACTAATTTTACTTCAAGAATCTATCAATATATAGGGATAAAAGTAGGGAACCATGACTATTATTGAGTACTAAAAATGTTTTATAGAATTTCATCATTTTTCACCAACGTACATTTTTGATGAGATATTGTGAGAGAGAAACTTTAAGGGAAGTCATTGAAATGTTGTATGATCCATGGATGACGTGTTAATATTGACCTATAATACTGAAATTATGAAGTAGACACTATTTATATATTAGAAGCTGAGGGAGGTCAAGGGCGAATATGATAGAATTATAGACTATTGAACTAGTATACCAACATCATGTGGTAGGAATTTTTTGGGGATTCCTATGAGATGATTAACGGTCATGATTGAAGTACTGGTTTCTCAGTTTTCCTACAACAGTGTGGAAGAGGGGGAATTAAGAACATTTCATGTGATCATGACCCAATAGAGTCTCAACCATGTGGAAGGATAGTCAACATGAAGTGTTTCTGCTAGACCATCCCTATAGTAGTGACTTCTGATAGACATATTCGAAAACAAGTTTTGGAATTTTTTTAATAGCTCAATATCGTAAATGAAGATATATAAGTGATGTTTGATCATGTTGTGGATGTGGTGGTTGTGGTTGTGTCATCCATGGCATAATAACGCTGATAAATCAGTGTGTTCCTATTCCAAACAATGAGGTTTTATTACATGTCCATGGTTCATGAAATATCTATTATGTAAAACCTACCCACATGGAGAAGGGTGGCATATGATCTATAGTGAGAGGTAAGATCAAAGTAGACTCTACTAGTAAATCCTCTCATTTTGATACTAATGCATCACATGGATTCGTATCCTCACATGTGGTGAAAATCTTATGTCTCATTATACTGACTTCAATGAGTGTAATGATTCTAGAAATCTAAAAACTGAAATATTAGATAAAGAAGAATATGAACCTGAAGGAGGTCGAAGATCCAAATTGGTCTGGCAGAAGGAGCTCCAAAATCGCCTAAATCGGCTGCTGCTGGTCCCGTTTAGGGTTCTCCCCCAGCCACATTTTCCCCAACGGTTCTCATTGAACCGTTGGTAAAAATCCCCTTAAACACATCATTACCAACGGTTTACTATAACCATTGGTAAAACCTTCTCTAAACCATCCTTTACCAACGGTTCTATGAAACTGTTGGTATGTAAGTGTGGGGAAAAACCCACATTCTAATAGTGTAATCTTAGTGTAGTGTACAAAAGAAGACATCAAAGGAATTAAAAATAATATTTCCCATAAAATATCGAGGTGTCACACAAATGACCTTGAGAAAGGAGAAGATCTATGTAGAGTATAACATGTGTGGGTTCTAGATGTAAGAATTCTAATTCTTGGGGAATATCGTCACAAGTAATGGGATATCTATAGATCCTTCAAAGACAAATGAAAACGAGGGACGGTCGAGGAAAAAATCTATGATAGTTATCCATAGCTTCCTTGGGTTAGCTGGATATTATCACTTATTTGTGAGAAATTTCTCACTATTGTAAAATCCTATGATAAAGATAGCTTGAAAAGAAGTAAATTTTTATTGGAATGATGAATGTGAGGAATGATTCATGGAGTTGAAAAGGAGGATTATCACTGCCCCGGTTCTCACACTACCCACAAGTGTGGATATTTTCACAATTTTTAGTAATGCTCCAAAGAAGGGATTGGGATGTGTGTTGATGAAAATGAAAAATTCAATTCCTACACCTCAAATCAGTTGAGAACCCATGATAAAAACTCTCACATTCATGATCTGGAGTTAGTAGCTATGATCATTGCATTGATAATATGGAAACATTATCTCTTTGGGGAGAAGTGTTAGATATATACAAATCACAAAAGTTTCAAATATATATTCCCAAATAAAGATATAAATATGCAGTAATGGATATGGTTATAGATCATCATGGATTTAGACTACTAAATCCACTACCATCCTAGGAAAGAGAACATGGTAGTGGTTGAACTATGTAAAAAGCACCCAATAATTCTATCATTAATAAGAATTGTGAAGGATCTGATCTTCTTATATATGAATTATATGGACATTAAAATCATAAAAAAATAAAAATCATCAATACTTTCACAAATTATTGCTAAACCATCTCTTTTGGAAAGGTTAAAAGATACTAAAAAATGATGTTGGAATTCAAAAGAATTTTGAACTATCAGAAAAAGGGAAATACTAAGAGTTCAACGTTAATGAAGAAAGAATAGTTATATTTGGATCAAGACTATGTGTTTTATCACATCCTTATATAATTAATGAAATTATGTATGATGCACATATTTCTAATTTCTCTATTCACTTAGGAAATAGAAAGATGTATCAAGATCTCTAAGAGAAATATTGGTGGAATAACCTGAAGAAGGATATTGTTGAATATACATCAAAGTTCTTGGTATGTCAGTAAGTGAAGGAAGAAAGGAAGAAGTCTAAGGGGATGATGCAAACATTATTCATACTAGCCTGAATATGGGAAAACATCACCATGGAAATTTCACCAGAATTCCAAAGGCATCAAAAGGAAACAATGCTTTGTGGGTTCTTGTGGATCATTTTACAAGTATTGCACACTTCATTGTGATTTGAGAGGTTTTATCACTTGATCAACTTGAACATATATACATCAGAGAAGTGGTAATGATTCATGGATTACCACTATCGATTGTGTCCAATCGAGATCAAAGATTCACCTCTGTGTTTTGAGAAAAAGTGTCCATCATGATCTAATCACATAGCTAAAATTTAATACAACTTATCATCCATAAAATGATGTTCATTCTAAGCATACTATCCAAACCCTTGAGGATATTTTGAGATATTTCTAAATGGACTTCAAAGGAAGATGTGACTAACATCTTACTTTGGTGGATTTATCTTACACAAATAGTTTCCACTCAAAAATATAAATATCTTCTAATGAATCCCATTGTGGTAAGAGTTGAATAACACTAGTATGTTGGGATAAAGTTGGTGAACAAAAACATATAAGTCCTGAAATGATTGAAGAAATGGTGGAAAAGGTTAAAACCATTTAGTAGGAAATGAAAGCTATTTAGAGTCGAGAAAAGAGCTATACTGAAAATCATTGATGAGGCCTAGATTATGCTGTCAGAGACATGTTATTCCTCTACATATCTCCATGGAAAAGAGTAATGTGATTTTGAAATAAGGGAATGCATAGTCCAAGATACATCAACTATTTAGAGATCCTTGATCACAATGGAGTATTGAAATATCAACTAGAACATCCTAAAATCCAATCCCAGGTACATTATGTATTCCATGTATCCCTCTAAATAAAGTACATACCAAAACCATCTAAAATTATTAGATCATAGAAAAAAATCTCTACGAAAAAAGTCAATTCCCCTCATCAAAGTGTTGTTGTGAAACCATAATTTTGAAGAATCAGTGTGCGAACCAGAGGTAGTGATAAAGTAGAGTTACACTCATCTATTTTACTGTGGTAAAAGGATATTTCAAGGGAAAAATTTCTTATGTGGGGAAGGTATTAACAACCTGAATATTTATGAATAAAACTGTCTTTCTTTTGAATTAATATAATTTCTTACCATTATAGAAAATATATACACTTATTTTATTATATACAATTGGATTTTAAATGACCATTATGTATCCTTAACATTGATAATATAGTTGTTGAACAATTATCAAATGACTATTACTAATATAGTGTTTTACCAAAAACTTTTGGCATGGACAAAGGAAGTGATAGACTCACCCATTGGAATTGTACCTTATGAAGCTCATTTATCAGAGCTTCCAATGGAGATATCATTTCATTTATTTTCTCTAGACCTATCCCAAGTCGAGATCCAACAACTTAAGCATTAGCAAAACCATTTACAGGAGAAGTTCAAGCTCATTAATATCACGACCCAAACCACGATCACTAAATGGACCCATCAAAATCCCCACCATTTTGCACCTTACATTTAGGGAATATTATAATGTAATAAAGGGATATGTATCAAAACCCTAGAAATAAGGTTATGTATATTATAGAATAATGAATATAATTTCTTCCAATTATTACTACATTATAAATAAATTTTAAAGAACAAATAGTATTTTTGGAAATCTATTTTGATGAATTAATATATATTTTAAATAAATAATATTTTAATAAAATATTATTAAAACAATTTTTTAATAAAAATAAACATATAATTTTTATGATGTCAAATGTAATTTTTATTAGGGTTCGAAAAGTGTTGTTGTTAAAAACCTATTGTTTTCAATAAATGACAGTTCTTTATTTTAAAAGTGAATGTTCGTATATTTAGAAAATTATTTTGATAAAATTAATATTATTTTCGGAATTAGGATGTTAAAATTATCCAATGGTGAATTTATTATAATTTTCTGATACTACCAAATTTTTGGGTAAAAATTAAATACCGTATAATTATACGGTGCATTTGATGACAACATAATAGCCTAATAGTGATGTAATAAATAATATAATATTTATAACCATCCAAATATTTGTTTTTCCTTTAAAATAATTTAATTTTATGTTAATTTTATTTATTTTGTAAAGCTTTAGTTTTTCCACCAAAACTTATAATATATGTTAAGATTTTAAAATCATTTGTTTGAAAGTGTGACTCATCTCCAAATAAGAAAGTGCAATATTTTCTTATATTCGGACCATTACCTTGTAAAATAATATATATCACTCCCCTTGGGAAAAAACATGGGAAAACCCATGAGATTGTTAGTTATTTTGAATATTTTATTATGTAGTGTCCAAAACCAAAATAAAAAATACATCCCTCTCCTTTCATATATAAACCCAACAAAGATTGCATGTCTCTTTAATCAAACTCGTTAAATATATTCCACCCTCTACCCTATACTCCCTAATTTCCTCCCAGGGTGGACCAATCTCCCAAGAATAATCTTCTAAGAGTTTGGATTCATACGTCCATAAAATGGATTTCTCTCCACATCTTCGAATTCAAGCACCATATTTGATATTAATTATTTTAATTTAAATTTCCTATATTACCATTCATTTGTAATAATTACCTTACTATAAAATTGATTTTATTTTGTTGAGGGATCATTTATCCTTCTCATTTGGACCCTTAACTAATCTATTACTATGCTGAAATTCCATAATGGATTCTCTCCCCTCTTTTAACCGATCGCTTCAATTATGATATCCCTTTTTAATTTACATTATATTATGTTGGGACACATTCTTAGCTATTACAATTACATTACACTTATTTTATAAACTGTGATATCCCATTTCACTCTCATTTAAAACTCCTAATAACCTTTATCTACACTCATTACCATGCCTAAATGTTTTAAGGGTTCTTTTGTTTTCTAGATTATTTATTATGTTACGCCTTCTATTTCAAATTCTTTATGTTGGGGAATATCCATACATACCCCCATTACATTCCTTTTCATATCTAAATGATGAGATAAACATTTATCTCTCATTAACTAATTTTATGAATTTCTATATGATGTTGTTATGCTACCGAAATTGCACCACGATTTACCATGATAAGATAATTGTGTAATAAATACCATACCCATTTCTATATCAGGGGTATTCATATTTATGAACATACTCCTATTTATTGGGGACTTACATTTATGTATTCCACATTTATAGATCATGGAATAAACTTATGATTTTTATTGAATCCATGTTATATAATATATGTGGCACAATTATGAAAGAGATTGAAATGTTTATAAAGGGTGCTCCCTAATAGAGCTCCAATGCATTGGGTAATGTTTAGTATCATAATGCATCATGTTGGTATGTTTGTTTACCTGATTCCTTTATGGGTATTTTTCCCACCATAATTTCTTGACATTTTAGCTTTGAATTATATTTTTTATAGAGTGTTTTAAGATGTTTCCACATTTCCCATGTTATGATTATCATTATATATCAGACATTATTATTCATGTTCCTTGATTCCTCACTGATATGACTTGGCTAAAATGTTTTATTATCCCCATGTTATTACATGTATATTACCTTACTGGGATTTATATATAACCCATATCTTATGTATGTCCATAGTTTATCCCATGCAGTGTTAAGTACGAAGGAATGTTTTGGTCATGTCAAAGAATGTTTCAATAAATATGTTTTTGTATTTCATTTTTTAAGTTGTTATGTAATGTACCTAAACCCCAAACACACTAGACCTCATGATCTTATTAGTTTTACTAAGTAAAATATTTTGTAATAAATCTTGTTTATATGAAAAATAAAGAGATGGTTTATTACACTGTATGTATTCAATGACGTTGATTTCATTTCTATCATCATCACTTGAATGATTCATTTGGGTAGAAACTAGTGTTTTTATATCCTTGGAATCCACTATTCTAAATCTTCTCGTAACCTCATTGAAATATTTAGATTTATAGATGATTGTATCTTTACTTCCTGGCATTACCTATAGAACAAAGAAAAATATTATCTCTCCAACAATTGATATTTCAAACATGAAATTCATAAATTATAAAAAACTGTTAAACTAAACTTCATTTTATCCACAAAAGTTTATGGAATCTATATTTTGTAGCACCATCATACTTTTGTCACCTAAATTATTGACATAGATATTTTCATTTTCTCAAACATGCTAGAAAATGATCTTCTTCAAGTATTTATACATTATTAAATATTGTGCATTTAGTGTCTACCTAATCACATAAATTTCTTTACTTAATCAAAATAATTTTTTCTAATAATCATGTATATTAAAACCATATGATTGTCTAATGAACATCTATTCTTCTAGAACTCTATTAAGAGATAAGAACTTTTTTGTTCATTTGGATAACCTAAAATTTATTTTTTATGGATATGGATAAGAATGTCTGAATCATTTACAATTTTAAATGGTTAAAAATGTTTCATTTACCTAACTTCCATAAATCTAGGAGTTCCCCTTTCACACTAATCATGATTTTCTTCAATTAACCTTATCATATTCATTCATTTTGTTATAAAAAATAATTTTTTCCTGATGATGTTCTTGTTTACCAACATCTTAAAAATATATGAAGTTTTATTCTTCTATATTTGGTCTATATCTTCATCCATATCTTGAACCCAATTTTCTTTTTAGATACTTATTCAAAACGCCCCAGCTCTACCAGGTATAAGAAATATGATTTCTATAGAGACTTAATTCACCTTTTCTACACCAACACTATCTGATCCCCAGTTATTTCTTTATCATCAATTTTATCTCTATGTTTTAACTTTTATAAACATACAAGCTTAAATTAATTCCACTCATCATTACTACCTTATTATTCTTCATTATTGTCCCCATCTTCTCCCCATTGTATTATCCCCTTATCATCACTATCCTTCTGAAACTGGTCACTATTTCCCTAAGGGTATTTATTTTTTTGAATACAATGATATCATTAATTTTGAAAACCATTTATAGTCATTTTTTTAGAATTTATATAATTTTATCTTACTTGAGTATCCGAGTAAAATTAATTCTTCTCTGCAAGAATTAAATTTCATATGTTTCTCATTACTGGGAATGAAACATTTACTTCCAATGATTCTAAATTATATTAACATCAGTTTCTTTCCATACAAAAGATTATATAGATTCATTTATTATAATATACACAACATATATTTGTTGGAAATATATATTGATGTCAGTATGGATTCATTCAAACATAGTTGTGGCAGTTATTTCTCAATAATTATTATTCTGAACAAGTTTTTTATCATCTAGATTCCCCTCTTAACTAACCCATTTTAAAAAGGAATTCTCACGTATGATACTTATTTCTTTATTCCATTTTTTTAGATAACCCTCCACCATAATATTTTTAAACTTTATAGTTTTATTAGTTCAGAATTACAAAATCATCTACCCAATAATCTTTTCACCCTCATTTTGATACCGATTAATGTGATTAATCAACTCAGAATTGTGAGTGATAACCATTATCTATACCATAATATTGTAATAATCACTGAATATAATGGAATGCCTCTTCCCATTAATATAACCTAGTAATATATGTCTACACACATCAACATGTATCAATTCAATAAATTTTAATAACATTTTCCCTTCTCTTTACATGTCTCTTGAGTAATCTTCTCTTTTTTGAAAACATCACATGTGTGTGCCTGATATTTTGATATCCTAGGGAGATCATAAGCTCTATCATTATTCACTAGATCATACAAGGATTTTTTTTCTTTGATTCCATATCCTCTTATGAAAAAATATAATTTATTCTTCCTTAGACATAAATCATAAGTATTATTCTCCACTTGAAAGGAAGATATTCCTCTTTTTCACATCCTTTTCATAAAAAATACCCTATATTTTCCCTTGGTGATACATTCCTTCTTCGTAATGTTTATATCATAAATATATTTACATAGTTTATTGAAACTTAGAAAGATATAAATGAGACCTTAATCAACCGATAAATTTGCATGTCTGATATAATTTTCCCCAAAAATGGATTTTCTGTAAATAATGACATTTCATCCTTTATCATTACCAAATCTAATGAAACCTTCCTTGTAACACTTATTTCATGTGATGACATCCTTGTTTCTCCTCATGTTAGACATACATCCACAATAAGGGTGTAGTAACCATCAATATATGATGATTTTATATTGTAATTTCTATAAATATTTTTTTGGAAAAGTCAATGAGTAATTTCAATAAATGAATAATTTTCACTTGTCTATTAGAGAAGATAGAGAAGCGGATTAAAATGACTGTTTCAGAAGGATAAGAATTTTTTTAAGGAAATTCCAAAAATACTTCCATGAAAAGAACATATTCTAGATGATTTTATCATCCGAAGTAGAAGATACATAGATTCAAGAACTACTTATTGAAGCTATCTAAAAGTAATAAAGAAATTTTTAGGTTATTAATACTGATAGATAAAATAAAAGGACATTAAAAAATATTATACAGGAGCATCAATTTTATATCATCTAATTACAGAACTAATCTTCATTATATCTATGACTAGTACTGATGGTTGAAAAAGCACTGTCAATTTATTCGAAGTTAATGAAGTGTGTGCCAACATATTCAAATGGATATTGAATATCTATTGAGGAATGTATTAATAAAGTTAAACCCTGATGTAATAATACTTCATTCCATATAAATGGAAAAGGAATAAATTGGGGCATGACGAAAATATTTGCTAAAAAATAAGTTGGATGATCTCTAGAAGTTTATGATTCCATGTATGTTGGGAAACATGAACAACGATTTGTTTATATGTTCTATAAAAGATTATGTAAGGATAGTAATAAATTAGATTTTATGATGTTCATGAAAGATTAGTGTTGTTGTACGTGTTGTATAATGTTGAATGTTTCTGTAAGCACAAACTAAGAAACTGGATCTGTTAAAGTTTTTTAAAAACTAATTCATATGACGACATAATATTTGTTCATAAAAATATGATCAGAGTGGTTGAATACCATATATAATACCAATTTAGTTGATTGGAATAAAAATGGTGATTTTTCGATAAAAGATTGATTATAAGATCAATCTTGATTATGGACCAGAGGAAGAATCGATATTAGATAAATATCTAAAAGGGGGAGCTAGACGCTAAGGCTCAGTTTATCATAACTAAAAAAAAATATAAAAAAAATTTTAAGAATGATGTTGAGTTGGTTCTAGATAATTTGAATAAATAACATCAGAAGTTAGAAGTTAAATTTTTGTTAATCAGAAAAAGAACCTACAATTTGATCTTGAACTAAATAAATGTGCACCAGATGGAGTCCACTAGAATCACATGAATTAATATGGATAATGATTCAAGTACCAATGGTTATAGATGATTGAGGAGTGATGAATGAAAAACAAGAAAGATATTATTTACTTATAAAAAAGAACTAATTTTTTAGGATAAAATAAGGACCATACATTATCATAAATTAATTTATTATAATGATATTGATCTTGAAATTAAATGTGTAATATTCATATAAGTAATTTTTTTATTGAAGATGAGTTTTTAGGTTGAGTTGAATATTGTTGACACCATTTTTTGTGGGGTGTTTGATGTATTCAAATATTGATATCTTTAGAAGATATTAAAGGTGGTTAATTCAAAAGTTGAGATAGTGAGAAGTTCAAACAGAATATTTTCAAGTCACCAAATTTATTAAAGAGTATTTTATAATATAAAGTGGGAACATCATCTATGTTAATAAAAAAATAGACAGAGAGGTTGAATATTAAGATAATAAAATATTGTATGAATCCAACCAAGTACTTCCATCAAAAGATCATAAGGTAAGAAGACCAGAACATAGAGTTTTAAAGCACATTGTGTACTCCAAAAAAAGATGTTCAAAAGAAGTAAATCGAGACTAACATCAACCATTAACTTTTTTATGTTCCATATGTCTAAATTCAAGGAATATTTGAATATAATCAAGTCAATTGTGTGTTTAATTTGAGTGTTTTTATTTTTTTATTTGTTCTTGGAGTTCTCAAGTGATTGGGGTCAAAGATCCTTTTTTTTAAAAATAGACCATTGAGCATAGTTAGTTCATGGTTTTCCAGACCATCCAGGTAACTATGTGAGATATATTCATGGGAGATAAAGGCATTTTTCATGATTTGTGAATGGTTTTTATAACTATGTGATATTGAATATAAACCATGTGACTTTGGTTTTGGGGTGGTAGTGGTTCCATATTTGTTGATGGATGGTTTCCTTATCTGTGTGGTTAAAACATGTGGTTTTCATATTCACTAAAATCACGGGTTTTCCTATTTTAAACTTATAGGATTTTAATTTTATAACCCTAATTTCTCATCCCCATCATGTGTAACCCTCTCTATTTTATTTGGAGCTTCCTCCTGTGGATTTGGTGGACTCTCTTTTATTACCTAGTGGTTTATCTTGAGGTAGACCCATTTTTATTCATTATTTCTCCTATATTCCCCATATAATACCCTTTATATTCTACTTTCATAGATGTGTGAAACCCTTTCATTCCCCATGGAAAAATATAGGGCTGTGAATTGAGGTCTTGGTTTTTTGTTGTGGTTTTGGTATGTGGGGAATTACCAATCCAAAATATACTTATTTTCATTATGTGATAAAAGTCACAAACTAATTTCTAATAGGTGTCTCTATTTAAGGTTACTTTCCATAATTAACTATTGATTCATTGTCATATATTTTTTTAATAAAATTTTCATTAAATTAATTTATAATATATGGTTTTTCCAGGTTTTTTATGATTCATGGTTTGTGTTTGAAATTTGATGTTTTAAAGTGGGGATTTCAAAGGGGGTTGTTTTTTAAAAACCCCTTGTGTCTGTTAATACCTATTAAAGAGGTTTTATCCATTCAAAGTGGTTTTCTAAAGGGGTTCAAAGAGGTATTTCATGGTATTAATTATAAACGTGAAGTGGAGATGATTTTTTATGACATTGTTTTTTGAAATGGATTTTATGTATGAAAATTATTGATTTTGGTTTTTTTGTAGTTTAGTAGCACGTGGGGAACCATTGGTGTGTGTGTGTGTACATAACTTAGAAAAAGTGTGTTTTATCCATGGGATAGAGTGATATGTTCGGAAAAATATTGTGTGATCTTCCAAAATGGTGTCCAAGGTATCGAGGGATCATTTGGAAAGAAGAATAAGGGATCTTATAAAATCCGGACCAATATATTGAGTGATATCATGGATTGTTAGGCTCAGGGAAGACTGAGAGAGATACAAAAATTTTTATACTTTCATATTTGGCTAAAAACCTTATTTTAGACTAATTCAACCCAGACCCTAAAATTTTGATCCCATGTTGCATATTTATTATTCTTTGTATATTTTAATGCTTTTATTACTTATGTTAGTTCCTCGTTATATTAAGATATCATGTGTTAAACCATTTCCCACATATTTTGTTATATGATAGTGATTATTCTTATTACTTTATTATGTTTTTTTGGGTGCGTTGAGCATGGTTATGTCAGTTGGATTTATTTATTTACATGAGATATAATGATTTATTTATTGGAAAATTGTTTTTTTAGAGAAACCCAAAATAATTTTGAAGGATAACTTTCATGTAAAATTTCTTCAAAGTGTAATCATTTTGATAAATGAGTTTTCAAAATATATTTAGGGTTTTTCATGGTTTAAATTAGTTTTATAGATTCATTGTGGTATCATACTATGATTTGGACCTCACAACTAACACATACCTTCATTTGCATATATACCTTATCTTCAAGACATAGTCAAAGGCAAGGAAACCATTCATTTTTGTGGCTCCTCATGATTATTTTCATCTGGTGAATTTTATGATAGAGGAGACATGATATCATATATTTAACTCAAGATGTGATATTTTAATTTTTTGAATTATTAGGTTGTATGTATTGGTTATCATGGGACTTGATCCATGATTTGGGTTTTTGATATTTTGACTATAGGTATCATGTGTGTATCTTATATATGAAATTATATATATAGTGTTCTGTATGATATCTACCTTGATCTATTCATTTTTGTGTTTACTATTTTTTTATCTATATTTGTTGATCTAGTTTTTTTGGCTGGTATGGCCATAAAATTCAATGATGGGCTATACTAGTTTTTATTGTATGAAACCATTATCACATGATTTTTATAATCCCCCTTTTGGTTATCTCTATAAAGTGGAAATCAAGAATTGGATTTGAGTATTGTAACATGATGGCTAAGGTAATGGGTTAGGTTGACCTGGTTTGGATCTATACAAAATGGTATCGAAAACTTTTTACATGGGGGTTTAGTGGTATACTAGAGCGAGGACCATTAGATTTTGAGATACAGGAGTATATAAATATCCAAAAACATCCTCTTGGTGTTAATCCTCATGTTACCAAGGGTGGTTAGGGATTTTGTTTATGTTTTGATCTTGTTGATGGGATTTTTTAATGGGATTGAATGTATTTCCATGTTTATTACTAGTTGTGTGTTGAGACTATGTGTTGTTCTGAGTTTTGGGGTAAAATGTGTATGATAATTGGAGGCACCTAGTTTAGTATCATGTTTAGTATTAACTACGAAGAAACCATATGACCTTTTTGGTTATCTTTTAGTGTAAGTTTCACAGTTCGCATATGGTCTTCCTAACCATTCATAGTGTAAAATTATTCAAAATACTTAATTTTTACCCCTTCAAAATTTGAACGTTTTTTTCATGCTAATGTTATTTTTTGAGACCTAGTTTAGGGGTTTCTTTTGGTTTAATTGGTTTTTTTTTATTTTATTGTGTATTTAATGAGATTTTGTTTTGTTTTTTATAGATATTTTCTCATAGAAGGGACTAATATAAGAATATATAGGGTGATACAAAGAATTTCCTACATATGAACCATCAATTTAAACCTTCTTTGGTGGATACAGTGATCTATATGATCCAATCCTTAGGCCATTATGGTATTTGAGATCATAAATGGATGATAGACCATTCTCTGGTGTTTACTAAGAAAAACCCTCCATTATTTTGTAATGACAAGGGATCTTGTGGTCCTAGGGAGTGGTTGGAATATATCATTCAAATATTTTAGTTTTTTAAGACCCCTAATACCTAAAAGTTAAAACATTATATGTATGTATTAGAAGGATCATGTCGGAATTTTTTTGAATATATGGTTTTAAAGAAGTAGAATGATTATCTCACATGAACTACATTTTAAAAAACATTTATTTAGTATTTCTTTTTTAATTACTTAAGGGATGTAAAGTCCCATGAGATTTTTCCATTGGATTAAGGATTTTTTTTGGTGTTTGGGTTTTTTGATGAGTTTGTTGAGTTTGTTAATGTGTCTCCTAAACTCTATACACACAATTATCTTAAAAAACAACATTTTGAAATGGGATTGAAGCTTGTCATCAAGTGAATGATTATTATTCTTTTCATACAAGACTATATTTAGGTGGTTAATATGGTGGATATTAAAGAGAATAAATGCCTAGGAAGATTTTTATGAGTGGTTTTCCTTCAGTGTGTGGAATGCATAGCTATTAATATGTATATAAGAGGAATTGAGATAAACCTAATTGGTATAGTTACAAGAGTTGTTAGTATTCATCAGGTTTATCACAAGTGGTTTCCATATAGAATAAGATGGTGGTTTGTTATTAGTATGAGAAGGATGGAAATACTAGACCTAGATGTCCAGAGTATTTGAGGATATTCCATCAATTTTGGAATCAAGGTCATTTTCAGTGATTCTCTCAGGCTTCTGCATAAGGGAGTAGAGTTAGTTCCTCATTCTCTAAGTGTTGTCAGGTGTGATTTGATGCTTTTGTGGGTGTAGGATATAACCCTCAAGTGAAAGGGGATTTTAACTAGGTAATGGAGACTCAAGTCGGGCCTAATAATTGACATGTACCTGTGTAATATATGGTGCTAGGGTACTCCAAATTAGAACCATCTACCATGAGAGCTATGGTTTTCATTTCTTCTTCAATGCAGTTTGATTTATTTAACCATAGTTCTTAGAATTATTTTTTTTATATAAAATTTATTTATGCCTTGGGTATGAAAATGAATCTAATTCCTTTAGTAATTGATTTTTCTACCCTAATTCATTGTAAGGAGTAAAGTTTTAAGTTCCCAGAGTGTCATTTTTTACCCATTGATGTGGAAGTTTTGTGGGATTTCTATATGTTGGACCTAGAAATTTCTTACCTCATCATCTACATGAATATTTTTATTATATTCAAAAATTATATTGGCTTTTATCTCTATAGGTTTGAATATCTATCCATTTATGTGAGATAACATGTCTTTGTGGTGATTGGGGTTTATGATCAGGGTAGTTAGGACCCATTGTTTCAGGGCTGGTGTCAATTTCATTGCGATTTTATAATATTTTCTTCAATGTATCATAGTGGTGTTTAGTTTTTTTTCTTCCATTGGCAGTGTATTAGTACCTTGATGTGTTTTCAAATTTTTTTTAATGGGTTTCTTCCCTAGTGATAAGTTTATTTTACTATCCATAGGCTCTATAGGATGAGCCCCATTTATTTACCATCTGTTTCGGTGCGGATGTGCGTCGGGTTACGCTGTTCCGCCAGGACGCGTTCGCGCGTGCACCCGTCAAGCCGAGGGGATGGGCGCACGGCTTGTGGTCCCGCAGTCCCGCTTTCCAAAGGAGGGCGGCATCCGTCCCTTATTCAGGGGTGTCTGCTCCTTGATCGAAACCGGGATGATGGGATGTCGGCTCCTCCTTCCTTGGACGTCTCCTCGGAACTCGTCGCCTAATCCGGGTCTCCCTCATAGATTTAAGACATGATCGTGAATCTCGTTCCCGGCGCCATATCTTCATGGACACCGGTTAATTACGCTGCTTCTGCCCGGACGCTCCAAGGAGTCTGGTCGGGGCAGCAACCTGCGGTGAGGAGGTCGGGTGGCTCTGGGTGCTGGGGGCGTGTCGTAACACTGCGGCTCTGCACGTCTGTCTTCCGTCCCTAATAGGGCTTCTCGAAGGCATGATGGCCTGAGGCATCCCGCACTGGGTGCGGGGAACTGTGTCCGCTGAGGTTTTCCTCAGCTTCCCATGTTTAACACGGGGTACGCCGTGAGTTTAACGTCCAGCGGGGACGGCATCGGACTGATCAACACGAAAAGTGGATCAGATGACAGAACCCATTGCAGGGAACCTCCGACGCTGGGGCCAGCACATGGGCGGCTTCCCAAGTGATATGGAGTGGAGTGAAGTGGCATGACCCCACCGGGATGTGGCGGCCCGGGTAAGGATCAGGATGGATGATGGAGTGAAGAGCTTGGACCCCGTAGGGGCTTCCTACGTACCGCGCGTTAGCACGGATCAAAGTCAACATAGTTCGGGTATACAGTTTAACGTCATGCTGGACGTCGGCAAGCCGACTCACGAAGAGATCGAGGCCACCGGGCGGAGGATTGAACCGAACCACCTCGCACAGAGGGAGATGGAACGGCCGGGTGGATCACAGTTTCACGTCATGCTGGACGATAAAAGGAGAAATGGAAAAAGGGGCTGTGGGGAGGCACAATGGAGATACACAAGGGCAGTCTCCCACAGGGGCGGATTCATAGGAGAATCGACGCAAGCGTGAACCCTGGAGGGGTCCACTGATGGAAGAACCGACGTGAATACGACCGGGACGACCAGGTGGTGGGATTGAACCTCAGGGAGGCTTCCTACGTACCCTGTTTAGAAGATAGGGATCAAAGTCCACGTAGTTCATTCTGTCAGGACTTACGCACTTGAGGCAGCCCGGAGCGGCAAAACTCAGTTGGAAGGGACTTGGACCGAAAGTAGGAGACACCTCGATCCCAGTCACACCCTCTACTGGCTTCGGCAGTGGGGGAGCGCAATGGAGATACACATGTGCGGCCCCCCACAAGAAACTAGGGGTTTGTAATACCCTACCCCCGTAGGGAAAATCCGCTCCCATTAAATCGTCCCTAAAGAGGGGCAATCCCGACATCCCTGCAGAGACGAGCGGGTGGGGGCCACATCCAAACCGGGGGGGGACCCTGCGTGCGAGGCACGAGATCGGGTGATGCGGACGGTTTAGCGTCTTGCCAGACGAAGTACAGTTTATTGTCATGTGTTGAGGACGAAGCGGACGGTTTAACGTCTTGCCGGACGAAGTACAGTTTAACGTCGTGTGCTGAGGACGAAGCGGACGGTTTAACGTCTTGCCGGACGAAATACAGTTTAATGTCGTGTGCTGAGGACGAAGTGGATGGTTTAACGTCTTGCCGGACGAAGTACAGTTTAACGTCGTGTGCTGAGGACGAAGGTGCTTGGCAGTTTAACGTCTTGCAGCACGGACGATAGGGGCTAGGCAGTTTAGCGTCGTGTAGCTTGGACGTAGTACAGTTTAACGTCATGTTGGACGGATGCAGTTTAGCGTCATGCGGGACGAATGTGCAGTTTAACGTCATGCTGGACAAATGTGTAGTTTAACGTCATGCTGGACGTTGGTTGTTGCCGATGGGTCCGTGTCACTTCGCGCGAGCCTGGAGGGCCGCACGGGAAGACAACGCACGGTGCGGGCACCCAGGATGAAGATCTTCAGGCGCCACGCAGGCGGGTACCCTCAGGAGGTTAAGGGGGGCGACCCTGGCGGATTGCGCGCAAAAGAGGAGCTTTGCGCGCAAAACAGCAGGTCGGCGCGCAAAATGGCGGGCTGGCGCACAATCGGGCCAACCCTTTGCGCGCGGATGATTGAGATTGCGCGCACCGGGCTTCGGGTAGCACGCGGGGGAAACGGCTCATTCTCTAACGAATGGCCACTTTGAAAATGGGGGGTGCGCGCAATCGGGCTGGATTGCACGCACCCGGGGGCAATTGCGCGCAAGAGGCTTCTTTTGCGCGCAAAGGCCTTCGGGTTAAGGATTATTCAAAGGAAAGGAGCCAAGGGGATTGCGCGCGAAGGCGAACCCCGAGGCTCTATTGCGCGAAAGAAAGGAGGTTACCTGAAGATCGGCATTGCGCGCGGAAGGGGTTGGATTGCGCGAACGAGCGACGCTTCGGATTCTGGCAACCTCCAAAACGTCGGGGGTCGCCTTATATTTATAGGCAACCCCGAGCGCGGAATCCGGTTTCGGGCGCGGAATTCCCTTCGCGGGCGCGGAATCAGGACCCGGCGCGCAAGGGAGCCGCGCAGGCCACGGGCGCGCAAAATAGCGCGCCGGCCCAGCGCATTGCGCGCATCCCGAGAGGATTGCGCGCTGCGACTCAACTTTGCGCGCGGGCCTCTGAAATTTCGCGCAAGTCCTCCGGGCCCTCCGGAACGTGCCTCTGACTCCAAATATCACTTCGCTTTCCGCATCCGGAGCTTCGTTTGGGAACAACGGACTTTTCCGGCATCTACAAAAGCCCCCCCTCGGAATCTGATCGGCGAGAGGTCGCAACGATCGGGTTCCGAGGGAGACGCCGGAATGCCGAAGTCCTGGGCTGCGCGGGACTTAGGCACGCAAAAAGGGGCGCCGGGCGCGCAATTCGCCGCCGCGGTCGCGCAATCGAGCGTTCCGCGCGGCGCGGAATCCCGGCCTCGTCTATAAATAGGGGTCCGGGGGTTCCGCGTTCCGTACACAGGCCTTCCGCGCGATAAGCTTCAACGCTCTCGTGCGCGAAATCGCCTTTTCCGGTCGCGAAATTCACCCGATCGGCGCGCAAAACCATCCGGAATTCGCCTGTCTTTGCGCGAAAACCTGGAACTTTGCGCGACATTCTTCCCAATTGCGCGCCGTCCACTTGGATTGCGCGCCAACCTTCAAACTTCTCTACCAGCCTCGTCCGATCCTGCACGCTTCATCCCTTAACCCGCACGACTCCCGAAACTTCTGAGATGGCCGCGCATCAAGGAAATGAGGGGGATGCCGCCACTCGCAGAGCTGAGATGGCGACGAACGAGGAGGTCTACGGAACCAAGGATATTGTTTCCAACAATCAATCCCTGTTCGACTTGCTGACGCCGGCCCAGAAGACATATCCGCTGTCGGACAACCTGCCGCTCTGGAACTTCGGCATCCTAGATGAGGTTCCGGTGCCAGGGTTCGAGGTTGATGCGCCACAGACCTGGGTGACTCGGGAGGACGAGCTTCTCTGCTATAACATCACCAACAATGGGCATCCTGCCAGGGAGACCGGGCACTTGGACGTCTATGTCCTGAACCCGAGGACGCGAACCATTGATGGGGGTGAGCCTACTGCGGAGAATTCTCCAGCCCTCTACTCGAGCACATATCGCCAGAGTGTCACTGACGACACCAAGGGCTGGCTGAAGGACTGGGACTTGCGGTCTGGGGGCAATTTCACCAGTGAGTGGGCCTGGGCGTTCTGGGTACGCCACATTTGCGATCACTTCGAAGAGGAGCTGCGGTACATCGGCCTATTTGAGGCGGTGTGGACGTCGCAGTTCCACTTCTACCAGCAGTCCGAGCTCGGGCCGGAGCTGTTCACCCGCTGGTCCCCGGATACCAACACCTTCCATCTTCACCATGGGGAGGTCGGCATCGGTCTCTGGGACATCCACTGCATCGGAGGTATCCCGCTGGAGGGTTACCAGTACGATGAGTTCCTGCCACCGAAGAACACCTGGGAAGACAGGTCACAGACTCCCATTCTGACCTGGCATCTGCTTGACCTGGCTACGCAGCGGCTCGGGATCAAGGACTTCCAGAAGGACATAGCCTACAAGGAGTGGTTCGGCCAGTTCTTGGAGCATGACCCGGCGGTCAAGATGCCAGGCAGGGGGAAGCGGTGCCCGACCGCAGCTCAGAGGAGCCGGAACGGGTCGTACTGGCGGGTCCTGGAGACGGGCGACTACCGCTCATGGGGGTACCGCGTCATCGAGGCCCGGGACCCAAACGTCTGGTACGCGGCGTTCCTGGCCGCCTTTCTGAGTGGGTGGCTCCTGCCATTGCGGGACGCGAGAATGGGCGTTCGCCCGGCGACACTGGCGGTGGCGGGCGCTATGGCCGCCATCAAAAGATACAACCTCGGGGTCCCAGTGCTGGCGAGGCTGTATGCCATCATGGGACGCATCTCACGAGGGGGGTCGCCACGAAGGATCTGTGGGCCCTTTCAGTTCTTCCACGGCTGAGTGGCTGCTCACCTCGGTGGGTACACGTTTCCGAACGCCATCATTCCTCCGGGCAACGGCCTGCGACCCTCCCTGCTGAACATTGCGGGGGTCGCTCCGATGACCCTAAGTGAGGAGGGCGTGAGGATTCGGATTGGCAATCATGCCAATTTCAACTTCAGCCCGTTCCCCACTCCCGTTGGCCAAATGATCGACAACGGGCAGGGTCCGCTGGAGCAGCATGAGTACTTCCTGAACATGCGGGGCGGGGTGCTCGTGGCTCGGATCGACGGGAAGGTGATCTGCGAGCCTTACGTGCCAACCCGTTTCTCCAGGCAGTTCGGGTGCCTTCAATGGATGCCGAAGAGGGTATTCACTGCTGTCCGGGAGGAGACGAACCCTGGTGTCCTTCGCCAGATGTGGCTGATGTTTGCCGCTTTCGGCTCTGGCGACGTCATCACTCTCCCTCCTACCGGGGTTGACGCAGGCTTGCCAACCGAGTACGCCGAACACTGGGCCATCGCGTACCCCGAGGGGCTTCTACGGAAGCCAGTTCGGCGGCTCGAGGTTACCCGTGCGGAGACCGGGCGTCAAGGAAGGAGGCGAGGCGCCGCCACACGGGGGAGAACGGAGGCGCGCCAAGCAGCGGAGCCGGCGCGAGCAGGGACTTCGGCGGCGGGCACATCGCAGGCTGCCGCTACGACCTCGGCGCCCAGAGAGGGGGCACGCGCAGTGGTCGAAGAGCGGCCCGGGAAGCAGGTGAGACGTCTGCTCGAACCCTCCCACGATGCAGTCTTCCCGGCGCTGTGGTCGGCCTGGATGACCCTGCGGCAGTCACTGGGGACCGACGCCATCTGGCGAAAGATTCTCAGAGAAGGAATCCATCTGCCAGAGGTCGGGCGCCTCCATATTGCCGACAGGGTGGACTTCATCCGGCAGTATGCATATCTGACGGCCATGGACGAGTACGCGCGCCAACGTGGTCAGCGTGCGGAGCCATCCCTTCTGGTGAAGGTGATGCTCGGTCTCGAGCCCGCTCCTGAACAGATGCCACCGGCGGAAGACGAAAGTGGCAGCGACTCCGAGGAAGAGGAGGAAATGGGGGAGGATGAAGGCTCCGGGGGAAGATCCCATCAGGGGAGCCCACGGGAGAGCGGCGAGGTGGCCGGCTCTGACAACGTTGATGTCACTGAGCTCCTCGAGGTCCGCTTCTATCCCTACTCAACCTGCTTCATCCATTCTCTTATGCAGCTTCTAACCCATTTCTCCACCTTTCTCAGGAGCACACGGATGCTGGTCAGGCGTCCTCAGCGGGAGTAAGAGAGGCGCCAGCAGGACGAGGCGGGGGCCAGACACCCATCATTGAACTGACAAGCACTGAAGGGCCCCCTACTGCAACTGTTCCTGCGGCGGCCGGGATAGCGGAAGATGACGCTCTGAACTCCCGTAAGTCACCTTACTTCTCCTATCTTTACTGCTGGTGCCTGCCATTGATGATCCGTGACTAACCATGGCATGCCCCGCGCAGTGATCTCAACACTAGAGGCTCGTCGGGTTGCCGAACCCAGGCCATCTACGAGTGGACCAGTGGTGGACATGCCGCCTGCTCCGGAACAGACTTCCCAAACCGAGCCGGCCCCACCAACTGCTGATCAGGGGGCTGCGGACGCCGGCGGTGCTGACATCGGAGAGAGGTCGGGGGCTGACGAGGGTGTCAGCGCCGCTGGGGAGAGAGAAGAAGGTCGCCCAGATGTTGGGGAACCTATCCCTCATGAGGACCTCCAAGGGGCGGACCCTGCAGCAGACCTGCTGGCTGCCTTCCCTGCCTACCGGCCTGCCGACCCCGAGGAGATGGACGACTCGGACGCGGAGGCGGTCGAGGAGAGCCGAATAACGCGCCGCAGGGGGTGGAAGTGCATCCAGCGCTTCCTCAAGCGAGACCCATCGGAGTGGCTGGGGCGCATGGGGTCACTCCAAACCTGGTTGTGCTTCCTGTGTGCTGGGGGAGCTGATGCTCAACGCCTCCATCTGACGGTCCGTGATTTCATGGCCGAAAAGATGCGCGAGAGCCGCCAGCGTGCCGACGTCGCACAATGTCGGGACATGTCGGAGAACACGCGGGCGCTCCCTGCGGCGGAGCAGGAAGTCCGGCGTCTCGAAGGGCAGGCGGCAGAGAAGGAGGCCTTCGCCACAACATACACCGAGCTTGTGGAGCAACTAGCAGCCCAGCTGGTTGACGCCCAAGTACAGCTGACGGAGGCAGGCCAACAAATGGTCACAATTCAAGTCGAGCGGGAGCGTGCATAGGCCAGAATCGACGAACTGCGTGCTGCGACCGCCGACGAGGAGAGGGCACGCAGAGAGCGAGAAGCAGCTCTGGAGGCCGCCAGCCAAAGGGTAGCGGCGTTAGAAAGGCTTATCCAGCACGCTAATCCTTAGGGGCTTTGATTTTGCCACTTCCAGAACATTTGCTTCCGCTACTCAATATTTCGATCCATTTGTATGAACCAATATATTTATCTGCATCTTTTGGCTTAACATGCTCAACCACAATTCACCGTCTTGCGGGAGTGTTAACCAAGCATCAGGCATCCATAGTTGGGCCTAGTTTGCTGGAGAAAAGAGGGAGGTCAGTCCTAAGAAAGGAGACCTCAAGCCTAATCAATGTATCATCCCCCCAACTTGTTCCAACACACGAGCGGGACAACGCTAGGGGCGTTGAGATTTTATCCGAACATAGGGAAATGAGAAAGGGTGAATCGTGTGTCCCGAATCCAGACATCCACAACGGTCGGCCTTCCAGGAAATGCCCAAGGCGGTAGGCGGACAGTGGATCGACCATAACAACTGCAATAGACGGACCGAAGGTCATCATTCATATTGCAGGAGGCAGACCACATGTCATCATGAATACCGCTTTGGGGGTTCCTTCAGACACAAGGGTGGAAATCCAGATCAACAGGGCATGCGAAGCGTGGGGCGAAGTGACGATTTGTTCGGACAGAATCCAACGCTCTCAAAATTGCGCCACCGTGGGGAAAGTGTATTAGGCGGATGCACTAATCTGGCCGTGAATCACCCCAATTCTCAGACAGAACCTCTTTGACGAGGAAACTGTCGCTTCCCATCATTGCGATGGGGCATCCCGAGCTGAATCGGGGAGAGTATCATAACTGCACCGCTCTACCCGAAGTCAGGCTAGACGGCCGGCGACGAGGAGGGGCGGGACATAGCGATCCCTGAGGCTGGACCCGAGTCGAGATGCCCGAGCGTTCCTACGTACTCCATCAGGCTGGAGATCAAGCCACACATAGTTCTGAAAGTGCAGTTTAACGTCATGCAGGACGTAGAATCCCATTTGGGGAGATCTTAGTTTAGGGTCGTAGAGCTCGGACCATAGGGGTAGATCTTAGTTTAAGGTCTTAGAGCTCGGACCATAAGGGTAGATCTTAGTTTAAGGTCTTAGAGCTTGGACCATGGGGGTAGATCTTAGTTTAAGGTCTTAGAGCTCGGACCATGGGGAGAGATCTTAGTTTAAGGTCTTAGAGCTCGGACCATGGGGAGAGATTGTAGAGACCCGTATCTTGACGAACATTGACATTACATTACTTTTGCGGAATACTTAATACATAACAAAAATACACACACAAGGATCGTAATAGTTTAATGTCTTTGGAAACTCGGAACGTAATCTTCTAATCCTGGTAAAAGATCTGCAAAATCTCCCATAAAGATCTTCCTTTTTTTTACCTAAAACCTTTCTTTATATCCTGGGGAAAAGAAAACATAAAAGGGTGAGATCAAATGCTCAGTAAGGGTAAACAAAAGAAATATCAATCACATAATTTTCATAAGAACATAACATTTTTGGAAATCTTAACCTGCAAAAGAGAGCATAATTTCATAACATGGGATAAATCATAGTAGTGAAAATGAAACCATAACTTAAAACATTACTCATTGTGGAATACACACATAATCATAGATAATCATTTCTTGTTAGTCAAGACTCATTGCCAAGACTATCTTAGTGGACAAAGTACCTTTCTGAATCGAGTAATCCTCGTTTCAGTCCTGTTTCACTGAACCGGTATAACCTACCATTCCAGCCATGTCTATCTCATGAGATATAAAATCTTTACCCAATGAATTGGAGGGAGATATAGGTCCCACCCATCTCTTAATGAATCCTTTCTTATGTGTGCCACAAAATCATAAATCATACATCATTGCATAACCCATGTAATAAAAATGGGATTCTTAAACAACATGACATCATAAAACCATTCATATAAGATAAAGGAATTCATAAACATAATTCCATCACAACATAGTCAAATCAATGTAAAAATATGGATAGAAACAGAACCCTTTATTATCTTATATGGAAAATAATTTTGATAAAACACTTGAATTGAATTCTTGAGGAAAATATCCTTTCTTCTTCAAAATCAATTTCTTTTCTCAAAACATCATGCAATTTTAAAAGAAAGAGATTTTATTGAAAATAGTCATGAAATATTTTGGAGCAAGCTTCATGAAAATAAGGATTTATAAAACCGTAAAAATCCGTTCGTGCCGTATAAGTTAAAAAAAACATTCTTCGTACTTTTGTCGGAAAAGTCAAAAAGTACCTTGTATGAAAAACGAAAAAAGATTCCTTTCATATCCTTTACTAAAAACTCATAGAAGGGTAAAATTGGATTTAAACAATTGTAGGTGGATGGAAATAATATTACATATTGAGGGAACATGGATGTGGATGATAAAATACACCCCAGTAAATACTTACGAATAAAGAATCTCGGATAAAAATGAGATTGTGATATTTCCCTTACCTTAGGTCCGACTTGCTTTGTAAGTGTCCGAACCTCCTGTATAATGATTTAAATCATGTTATTGACTTATTACAGAATCATATTCATTGTTATGATATCATATATTATATTACCCGTTCTTTTGTAAATTCCATGTTAACGAAGCGTTTTGGGTAAAATTGTTTCATTTATCGTAGGTGTTTTGACTTGTTGTTCTTGACATCATTATTACTTATATCATGATTTACTTACTTCCAGAATATAAAATATGATTTATATATCATATATATTCAGTATATATATAATAGATAGATAAATAAAATGAAAAACACCATTCATGGAGACGGTAGTCCGTACGTACGCATGAACGCTGTTTTTCTTTCCTTATTGTCTTGAAATGGAAGTAAGTAGATGACATACATATGTATATATATACATAAATCCAGTAGCTTTATAATTTCATATATTTCATTATTATTTCTTATATATACATTATAATCATTCTTAAATGGTTAACATGGAGAATGAATCTCATCGCGTCGTGGAGACGGTAGTCCGTACGTACGCACGAGCGATGATATCATTTCTATAAATATTGAATTGAATTGGAGTGGATTATACAATATATCAGAATCAATATGATGTTGTAATAACTATGTATAGTTATTCTTTACACCATTATACCCATCCATGTAAGGTGGTGGTGGAAAATAGATTACACCACGGCGTGGAGACGGTATTCCGTACGTACGCACGCGTGGTGATTTCTTTTTCCGTAGGATGGATAGATGGAGAAATAGGGTTGTTTCATACTTATAATAACATATCAGTATATGAGTGATACTGATTTTATTACTTCATAATGAAACAACCTAATAAGAATAAGTGGAAGAAGAAATAAAGATTAAAGAATTGGTAACGGTAATTACCTCTTCTTTGAAGTGCCTCTTTGAGACCTCCTCTTAGGGCACTAGAATTGGTCTTTGAGGAAGACCAGAACCTTTAGGATGTTTCTAGGGAAGTGGAGAAGGGATTTTGGCAGGGTTTGGCCGAGCTTGAGTGCTCAAATTGGTGTGAGGAGGAGGGGGAGGAGGTGTCCTTTTATATGGGAGGAGAGGGGCACCTTAGGAATATCTCAAAATATTATTTTATATTAAAGTCAAAATCGGTTTATAATGGTTCCAAAGGGTCTTATTTCGAAGCTAAGGTGGGGATGGGTCGAAATCCTATCAACCAATAGGATTTAGACAAGTTTGGGGTATTATTTTAACCTTATCAATTAGATTTAACTCTAAGTTAATTAATTTAACTTTTACCGTGTCTTTTTGTTTTCTTTCACTATATGGTTAATACACTTACAATAACATGCCAAACGAACCCCAAATTGTTTATTATTAATATATATATCCTTATCTAAGTCATTTGGCCGAACCTTAGATTTTTAGGAATAAAATAACAATTAATAATATAATATATGATTTAAAAACTATTTTGTGTCAATTTTGACACTATTTGATATATGATTTTTGTGAAAGTCATATCAGAATTATATGTTCAAAAAAAGTTGATTCAATCAACACTAATATATCATAGTGACCTAGAAAATTAGTGGAATTCATAAAAAGTCTCAAATTACATTTATTTTGGTGTTTATAACATCAATTATGTCAATATTTCATTAATAAGATAATTACTGCATCATCATTGTGTCATAAATAAATTAAATTATTTAATGTCTAAAAATTATAAATAAAATACCATCATGTAGGAAATCGTTTTAGCTTTCTAATGAATATTTATAGTCGAATTTATCTTATGTATAACACCATATTAAAAATGATTTACTTATTAAACTTTGATTTTAACTATTTTAACCCTTCTTTAAAAAAATTAATAATAAATGTCCTAATCTAATCCAAGTGGGCCTAAATGGTCATATTTTATTCCTAAGTTTGTTTTTGGTCGAATTACACTTGTCCAATAGAATTAGGACATGTGTTAGGGTAATATTAATATCATATTTACCCTTAGTTACCCTATTTACTATTAACCGTGGTAAAAAAAGTAAAAAGTTACTATTCACCAAAAAATTATTTTCATCTCATTGAACCACATTTTAGTCCTTGATATTAACCGTGTCTCTCGGATTTTCGAAATTCCATTCACAGAAGCGGTAAAATTAAGTTTTATGCAAAATTCAGTTTTTAACCTACCACTTAGTAGTTTCACTATTCATCAAAAATTGATGTTTTTCAGAACAATGCCAAAATTTCATCCCAAGCTATATTTCATATTCCGAATTCAAATATGAAGTCTATTTTACCAAATTCATAACATAAAAGTTGCATTAATTAATTTTATAATTAAATCCCGCTGTTAAAACAAATAGCGTGTTTTTAAGAAACAATATCTATCAAAAGATTGACACTTGTTTATGTCTAGTTTAAATGTGAAATTACATCCAATGACCAACATTGTATTAAATTTTAAAAATATATTCTAAATATACTTTAAAACCACTCAAATTAATGATTTATCACTATTAATTATTTCGATTAAAAAAAATTGTTTTTAATTATAATTTAGTAATTTTCACTATTCATCAGAATATGAAAGTTATCCGAAAAGTACCAAAATTTCACCTTAGGATAAATTCGATACTCCGAATCCAAAAATAAAGTTCATTTTGAAAAATAAGATTTACTGGATTTCAAAAAGTGGTTATTACTATTCATAACGGCTAGTTTTAATAATATTTTTATAGCATATCGTTGTTTAGTGAAACTCGGTATTGCGTACAACACACGCTATCGAGGAAGGTCGCGATTGCGTGTAATGCAAGGCAAGTCAAGGATGTGTGTTGTGCAAGCTCCTTTTGGTGTAGTGTACAACACAAGACATTAATAAAATTAAAAAGAATATTTTTTTTTTATAAAATCTTGGGCTGTTACATTCTACCCCCCTTAAAATGAATTTCGCCCTCGAAATTCGTCGGGGTTATAAATGGTTTACTATTTTAAAGTTTCTTTAATATAAACCCACATCGTAAAAGGGAATACCAAAACTTGGCTTTAAAAACTAAAGTATGAAATGTAACGATTACCCAAATAAACTAATCACTGGGTTTCCACATAGGTGAAAATATGGATATGGAAGAGAAATCTAACCATCATGTTCTGATGGAGAGTGGTAGAGAACATGGCTATGGAAAAGCCAGTAATCACAAATCCATAAATTTGTGACGATCTAAGGTACCATCTGATTCATCAGGTATAAGATCACTAGGACAATATTTTTGGTTTTCAAGATCATTTCCCTAAAGTTAAAGAATTTGAATTAGAATAAATACTTACTTTATTTTGGTACAATCTCACTGTTGTTCGTGCCTTTAACAATTTCCACTTCATCTCTTAAATAAATGAAGTTGAATTTGTTATTCGTGAAGTGTTAGCAGATCATGTGATAGAATGACGGGTCATTCCATCTGTTTCAAACAAAAGGTAAGCAAAAGTTATTAAATATACATAAGTCATTCTATAGTGAGATTAATCATATATAGTTCCTAAAATGGACTTATACTTAATATATCATACTGCTTAATATAATAAAACTAGTTTCTACTAAACAGGGACTTCCTGTAGGTCAGTGGTAGGCGATAAAGGCCAGTCGCATTTCGGTTGTGGGTTCGATTCCCACAGCCTTGTCCGAAGCGATGGGCTGTCGCCCGTCCTGCAGGTTGTCCCTTTTTCTAAAACTACGTCACTATAACATCCCATCAATAATATCGAAAATCTTCTATCCTTAAACAATAATAACTTATGTCCAACATAATCCAGTCTAATCTTTAGGCTTATACATAATACTGCAGTCCACTCTCATAATATAGTGACAACGATTACCAGATATTTAATACTGTCGTTGATCCCCACATAAGATATGTCTTGTTGGTCACATTCCAAACATTCAAAGTCCTTAATCGCGTATTCTATTGAATACCTTAGTGAAAACATGAGTGTAGTTAAAATTTAACACTTTCCACATACCAAAATCCTCAAAATTCTATATACTCAAACCATGATATCACTTAGTCCTTATATCAATCATGAGCTCATGAATACTATCAAACATTTAATTTTCTCCTTATCCCTTCATTATGCGCATATCATCTACATTCCAAAAATATCTGAATAACCTTTCATGGATACTGGTAACATTAATCATACACTTTCAAAACACAAGGAAAGACAACAGTGTAACAATCCATAGATGTCTCTTTATTCCAAAATTACACATGATAAACATGTAATCATTCCACTACATTCTCAAACCATTGACCGAGCTTCAAAAATTCTTTCATCTCACATATCATTTGTAGTCTCTTCATCATCATCCACATAAATACTACCCATATGACCGTAATGATTCTCTTCATGAGTCTTTCCCTTAGGGCATTTGTTTTCATAATGCCCATACATTCCACATTTAAAACACTTAACCATTTTTGATGTCGTAGCAATACCATTATCCTCATCCATGGTGTTAACCGACCCTTTTCCTTTGCACTTACTTGCTTTGTGTCCTTCTATCCCACACCCAAAGCATCTTCCAGTTCCCTTGAAACATTCTCCTTGATGCCTCTTCCCACATGATTTACATAGGGGAAATTGAACTTTCTTTCCTCTATGATCATCATGGAACTCCATCTTTCTCTTATTAGTCGAGTCAGGAAACTTACCAAATTTTACTTTATTGATCATGTTGTGAGATTGCTGATTCGGCATAATAATGATGTTTGGACATCCAAATCCCATTTCATTTGGTTGCTAATGATGAATATCATTCCATTGTCCATCATATCCTCCATTATTGTGAATCATCTTGTTTCCAGCCATTTTCTAAAACCCAAACAGAATAGTGTTAGATGCAAAAATCGTAATAAAGGGGGAGTAACTTAAATATCTATCATCTTTGGTTTAATCTAATATCGTTACCATAGTTCTAGAACTATATCCTATACGTATACTTATCCTTAGGGGCATCCCTAGACATACCTTAGAAATATCTCTAGGGATCTCACTAACGTTTTCGCATCCTAGTTTCCAAAGGTTGACTAAACCTTTCCTCTGATACCAACTGTAGAGACCCGTATCTTGACGAACATTGACATTACATTACTTTTGTGGAATACTTAATACATAACAAAAATACACACACAAGGATCGTAATAGTTTAGTGTCTTTGGAAACTCGGAACGTAATCTTCTAATCCTGGTAAAAGATCTTCAAAATCTCCCATAAAGATCTTCCTTTTTTTTACATAAAACCTTTTTTTATATCCTGGGGAAAAGAAAACATAAAAGGGTGAGCTCAAATGCTCAGTAAGGGTAAACAAAAGAAATATCAATCACATAATTTTCATAAGAACATAACATTTTTGGAAATCTTAACCTGCAAAAGAGAGCATAATTTCATAACATGGGATAAATCATAGTAGTGAAAATGAAACCATAACTTAAAACATTACTCATTGTGGAATACACACATAATCATAGATAATCATTTCTTGTTAGTCAAGACTCATTGCCAAGACTATCTTAGTGGACAAAGTCCCTTTCTGAATCGAGTAATCCTCGTTTCAGTCCTGTTTCACTGAACCGGTATAACCTACCATTCCAGCCATGTCTATCTCATGAGATATAAAATCTTTACCCAATGCATTGGAGGGAGATATATGTCCCACCCATCTCTTAATGAATCCTTTCTTATGTGTGCCACAAAATCATAAATCATACATCATTGCATAACCCATGTAATAAAAATGGGATTCTTAAACAACATGACATCATAAAACCATTCATATAAGATAAAGGAATTCATAAACATAATTCCATCACAACATAGTCAAATCAATGTAAAAATATGGATAGAAACAGAACCCTTTATTATCTTATATGGAAAATAATTTTGATAAAACACTTGAATTGAATTCTTGAGGAAAATATCCTTTCTTCTTCAAAATCAATTTCTTTTCTCAAAACATCATGCAATTTTAAAAGAAAGAGATTTTATTGAAAATAGTCATGAAATATTTTGTAGCAAGCTTCATGAAAATAAGGATTTATAAAACCGTAAAAATCCGTTCGTGCCGTATAAGTTAAAAAAAACATTCTTCGTACTTTTGTCGGAAAAGTCAAAAAGTACCTCGTATGAAAAACGAAAAAGGATTCCTTTCATATCCTTTACTAAAAACTCATAGAAGGGTAAAATTGGATTTAAACAATTGTAGGTGGATGGAAATAATATTACATATTGAGGGAACATGGATGTGGATGATAAAATACACCCCAGTAAATACTTACGAATAAACAATCTCGGATAAAAATGAGATTGTGATATTTCCCTTACCTTAGGTCCGACTTGCTTTGTAAGTGTCCGAACCTCCTGTATAATGATTTAAATCATTTTATTGACTTATTACAGAATCATATTCATTGTTATGATATCATATATTATATTACCCGTTCTTTTATAAATTCCATGTTAAAGAAGCGTTTTGGGTAAAATTGTTTCATTTATCGTAGGTGTTTTGACTTGTTGTTCTTGACATCATTATTACTTATATCATGATTTACTTACTTCCAGAATATAAAATATGATTTATATATCATATATATTCAGTATATATATAATAGATAGATAAATAAAATGGAAAACACCGTTCATGGAGACGGTAGTCCGTACGTACGCATGAACGCTGTTTTTCTTTCCTTATTGTCTTGAAATAGAAGTAAGTAGATGACATACATATGTATATATATACATAAATCCAGTAGCTTTATAATTTCATATATTTCATTATTATTTCTTATATATACATTATAATCATTCTTAAATGGTTAACATGGAGAATGAATCTCATCGCGTCGTGGAGACGGTAGTCCGTACGTACGCACGAGCGATGATATCATTTCTATAAATATTGAATTGAATTGGAGTGGATTATACAATATATCAGAATCAATATGATGTTGTAATAAATATGTATAGTTATTCTTTACACCATTATACCCATCCATGTAAGGTGGTGGTGGAAAATAGATTACACCACGGCGTGGAGACGGTATTCCGTACGTACGCACGCGCGGTGATTTCTTTTTCCGTAGGATGGATAGATGGAGAAATAGGGTTGTTTCATACTTATAATAACATATCAGTATATGAGTGATACTGATGTTATTACTTCATAATGAAACAACCTAAGAAGAAGAAGTGGAAGAAGAAATAAAGATGAAAGAATTGGTAACGGTAATTACCTCTTCTTTGAAGTGCCTCTTTGAGACCTCCTCTTAGGGCACTAGAATTGGTCTTTGAGGAAGACCAGAACCTCTAGGATGTTTCTAGGGAAGTGGAGAAGGGATTTTGGCAGGGGTTGGCCGAGCTTGAGTGCTCAAATTGGTGTGAGGAGGAGGGGGAGGAGGTGTCCTTTTATATGGGAGGAGAGGGGCACCTTAGGAATATCTCAAAATATTATTTTATATTAAAGTCCAAATCGGTTTATAATGGTTCCAAAGGGTCTTATTTCGAAGCTAAGGTGGGGATGGGTCGAAATCCTATCAACCAATAGGATTTAGACAAGTTTGGGGTATTATTTTAACCTTATCAATTAGATTTAACTCTAAGTTAATTAATTTAACTTTTACCGTGTCTTTTTGTTTTCTTTCACTATATGGTTAATACACTTACAATAACATGCCAAACGAACCCCAAATTGTTTATTATTAATATATATATCCGTATCTAAGTCATTTGGCCGAACCTTAGATTTTTAGGAATAAAATAACAATTAATAATATAATATATGAATTAAAAACTATTTTGTGTCAATTTTGACACTATTTGATATATGATTTTTGTGAAAGTCATATCAGAATTATATGTTCAAACCAAGTTGATTAAATCAACACTAATATATCTTAGTGACCTAGAAAATTAGTGTAATTCATAAAAAGTCTCAAATTACATTTATTTGGGTGTTTATAACATCAATTATGTCAATATTTCATTAATAAGATAATTACTGCATCATCATTGTGTCATAAATAAATTAAATTATTTAATGTCTAAAAATTATAAATAAAATACCATCATGTAGGTAATCGTTTTAGCTTTCTAATGAATATTTATAGTCGAATTTATCTTATGTATAACCCCATATTAAAAATGATTTACTTATTAAACTTTGATTTTAACTATTTTAACCCTTCTTTAAAAAAATTAATAATAAATGTCCTAATCTAATCCAAGTGGGCCTAAATGGTCATATTTTATTCCTAAGTTTGTTTTTGGTCGAATTACACTTGTCCAATAGAATTAGGACATGTGTTAGGGTAATATTAATATCATATTTACCCTTAGTTACCCTATTTACTATTAACCGTGGTAAAAAAAAGTAAAAAGTTACTATTCACCAAAAAATTATTTTCATCTCATTGAACCACATTTTAGTCCTTGATATTAACCGTGTCTCTCGGATTTTCGAAATTCCATTCACAGAAGCGGTAAAATTAAGTTTTATGCAAAATTCAGTTTTTAACCTACCACTTAGTAGTTTCACTATTCATCAAAAATTGATGTTTTTCAGAACAATGCCAAAATTTCATCCCAAGCTATATTTCATATTCCGAATTCAAATATGAAGTCTATTTTACCAAATTCATAACATAAAAGTTGCATTAATTAATTTTATAATTAAATCCCGCTGTTAAAACAAATAGCGTGTTTTTAAGAAACAATATCTATCAAAAGATTGACACTTGTTTATGTCTAGTTTAAATGTGAAATTACATCCAATGACCAACATTGTATTAAATTGTAAAAATATATTCTAAATATACTTTAAAACCACTCAAATTAATGATTTATCACTATTAATTATTTCGATTAAAAAAAATTGTTTTTAATTATAATTTAGTAATTTTCACTATTCATCAGAATATGAAAGTTATCCGAAAAGTACCAAAATTTCACCTTAGGATAAATTCGATACTCCGAATCCAAAAATAAAGTTCATTTTGAAAAATAAGATTTACTGGATTTCAAAAAGTGGTTATTACTATTCATAACGGCTAGTTTTAATAATATTTTTATAGCATATCGTTGTTTAGTGAAACTCGGTATTGCGTACAACACACGCTATAGAGGAAGGTCGCGATTGCGTGTAATGCAAGTCAAGTCAAGGATGTGTGTTGTGCAAGCTCCTTTTGGTGTAGCGTACAACAAAAGACATTAATAAAATTAAAAAGAATATTTTTTTTTATAAAATCTTGGGCTGTTACAGAGATCTTAGTTTAAGGTCTTAGAGCTCGGACCATGGGGAGAGATCTTAGTTTAAGGTCTTAGAGCTCGGACCATAAGGAGAGATCTTAGTTTAAGGTCTTAGAGCTCGAACCATAAGGGTAGATCTTAGTTTAAGGTCTTAGAGCTCGGACCATGGGGCTAGATCTTAGTTTAAGGTCTTAGAGCTCGGACCATAAGGAGAGATCTTAGTTTAAGGTCTTAGAGCTCAGACCATAAGAGTATATCTTAGTTTAAGGTCTTAGAGCTCGGACCATGGGGAGAGATCTTAGTTTAAGGTCTTAGAGCTCGGACCATGGAGAGAGATCTTAGTTTAAGGTCTTAGAGCTCGGACCATGAGGAGAGATCTTAGTTTAAGGTCTTAGAGCTCGGACCATAAGGGTAGATCTTAGTTTAAGGTCTTAGAGCTCGGACCATGGGGCTAGATCTTAGTTTAAGGTCTTAGAGCTCGGACCATAAGGAGAGATCTTAGTTTAAGGTCTTAGAGCTCGGACCATAAGGAGAGATCTTAGTTTAAGGTCTTAGAGCTCGGACCATGGGGAGAGATCTTAGTTTAAGGTCTTAGAGCTCGGACCATAAGAACCTCAAAGTACGCCGCATCATGGTCCTATCCCCTGGATATGCAAAGGTGCACTGAGGGATAGTGTCAAGAGTGTCGAGGTTTCGCCTGGTCAGAATGGGAGGTGAAAAATGTGAATCATGCGGCCATTCACTCAAGGACTGGGGGGCACCGGCGTAACGATATGGGAGTACTGCCGACCGTGGCGGAAAAGCAGCATCAATATCGCACTAACCGTTGGTGGAATGAGGCAGCAAACGAGCATCGACCGCTCAATCGCAGGATTCATATCGATTTGCTGCCCGAGGCCATTGGGGGTACCGGCTCGAGTCGGTGGGAGAGCACTGAGGCATTGTATCCGAACCGTTCACGGGGGCTCCACCCAGGGCGTAGACGATGGGTCCGAATGAAAGGGAGCACGAAGCCTGAAAAGTGGAGGAAACCTGACCAAGTGGATCCTGACCCTCCTGGCAATAAACCAGAGTACTCTTAACACCGGTGGACCACTGCAAGGGGTCGGGAAACACGCCTTGAGGGTGACCTGAAGGCGGCGGATTCCCCAGAGAAGGGGGAATTTCTAAGAGGTGGGGGGATGGACCCGAAGTTTCAAACATTCGGGCGTTCCTACGTATCCCATAAGGATGGGAATCAAGCCACACGTAGTTCTTGAAGCGCGGCGCAACACAATCGGGCACCAGCGCGGGAAAGAGTGCGGGTCTGACCCTCGCACACAGAAGGAGCGGCATTTGATATTTCTTGTTTGTCCTTAAAGATGAATGGTTTTTCTTTGTGCGGCGACATGCCTGTGATTGAGAAATCTCTGGCGTCACCACAATAATCAAGCCACGGAAGGCATTGATGAATGGCATGGTTATTAACCAGCGCCCAACATGAGTGTCCCCTGAGGAGGACATCACGATGCAGTGCCGTTTCTCGTCGGGCGGCCAAGACGATCACAGTTTACGGTCATGTGGTAGGACCGGACAACACAGTTTAAGGTCGTGTTGTTCGGACCATGGTGGAATCCGCTTATCGCGGTACGGCGGACACGGTGGAGGTGGGAACATACCCAGCCCTGCGGTCACGCACGATTCCAGGAGAAGAGTCTTGGGATAGGGGTCTGCGTATGTCCATCACCTGAGGGGCAGAGATGCTAGCCTCCAGATATACTGGGCCCAGAACGCGATTGTTCGGGCGACTCCCTCTTCCTTATGGGGACGAGGGTCCAGCTACGCATGGCCCTTAGGGAGGACATCCGCATATACCCTTGGTGCTCAGATCATGGGAGCCTCGAACGGCACCATTACCCTGGTGGTCTGCCTAACGTGTAGAGGTGTACTGGAGGTCAGTATGAAGAGAGTGTCGAGATTCCACTACAACGCACAAAGGCGGAGTGTGATGAGGACTGCGCAACCAATGTTCAGAACCTGAAAGAGACGACATGGCGATGAAGGACGTTGCTGACCATATTCGCAACACAACATCCGATCGCGTCAGCCTAAGACGGGGCAAGCAAACGAGCATCAACCGCTCAATCGCAGGATTTATATCGATTTGCGGCCCAGGACTCACCGGTAAATCGACCCGGAGCGGTAGGACAGCACTGAGGCATCGTACCCAAACCGCTAACGAGGATCCCTTTGAGTGAAGGCTCAAACAAGAGGAAGCGCGAGACCTGACAAGCAACACAGTACTTGTCGGGATTGAATCTGACACTACGAGCCATAGACCGGAGTACCCAAAACATGTTAACAGATCACCGGGAAGGGTCGGAGGACTCACCCTGAGAGCAACCAAAAGAGGGCAGATCCCCGTGATCAACCAAGAGACGGGGCTGGACCTGAAACACAAGCGTCCAGGCGGTCCTACGTATCCCATAAGGATGGGAATCAAGCCATACGTAGTTCTTGAAGTGCAGTTTAACGTCATGCAGGACGAGAAAGGAAGGGGGGAGCAGAAGGCATCCCCAAACGTGGGGGGCGTACAGCATGGCGAGCAAACCGACGTGAATGAGGGCATAGCCCCGCGTTCACACCATACGTCGCACACCCGGAGGCAACTGGGCCAAGGGCCCGAGATGGGATGGAAATTCCCAAAGGATGGGGCTGGGCCTGAAACATGAATGTCCAGACGGTCCTACGTATCCCATAAGGATGGGAATCAAGCCGCACGTAGTTCTTGAGGGGCAGTTTAACGTCATGCAGGACGAATGCTGAACAGTTTAACGTCTTGTAGCTCGGACGTGGTGCAGTTTAGCGTCATGCAGGACGAGACACTTGGCAGTTTAACGTCTTGCAGCGCGGACGGATACTGAACAGTTTAACATCTTGTAGCCTGGACGAATGCAGTTTAACGTCGTGCAGGACGTATGCTGAACAGTTTAACGTCTTGTAGCTTGGACGAATGCAGTTTAACGTCGTGCAGGACGTATGCTGAACAGTTTAACGTCTTGTAGCTTGGACGAATGATGCTTGGCAGTTTAACGTCTTGCCGCGCGGACGTAGTACAGTTTAACGTCATGCTGGACGAAACACTTGGCAGTTTAACGTCTTGCAGCGCGGACGATATGCTAGGCAGTTTAACGTCGTGCAGCTTGGACGTATGCAGTTTAACGTCGTGCCGGACGTGGGCACACTCAGACAAAGTACTGCTTGAGGAACCTAGCGTTGGTGGGAGGAGTGACACGCTCACCATCCATAGTCGCTAGGGAGTACGCGCCATTGGGATCGACCTTGTGGACAACAAAAGGTCCCTCCCACTTGGGCTCCAACTTGGGCGGCTTCCGGCCGGGGATCATTGGTGCTCTTAGGGCTAGAACTAGGTCACCCTGCAGGAAGGAGCGGAGGCGAACCTTCTTATTGAAATCTCGAGCCATTCTGCTCTGATGCCTCTCCAAGTTGTGCAAAGCGCGAAGTCTATTCTCATCCAGTGCTTCCAACTCGACTAGACGGGCTTCAGCAACTCTGTCCGGCGCTTGCTGGTCGTAGACCGCAGTGCGCAAGGATGGTAACTGGATCTCGATGGGCAGGACGGCCTCAGCTCCATACACCAGGGAATAAGGGGTCATCTGGGTGGAATTGCGAGTCGTCGTCCGATAAGCCCAGAGGGCGTTGGGGAGCTTGTCCGGCCAACTCTTCTTGTTCTGACCAACCATATTTTGCAGAATGTTAGAGAGGGTTTTGTTAAACGCCTCGATCTGCCCATTCGCCTGCGCATGATAGCGAGATGTATGGTTCGAGCGAATGTTATACTTGGCGTACAACTTCTTCAACTCGGCTGCTCGGAAATTGGTTCTGTTATCCGTGAGGATAGCGTGAGGCACTCCAAATCGATAGATGATGTTGGAGGTCACGAAGTCAGCGATCGAACAGGATTTGACCTCTCTGAGCGGAATCGCCTCTGCCCATTTGGAGAAGAAGTCCGTGGCGGTCAGAATGAACCGACACTGGCGAGCTGTCGCCGGTGGGTAAGGTCCCACAACATCCAGACCCCAGACTGCAAAGGGCCAGGAATACCTAGTGGTATGGAGAGGCTCCGGCGGCCGATGCACAAAGTTCGCATGAACCTGGCACGCATGGCACCTCCTGGCATACTCGATGCAGTCATGGATCATGGAGGGCCAGAAGTATCCCAACCTCCGAATCTGGTGGGACAGCTTCGGCCCAGTCTGGTGGGCGCCGCATGAACCAGCATGAACCTCTTGCATGACTCGTGGGATCTCAACTCCCTGAAGGCAATGGAGGAGAATACCATCAAACCCACGTTTGTAGAGGATCTGCTCCAGGCCGGGACTTCTCTGGAGGACAAACTGCGATGCGCGGCGTCGAACTCGCTCGCGTTCGGCCCGATCCGATGGGAGAATGCCATGTTGGAGGTACTCAACCAAAGGCGCCCTCCAATCAGGGGCTGGTTCGACTGCCGTATCTGGGGTACTCGGGGCTCCGGGCACAGGGGCAACCGTGGTGAGATTACTTACCGACGGGCCGCGATCTTCCTCCGGGATAACGGGAGCGATGAGCCTGCGACGCGTCACGCGGACGATCAGGTTGTCCTGTTCAGGCTCTGCAAGTGACGCAGCAAGGCTGGCCAAAGCATCTGCTCGACTGTTCTGCGACCGGGGAATATGGACAATTTCTGGCCGAGAAGGGAACCGGGCCATCAGAAGGAGGGTGCACTCCAGCAATGGCACAAGTTCCGGCTTCCTGACAACATAGTCGCCATTGATCTGCTTAACGACCAGCTCGGAGTCCCCTTTCACGCACAGATGGGGCACGTCGATCTCGAGAGCCAACTCGAGGCCGGTGATGAGGGCATGGTATTCCGCCTCATTGTTGGTACAGCCCTCTGACAACAGGAACGAGTATGGCAGCACGGCTCGCTCCGGGGTAATGAAGATGATGCCCAAGCCCACTCTGTTGAGCTTAGGATTATCGAGTCTTCTACCAGTGGTGCTCCGGGAGGCACCGTCAAAGTGCATCTGCCAGCATGGATCGGCTCGATCAACCGAGAGAATGGTCTCATCAGGAAAGCCTAGATCCAGCGGCTGATCCGCGGAGGTCGGGTGAGCTGCCAGAAAGTCTGCCAATGCTTGCCCTTTGATGGCCTTCTGAGACACATACCTGATGTCGAACTTCTGGAGAATCACAGCCCACCGCGCTAGACGGCCAGTCAACATAGGTCGGCTCAGGATATATTTCAACAGGTCTACCCGAGAAACCAACTGTACCTCGTGGTGCTGTAAGTAGTGCCGTAATTTCTGTACGGGAAATACGAGCGCCAGGCAGCTCTTCTCGATGGGGGAATACCTAACTTCCGCATCGAGGAGCATGCGACTGAGGTAATAGAGGCTATTCTACGTTCCCTCGTTGTTCTTTTGGGCGAGAAGGGCACCCAGGGACCGTTCCAGGGCGGTCACATAAAGGACCAGCGGCTTTCCGGATACGGGCGGCATCAGGACCGGAGGTTGAAGCAGGTACTGCTTGATTTCCTCGAAAGCGGTCTGACACTCTTTATCCCATACATAGGTGGCACCTTTCTTCATGAGCCGAGAAAAGGGCTTACACTTTCCAGCCAGATTCGCGATGAATCGGCGTATATAGGCTAAGTGGCCTTGGAACCCTTGCAGTTCCCGGATGGTACCTGGGAGAGGCATCTGGCTAATCGCCCTGATTTTCTCTGGGTCGATCTCAATACCCCGGTATCTCACCACAAATCCAAGGAACTTTCCGGAGGTGACCCCAAAGGCACACTTCAACGGGTTCATCTTCAGGCAGCGAGACCGGAGGAAGCCGAACACTTTCTCAAGATCTTTGAGATGATCCTGACGCTGGAGCGATTTGACAACCAAGTCGTCGACGTAGCATTCCACCAGTGTGCCGAGGATTGGCTTGAATATGCGGTGCATCGCCCGTTGATAGGTGGCACCTGCATTCTTCAGGCCGAAGGGCATGACCCGGTAGCAAAAGGTACCTTGGGGAGCCCTGAAGGCAGTGAACTCCTCATCCTCAGGGGCCATCTGAATTTGGTTGTATCCGGAGTATCCATCCATGAAGGAGAGGGCTTGGAACCCTGCCGTGGCATCAATCAACAGCTCTGTCACTGGAAGGGGAAAATCATCCTTCAGACAGTGGCGGTTGAGATCGCGGAAGTCGATGCAGACTCTAATCTGCCCGTTCTTCTTCCTGACCGGCACAATGTTGGCCAGCCATTTGGGGTACTGAACTTCCCTCACAAATTTGGCTTTGATAAGCTTGTCAACTTCGGCCTCAACCATGGCACCGTGGGACGGGTGCATCTTCCTGGGAGGCTGCTTGAACCCGCGATGGTTCGCCGGGAGACCAAGGCGGTGGACGGCTACCTGAGGATCTAGCCCCGGCATCTCGTCATAGCCCCAAGCGAACACATCACGGTGCTGCCTGAGAAAGTCCACGTACTGCTGCCGCTCCTCAGAGGGCATGGCGGCACTAACCAATGTGGGTCTTGGATCGGCCTCGGTTCCAAGGTTCACCTGTATTAACTCATCGACCATGGCGGGGACGCCCTCCTCAAAGGCTGGGGGTGCATCTTCCACGTCCTCTCCACTCGGGGAGGGATCGTCCACGGGAGAGACTGCGTTGGAAACTGCATTGGGGATACCAGATCCTACTGGGCCACTGGTGATGGCGCGGGCGGTCGCGGTCATCTCATCAGGAGACTCGCAGGCCGTCGAGACCGTGGCGACGTCCAACCGGTGAATCGGGAGGACGTAAGCGTCATCCAGACTTGCCCAGGGATCACTTGCAACAGCGACAGGCTCAACCTCACCTGCCAGGATCTGCTTATCCTTGCTCTTGTAATAGTCCGCGTCCAGATAGCGGGCTTCACACGAGGCAAAAGGAGAGGCATCTCCTTGAAGCACGCCTACTCGACCATTAAGGGAGTATTTGAGGCATTGGTGGTATGACGAGGGAACCGCCGCGTGAAGGTGGAGCCATGTCCTGCCCATCAATGCGTTGTACGCAGTGTCCTGAGAGACTACCATGAATTCGGTGTTGGCAACCAAGTCACCGAACTGGGTCTTCAAACGTATCTTGCCGACCGGGGTTTGCTCGGTGCGGTCGTACCCCTGGATCCTGAGGTCGGAGGGAATCAAGTCATCCTCAGACAACCCCAATCTCCGGAGCGTCCGAGTTGGAATCAGGTTAATCCCGGACCCCGTGTCGACAAGACAGCGCCGGACTTCAAGACCATTGAATTTGACAGTGACATACAGCGGACGAATGTGTCCCTGTATAGGAGGGTCTTCATCCTTACCAGAGAACGAGATAACTGCCTGACATTCGGCGTCCTCGATCGTTTCGGCGTGAAAGGCCTCTGCAGCTGCAACCTCTATCTCAAACTGGAGGGGGCTCTTCAGGGCTTCAGCAAGTGCCTCGCGCATCTCAGGTGACATGCGCAGAGCCTCAAGGATGGAGAGCCTTGCTGGGATGTCGGCCAAGTGCTTCAGGACATCATACTTTTTGGCCAAGCGTGAGCCCCTGGTTGCAGGAGGTTGCTCTGTGGTTGGAAGCATGACGGGCCTTGCCGGTTGGATCGGCGGCTGACTGGTACTTGGCGCATCTCGCTGTTCACTGGCTGCAGTCCGGGAAATGGTCACCGTACTGGAGTCAGGAGGCCGGGATGGACCCGTGGCAGGGCGGAGCTGGTCGTGACGCGGCTGAGGCGGTTCTGCCTGGTCCCACACCACAAACAGCGGCGGAGGAGAATCCGTCATCCCTGAATGGGGGGGCGGCGCACGTTGTGCTCGGTTTTGAGCCTGCTGCCTAGTCTCAGTGGCGTGCACGGCCTGGCTGGAGGTGCCAATGGCTGTGCCCCGGCGACTCCTGCTGCTGCGGTTCTTCCGACGGTGGCGACGACCGGGGACACTAGGGAGGTCCACCTGGTGTTCTTCAACGTCGGGAACCGAAAAGGGATTTACCAGCTCGACGGTATTAACCGAAGCGTACCCAACACCGTCATCGGACGAATCATCCATCACCGGGCGGATCCGAGGAGGGACCCCCATCACCGGGCGGATCCGTGGGGGGAACCCAGGCCCTCGACGTTGCGAGACGGAGTGCCCGATGTCCCTTCCCCAGCCCCTGGCGGGTAAGACTGAATGCTTGGCCGGGCAACATGCCGGTCTTCCAACACCTCTGAAAGCCATCGGTCCTCGCATCGAGGAGAAGAGATTCACGTCGGGTTCACCATTTTTCTGTTTCGGTGCGGATGTGCGTCGGGTTACGCTGTTCCGCCAGGACGCGTTCGCGCGTGCACCCGTCAACCCGAGGGGATGGGCGCGCGGCTTGTGGTCCCGCAGTCCCGCTTTCCAAAGGCGGGCGGCATCCGTCCCTTATTCAGGGGCGTCTTCTCCTTGATCGAAACCGGGATGATGGGATGTCGGCTCCTCCTTCCTTGGACGTCTCCTCGGAACTCGTCGCCTAATCCGGGTCTCCCTCATAGATTTAAGACATGCTCGTGAATCTCGTTCCCGGCGCCATATCTTCATGGACACCAGTTAATTACGCTGCTTCCGCCCGGATGCTCCAAGGAGTCTGGTCGGGGCAGCAACCTACGGTGAGGAGGCCGGGTGGCACTGGGTGCTGGGGGCGTGTCGTAACACTGCGGCTCTGCACGTCTGTCTTCCGTCCCTAATAGGGCTTCTCGAAGGCATGATGGCCTGAGGCATCCCGCACTGGGTGTGGGGAACTGTGTCCCCTGAGGTTTTCCTCAGCTTCCCATGTTTAACACGGGGTACGCCGCGAGTTTAACGTCCAGCGGGGACGGCATCGGACTGATCAACACGAAAAGTGGATCAGATGACAGAACCCCTTGCGGAGATCCTCCGACGCTTGGGCCAGCACATGGGCGGCTTCCCAAGTGATATGGAGTGGAGTGAAGTGGCATGACCCCACCGGGATGTGGCGGCCCGGGTAAGGATCAGGATGGATGATGGAGTGAAGAGCTTGGACCCCGTAGGGGCTTCCTACGTACCGCGCGTTAGCACGGATCAAAGTCAACGTAGTTCGGGTATACAGTTTAACGTCATGCTGGACGTCGGCAAGCCGACTCACGAAGAGATCGAGGCCGCCGGGCGGAGGATTGAACCGAACCACCTCACACAGAGGGAGATGGAACGGCCGGGTGGATCACAGTTTCACGTCATGCTGGACGATAAAAGGAGAAATGGAAAAAGGGGCTGTGGGGAGGCACAGTGGAGATACACACGGGCAGTCTCCCACAGGGGCGGATTCATAGGTGAATCGACGCAAGCGTGAACCCTGGAGGGGTCCACTGATGGAACAACCGACGTGAATACGACCGGGACGACCAGGTGGTGGGCTTGAACCTCAGGGAGGCTTCCTACGTACCCTGTTTAGAAGACAGGGATCAAAGTCCACGTAGTTCATTCTGTCAGGACTTACGCACTTGAGGCAGCCCGGAGCGGCAAAACTCAGTTGGAAGGGACTTGGACCGAAAGTAGGAGACACCTCGATCCCAGTCACACCCTCTACTGGCTTCGGCAGTGGGGGAGCGCAATGGAGATACACATGTGCGGCCCCCCACAAGAAACTAGGGGTTTGTAATACCCTACCCCCGTAGGGAAAAGCCGCTCCCATTAAATCGTCCCTAAAGAGGGGCAATCCCGACATCCCTGCAGAGACGAGCGGGTGGGGGCCACATCCAAACCGGGGGGGGGACCCTGCGTGCGAGGCACGGGATCGGGTGATGCGGACGGTTTAGCGTCTTGCCAGACGAAGTACAGTTTAATGTCATGTGTTGAGGACGAAGCAGACGGTTTAACGTCTTGCCGGACGAAGTACAGTTTAACGTCGTGTGCTGAGGACGAAGCGGACGGTTTAATGTCTTGCCGGACGAAATACAGTTTAACGTCGTGTGCTGAGGACGAAGCGGACGGTTTAACGTCTTGCCGGACGAAGTACAGTTTAACGTCGTGTGCTGAGGACGAAGGTGCTTGGCAGTTTAACGTCTTGCAGCACGGACGATAGGGGCTAGGCAGTTTAGCGTCGTGCAGCTTGGATGTAGTACAGTTTAACGTCATGTTGGACGGATGCAGTTTAGCGTCATGCGGGACGAATGTGCAGTTTAACGTCATGCTGGACAAATGTGCAGTTTAACGTCATGCTGGACGTTGGTTGCCGCCGATGGGTCCGTGTCACTTCGCGCGAGCCTGGAGGGCCGCACGGGAAGACAACGCACGGTGCAGGCACCCAGGATGAAGATCATCGGGCGCCACGCAGGCGGGTACCCTCAGGAGGTTAAGGGGGGTGACCCTGGTGGATTGCGCGCAAAAGAGGAGCTTTGCGCGCAAAACAGCAGGTCGGCGCGCAAAATGGCGGGCTGGCGCGCAATCGGGCCAACCCTTTGCGCGCGGATGATTGAGATTGCGCGCACCGGGCTTCGGGTAGCACGCGGGGGCAACGGCTCATTCTCTAACGAATGGCCACTTTGAAAATGGGGGGTGCGCGCAATCGGGCTGGATTGCGCGCACCCGGGGGAAATTGCGCGCAAGAGGCTTCTTTTGCGCGCAAAGGCCTTCGGGTTAAGGATTATTCAAAGGAAAGGAGCCAAGGGGATTGCGCGCGAAGGCGAACCCCACGGCTCTATTGCGCGAAAGAAAGGAGGTTACCTGAAGATCGGCATTGCGCGCGGAAGGGGTTGGATTGCGCGAACGAGCGACGCTTCGGATTCTGGCAACCTCCAAAACGTCGGGGGTCGCCTTATATTTATAGGTAACCCCAGGCGTGGAATCCGGTTTCGGGCGCGGAATTCCCTTCGCGGGCGCGGAATCAGGACCCGGCGCGCAAGGGAGCCGCGCAGGCCACGGGCGGGCAAAATAGCGCGCCGGCCCAGCGCATTGCGCGCATCCCGGGAGGATTGCCCGCCGCGACTCAACTTTGCGCGCGGGCCTCTGAAATTTCGCGCAAGTCCTCCGGGCCCTCCGGAACGTGCCTCTGACTCCAAATATCACTTCGCTTTCCGCATCCGGAGCTTCGTTTGGGAACAACGGACTTTTCCGGCATCTACACCATCTTATCATATGTCTCTAGATTAACTAAAAGATATGAGAACTCTATTATAGGACCTTGATAGTATGGGTTTTATTTCATTCTAGAGTGTCACTAGGGGAATCAATAGTTCTATTTTCAAATAAGGTGGACGAGTGTATTAGAATTTTCATAGAATATCATAATCTTAATCAGGTGATCATAAAGAATAAATACTCATTACACAAATTGGAGTTGGTTTTTATCTACTTAGAGAATCTAATTGGTTTTTAATGATCAACTTGCGGCCATGGTACCAAAAGTTGAGGGCATGGGAGGATGATTTTTCAAATACCAACTTTCTATGATTATATGAACAGTTGGTTTGTTTGGTTTTATTATTAAGACATACCAATGCTCATTTGGTCCTTATTTCCATGATGAACCAAATCCTCCATATCTTTTTGCACTTGGATATGGTAATATTTGATGATGACATATTGGTGTATTCTAAGATAGAGGAGGATCACACTGACCATGAAGAGATTTTTTGATAATTTTTATGGAGTGTCATATATATTCCATGCTATCAAAATTATATTTTTGGAATTAAGAGGTGCGGGTTTTGGGAAATTTTATTTATGATAAAAGAGTTTAATTTGATCTTGAGAAGATTCAAGTAGTATTTTATTTGGATAAGTAGAAGAATGTGTTCAAGATTCTGAAATGTTTAGATTATTTTGCGTACTATAGACTCCTTTTTCAGGACTTCTCTTAAATAATTTATCCCTTGATATTTTTGACCATAAAAGGGATAAAGTTTGAGTGGACTGAGAAGTTTAAATGTTATTTTGATGAGGTGTAAGCCCATTTTTTATTCATGCAAGTTTTTATTCTTTATGACTCTATAAAATATTATACTACTTTTTTTGATGCATCATATGTGGGGTTGGGATGTTTGACGATATAGTATGATCATGTGCTAGCCAATGGCTCATGTAAAATGAATTATTCCACCCATGGAATGTAGTTAGTAGTTTTGGTACAAGAAATAATATTTTTGATCCATTACATATTTGTGTAGCATTTTATAGTCTACATGGATCATAAGTTCCTAAAGAATATATTTACAATGATATACTTGAACCTCAAGAATAGATACTAGGTAAAATATCTTTAGACTTTTGATTTTGAAATTTCCCACACACTCAGGAAGGGAACTATAGTTTCAAATTCATTGAATAGAAATTTTCTAGTCCATTCTCTTCATGAATCATTGGATTAGTGGATTTTGATGGATTTTTTCGATTATATATGCCGGTAGGTGCATGAGGGTTGATAGTAGGTCACATTAAACTATGTGTAAGTCTTGACCTCTCTTGTTGATTGGTTTTTGGAGTGACCTAGAATTAGTCTATAAATGCAATATGATTATATGAGTTTTAATTGGTAAGGATACAATAAGTGATTGGTATCGATCTTCTGATGTTTACCACCTCTAAAGGAAGAAACGGGTGTTTCCATTGACCTTGAGGTAGGTGGTGAAACATTAGGGGAATCAGTCTAGTTTTTTTTGAATCCTAGGGATACCAAGATGTTTTATAAATTTTTTGTTCAGTATTTTTGGAATGGGATGAGATGATTAATTTCTAATTTTTGTCGCTTGATGTTTTCCCTTCTATATAATCAAATCTGATCCTTATAGATTGACTGAGTTGATACATCCTCTTCTCATTCCAATGTGGAGGTGGGAGAAAATCTTGCTAGATTTCAAAAACTTCTACCATTTACACCTAGTGGGAAAAATGTGGTATGTGTAATTTTTGACCATTTGATGAAATCAAACCATTTACTTCCAATTAATCAGTCGATTAAGCTAGAGTAACTCAAGAACCTATATATTTGAGAGGTTATTAGACTTCACAGGTTACCCTCACTGATTTTTTTGGCATGAATTTATATTTTACCTCTTAGTTTTTAAAGTCTCTCCAATAGTACATTGCAACCAAGATGAGGTTAAGAACAATTTATCACTCACATGAAGATAACCAGTTTACGCGGACTATATAGATTCTGGAGGATATGTTATAGGCATGTGTTATTTACTTTAAGGGTTCATGGAAGATGTATATGTTGTTGGATAAGTTTTTAAAAAATAATAAGTATCCGTCCTTGATTAGTATGGAAGTATTTGAGTAATATTACATGTGGTAATGTTAGTCCTAGTTGTATTGGGATGAACTCAGTGAACATTACTTATTGGGTATAAGTCTCATCCTGGAAATGATGAAGAAGGATAAATTGATTTATAAAAGGTTATAAATAGATTTTATTCTCTATGAATCCTACATAAATTGAAAACAAAACCCATTATTATTTGAGGTCAGTGATTAGGCAATTCTTTGGGTATTTTTTGGGATGGTATGTTTTCTCTTGGAAGGTTGGGGAAATCCTTCCCCAAGTTATGTTGGGAAATTTTGGAATCTGGATCGTCTTTGGAAATTACCCTATTTCATAGATTTTCAACCATGGATATGCTTGATTCATGATGTATTTTTTGTTTTCTATTTTAAAATATATTATCCAAATTCATATCATTTGATTGGGATTGATGATATTGATATAGAACTTGATGTCACTATTTTAGAGAATCCCTTTCATATCTTGTATTTTCATAGAACTTTTCACCATGGAAAATCAATCCCTTTAGTTGGTGTTCTTTAGTAGCACAATGGAGATATCCATGACACATGGGTGATAGAGGAATTGGTGTTGGAAAAATAGACTCATATGTTTTTTTAGGATGTTTTAGGACTTTTGGTGTCTGAAAGTGACATGGTGGAGAGGTTTGTGACAACCTTCTGGTCACTGATACATCTTATTTGAGTTTTAATTTAACTTATTATTCATTCCTAGATTTCTTGGGTTTTGGGGGTCAGAAATATTGTTTTTTGGGAAAACATACTTTAGTGCACAGTTACCGTATGGTTTTCTTAATAGCATTTGAATGTTCCAGGCACATAATAATCATGTGATGGGCCATTCCCAACTTTTATTTTTTCATGATTGATGATTAATCTAAGATTTAAATGATGATGAAATTCATGATCAATGGAATTTAATCAACAAAAATAGACAAGGGAGAGTATGTTGGAATTAAGTTCAGGATCATAACATATTATTTGTAATTAATTTAAACAATTGAAAATTATATTGTGTTCAATTTTTTCTTTGGTGATGGATCTGACAAAGGATCTACAATATGCCATTATTACATTGTTGGAATCAAGGGAATATTCTCTCTAGAGGTGATCCACATGTGTTCCAAAAATCTCTAAACATCACCATTGGAATCTCCCTATGCTATCACGGTAGATCCTAACACTTGTGTAATATGATTTAAATAATAAATAATAATATATTATTTAACTAAGATTCTAGATACACTTAGTGTGTGACCTCGTAGGCCTCATTCTCTATAGCATGAGGCAAAGAAGCCTAAAGTCCAAGGTTAGAGTATAGAAACTCACAAATTCGCCCATAGAAAAATAATATAATGAAACAATGACGCAATACCTCATATGGATTCTCAGTATGTAATATAATCCCTTTATCATGATATCTCTAATCAAGAAAGTTGCATGCTGGTTCCATCAACCTATGTACTTGATATAACTTTCTTGGAATTTTTTTAAAATTGAACTTGCATATAGAACACCATGTCTATGGAATTATTTAAGATCTATCATTTCGATAAAAGCACATGAGATATCAACTTTCATTAATTAATATAAGGGAAATATCCTTTCTCACATTATTCATTAATGAAATGTTACTCATGATGCACCCATCGTATCCTACCTCACCATGAACTTATGTCATCATAGTTTTCATCAATACATAAAATTATGTGACTTATAATAATCATTAATAATAATTTTAATATATAAGGATAAATACAAACATATATAGATAAGACCACACTAGTGCAGAAAACGTTTTTTACGTCGGTTATTTTTCATTTTTTACGTCAGTTTCTAGCCGACGTTAATACGGCAACGTTATAAATAATGTTTTTTACATAGGTTATTTAAAAACCGACGTAAAAAACATAAAATCACGATTTTTATCACGTCAGTTATTTTATAACCGACTTGATAAAGAAAATGGGAAGGGTTTATAACGCCAGTTATTAAATAACTGACGTGATAAAAGGCATGGGAAATGGTTTATCACGTCAGATATTAAATAATCGATGTGATAAAAGGACCGGGAAATCGTTTATCACGTCAGTTATTTATTAACTGATGTGAGAACCCCCCCCCAGGATTGGTTTAGAACGTCAGTTATTATATAAATTCCATGATAAACCGGGGGGCGGCGGGTTTATCACGTCGGTTATATAATAACCAACGTCATAAACCCAGCCCCCCCCCCTCATGTTTCACGTCAGTTATTTAATAACTTACGTGATAAACCATTTACTAGGCCTTTTATCACATCAATTATTTAATAACCGACATGATAAACCATTTCCCATGCATTTTATCATGTCAGTTATTAAATAACCGACGTGACAAACCATTTCCCAGGCTTTTTATCACGCCGGTTATGAAATAACCGACATGATAAACCATTCCTGTTTTCTTTATCACATCGGTTATTTTATAACTAACGTGGAAGAAATTTTTTTTTTAAAAAAATTGAATGCAGTCATCTGCTCCCCCCAAGAATAAACTAGAAAACAAATCAAGAAATCGTACCACAAAAATAGAAGGAGATCAAATTTATTCATTTACATTGATAACATATAAAACTTACCCCACTAGACAGCCCCCACCCTCATCTATACCCCACAGACAGCCCTCCCCCACCCCATTGGAGACCCCACCCTCATGTATACCCCTGGACAACCCTCCCCCACCCCATTGGAGCCCCCACCACACCCATGTACTGCCCCCCGACCCCCTGGACAGCCCCAAACACCCCTCGACAACCCCACCGCCACCCTCCTGAAAAGCACCCCTCACCCCACTTGATAGCCCCCACCCCATTGGATCCCCCACCACATCCTTGGACTGCCCCCCAACCCCCGGGATAGCCCCAAACACCCCTCGACAACCCCCCCCCCACCCTCCTGAACAGCACCCCCTCACCCCTCACCCCACTTGACAGCCCCCACCACACCCCTAGACAGCCCCAAACACCCCTAGACACCCCCACCCTCATGTATACCCCCCACCCCCTGGACAGCACTCCCACACCCCTAGACCGCCCTCCCACACCCCTAGACAGCCCTCCCACCCCCTGGACTGCCCCCCCCCACCCCACCAGACAGCCCTCCCAGACCCCTGGACACCCCCAACTCCACTGAACACACCCCACCACCCTCGGATCCCCTCCCCCACAAACCAAAATCCATACCAGAAAAACCATAATAAGTAGACCAAAACAAGAAGTAGAGCAATATTAAAAATTCACATATATAACATTCGAAACTTACACTATCAACTTAAAAAAACTAAATCCAACCTAAACAACTACCAAATACACAATTACAACGACAATATTCAAAATTACATTTAACATTACAAACAACTAAAATTCAATCAAACCTGTAAAATAATTTGACCGCTCCACTTGTAAGTATTTGATGTCTTCAGTAATATATGGTGGAGGGTCATCAAAAAGATACAAATGAAAAGGAATGTAGTTAACGTGTATAATGAATAAATCAAATTGAAATATTATTGCAAAGTTTAAGAGGAGATCGTACCAGGTCAAAATTCACAACTGTCCCAGTTGTTATTATTTCATACATAAATCTTAACATATAATATCCGCATTCGATGACGCCTTGTTGTTCATACCAATTCTGTTTGAATGAGTGTAAATTCAATATATTATTTTTATGTAATAAATCAAAAAGTAAAAATTATAAATGGATATTTACCTTCTCATTTACATATTTGATTTTTGGACTCCTTTTCTTTGTGTTTTTTCGAAAGTAGGGCCATGTACTGATAGAAAATAATACGAATGGGGTAAATTTAAAATTCATTACAATATATAAAACTATTGTGAAATTGAAACTTAATTTTCCAATATATTCTTAAAACTTTCCCGCACATCATCATGGACGGAGCATATCCAATAAAGTGCTTTCTCCCTTGGGGAAAAACCCCATAACATCCAATGATCAATGATAAAAGGAAATTTAATGTTAGTGGTTATTTATGTTAAAATAATTAATTCTTTGAGAGAAATGTGTTTCATACCTCTCACAAAAAAGGAATCATCCAACATTGTGTGACTATATTCTTTTCAAGTCTTTCAGTAATATAAACCATTCTTTGTTCCTCATTCAATGCGCATGCTTCAGGGGAAATCAATTGCGGGTCCATGAAACCATATACATCTGTCAGCTCATTCCTCTCAAAAATTTTATAAAGTTACCTAATACAAAACATACATAATTATACATTTTTAATAAATATAACACAGGGAAAAGGTGTTAAGACTTACTTGCAAAAAAATTCACCATGTTGATGCCCAACTTATCTCCAGTAACAAGCTCCATGATATCATTTTTCATAATCCCAACACTTATTTCACGTCCACAAACATGAGCTTCCATTGAAAACTCATAATGACTCGCCAACAAATTTTAATATCTTGAAAATCTGTCATGACTACTAGAATCTGTATCTGATGTCATAGCCATTTGTCTTTGTTGTTGTCTATACAGTATTTCCTTACCTTTAATGTATTCCAGTAAAAATAAATTGAAAAATATATTAGTTTTCAAATGATAAAACCAATTTAATAAAAAAAAGATATAACATTCATACCTCTATGGTAATGAGTTGAAGAAGTCTGGATGGCCATATTAAAAAATGGTCGATACTCTGTCCAACTGTCTCCATCTCATCTATAAGAATTGGTACCCTAGCTTATTTATCCATAATATCCTGTACAGTGACCCTCTGATTCTCTACCTCTAATTATTGATGATGAATTGTATCTCCTATAAAATATACCAACCCATATACTACTATATGATGTTGAGAATCATCAACATACAACTTGCAATAAGTAGGAAGCTGCGGCGGAGGAGTAGGATAAAAAATGGGGTCTGCAGGATGAGGTGGGGGAGTGGAAGCTACTGGCAGAGGTGGAGGATAAATAATGGGGTCTGTAGGGGGAGGTGGAGGAGTGGGAGCTATAGTCTGAAATTGTCTTTGTATTTATGGAAACATAGACTGCACCGACGCTCTAATATTGTCCTCCATCGTTGCATTAATATTTTTAACTTCATCCTCCAAGGATTCTATTTTCTATTATAAACCCCCTCAACGTTAGAAGATGAATAATGTGGAAACATTTTTCTTACCGATACACCTGCCGGATATCCTCTTACACGACTAGGATGTTCAGGCCTTCCCAATGCTGTAAATAAAATATCTTCCCCCCCAGTAGCTGTAAATGTCCCATTTGAACTCTGCTCCTCAAGAGAGTCCAATATTAATTAATTGAACTTTTCTGTAATGATTGAAATTATATTAAGAAAATATTTAACTTAAATAAATAAAATAGATATCATACAATCCTCTCAGCTACGATTCTCGATTCTTCCGATAGATATTGCCCTTTTATTCCCTTCCGATCTCTCTTCCATTTTTCATGTCTTGATGGAGGGGATGGAGGGGCCACATCTCCAGAGCTTGAAGACTCAGCTCTTAGTTGTTGAAATTTGTCTGCCATCATTTTTTCTTCCAATAATGCATACCCTCCCCGAGATAAACTATGAGGGTATAAATTTTTAGATTGGATCTCCTGATGATCTTTCCTTGTTTGCTGTAATTTAAGACTAAGAAATCATTAACAAATCATTAATAAAATCATTTATATAAGAATGTTTATAAAAGTTTACATTGCCCTTACTAGAAATGAATCCTTTCTTCTACTTTCAAAAAATTGTCTCCATGTGTCTTCATCTATAAAAGGATATATACGAAATGGATTTTCATGACTCCTATGACCATAAATGAAATCAGATGAGAGGGTTGATTTGAAATCCCTCCATCTCCTAGTAGCCAACGATAAGAATTTCTTCCTGACTCCTCCAATGTTAGGAATATAAAATGTAATCTGATAAAGAAGAGGTTAAACATATTATATATACTAGAAACATTAAAAGAATATTCAAACACTGACAAAGGATCTTACCAAAATCGTCTCCCACAACTGAGAGATTATCGCTTTATCCACACTTCTCCAATCATCATACAGAATTATTACTTTGCTCTTAGCCTAAGTTGCTACAAAACTCTTAAAATATTTTTCATTTGGAACTCTAGGAATATCATCATCATCAAACTCAACGACTATCCTCTGATCCTACGTATGGGAAAGTGATAATTTTTGTAAACATGTGCACCCATGTTTACCAACCTTTGAACTCTTTGTCTAAATAGGAGCATGTGAATGTTCATCCCCATAGGTATGACCAGCAATATTCTCATCTCCAGAATCATGTGGTTGATCTACTGAATGATCTGTCATTATCCTTCAAATAAAAAAAACAAACATCAGTTCAAAAATATACAAATTCAAATATTTTAGTACTACTGTAATCAGAAAATAGAAAAGTGTACTAAGTTATGTAATAGTAAACATTGGTAATACGGTAAGCATGTTAAACAATGGTAAAGATGGTAAAGATGGTAAAGATGGTCAAGATGGTAAACATGGTAAACCTGGTAAACATGGTAAAGTAATTGTCACTGAACAAAAATAATAGATATATAATTCATATAATGGTTATAAACCTGATAAAGTAAACTAAACAAACTTAAAACAAACAAAAACTTATACTTATTTTGTTTTAAAACATGATTTAATAAATAAAAAACATACAATATCTAACATTTATGAAAAAAATAAATGTAAACAAGAAATAAACATATGTTACCTGTAATTTTAGGAATGTACAAATGGATTCTTTTCCCAAATTCCTTCGTCGTGATCATTCCTTATGTCACAAACTATGTCTTCAACATGCTCATCATTATGTTTTGTTAATCTTTGCATGGAAGTAGGGATCTCACACAAATCAGCATCTTCATCAAGTTCATCCTCACCAACATATTGTTTTTTCCCTTGTAAAACAATAGCACACTCCATATCTGATTGATCTACTACATAGAAAATCTGTTTTGCATGTGTTGCCATTATAAAAGAATCAGTTGTGTCTTCCAATCTATTCAGATTAACAAGTGTCATTCCAAATTCATCGTGTCTGACACTGTTGTTACCGATAAACCATTTACAGTTAAAAACAGAAACTTAAATTTTAAAGTAATCAACCTCTCATATGTCTTCAATCACTCTATAATATGCACTTGATGCAGAAATTGGTGTTTTGTCCTTAGCACTCGAAAAATGCATTGCTTCTGCAAACACCAATACACCACTATTCTGAACTGCACTTCTGTTGTCCTGAGCTTTCGTATGAAATGTATAACCATTAATGTCATAATCGTACCATGTTATCACATTTAAACATGGACCACCCACTATCCATTTTAATGTCTCTGATACATCTGATCTACCAAGCAAAGTCTTTTTAATCCATGACAAAAATGTTTTGTTGTGCTCATTCAAAATCCACATTTCTTTCTTCTTTGGATGACATTGTTTTAACTCATTAAGATGCAATGTGATATACAGTTGAGAATCAGCTATGTTATTCAAGATGTATGATTCTAACTTCTTCATCTGTTCAGCTGACAATGATTTGACTTTCAAGCCACGAATCCCCTTTCCCAAATTATTAACTCGTTCATGGCGAGATGGAGGCAAACCTATGTGTTGCGTTGCAGCCTAGTACCTCGTACAAAACTCTGCTACCTCCTCAGAAATATACTTTTCAATAATGGAGGCTTCAGGTCGATATGGTTTTTAACATACCTCTTTAATATTTTCATATACCTTTCAAAAGGATACATCCAACAAAAATATACAGGTCCACAAAGCTTTATTTCTTGAACTAGATGAATCATTAAATGCACCATTATATCAAAAAATGTTGGAGGAAAATACGTTTCCAATTGACAAAGTGTAAAAATTGAATCCTTTTCCAAAATGTTCAAAGCGTTCACATTAATCGCCTTGTTACAAATTGAATTGAAAAAAAAACACAAATTCATTATAGTCTTTCTGAAATGAATGGTCAATATTCCACGCAATGAAACTGGTATAATTTGTTGCATCATGACGTGAAAATCATGTGATTTCATACCTTTCAACTTCAAGTCCTTCAATGAGACAAAATTTTTTACATTAGAAGAATAACCTTGAGGCATTTCGATATCATGAAGACACTGACAGAAGATAATTTTCCCCCTCTTAGATAATGTATGACAAGCCGGGGGAAGAAATGTTCATCTTCCTTTAGGAGTGGGAGCTAACTCCAAACGTATTCCCATTGATAATAAGTCTAATCTTGCATTCAACGCATTTTTTGTCTTTCCTTTAATATCTAACAATGTTCCAATCAAACAATCATAGATATTCTTCTCCATGTGCATGACATCAATATAATGTTTAAATTCATGATACCTCCAATATGGTAGCTCAAAAAATATGGACCTTTTCTTCCAAATAAGTCTATCATTACCAGATTTCTGTGTCTTTCCCAATGTCACATCAAGGTTTTTCACCCTCTCAAAATACAGATCAGGGGATAAAGGTTTTGGAGCAGTATCAAATTCTTGTGATCCATTTAATGACTATTTTAGTCTTCTATAAGGGTGATCCATAGGCAAAAAATTTCGAAGAACCATTTACACTGTTTTCCTCCCATGATGCAATTGACAATATGACGTCTGTTGTTCGCAAATTGGACATGCTTTATGACCATTAACATTGTATCCAAAAAAATTTCCATATGCTGGGAAGTCATTTATAGTGAACAGAAGAACTGCATGTAGTTGAAAATATTCCATTTTATAAGAATCATACACCCTAATACCATTAGCCCATAATAGTTTCAAATCATCAATCAACGGTGACAAGTAAACATCAATATCATTGCCGGGTTGCTTTGGACCAGAGATCATTATACTCAACATGACATATTTTCCTTTTATACAAACTTCAGGAGAGAGGTTTTAAATTACCAATAAAATAGGCCATGAACTATGTGTGCTACTGAGGGTTCGGTATGGAATCATTCCATCTGTGCACAACCCTAGTATGAGATTTCTAATTTCATTTCCAAATTTAGAATACTACGCATAAATTTTCCTCCATTGTGGACAATTAGCTGGATGGCGTATTTTTCCATCACATACCCTCTCATCAGCATGCCATCTTAACCTTTTTGCATCATGTGAATTATAAAATAAACGTTTGAAACGATGAATTATAGGAAGATACCAAAATACCTTTGAAGGGAGCTTTGTAATCTCTACATCAGCCTGTGATTTTTCTTTCACCTTATACTGTGATGTCCCACATTTAGTACACACTTACAGAAATTCATATTCTTTATTATCTATAATGTAGTCATTTGAACAGGCATGTATTTTCTCGTATCCAAATCCCATCGAGCATAATATTTTCTTGGCTTTGTAATGTGAATCTTGAAGATCGTTATATTTTGGAAGAATTTCTTTCATCAATTGTAGCAGCACTGTAAAACTTCTGTCACTCCATCCATGTTTCTTCTTCAGGTTAATCAATCTTAACACCGCCGACAAAACCGTAAAATCTGTACAACCAGGATATAATGGGTTTTCATCATTACCATATAGACGCACAACTGTCGGTTCTATCTCAATTTGTTCTGCTACAATATCGCGAATCATTTCTTCAATTCCATCGGAGTTACCATCTTGCGAATCATCATCATCAGTGAAATTCCGCCCAGTTTCACCATGCCAAATCCAAGGGATGTAACACAGATTAAAACCATGAAAAATCAGATGATCGTTTATCTCTCTACTTTTCAACTTCTTCATATTCAAACATTTCAGGCATGGACAGAAAAAAATGTCACTACTTGGAACATTTCGTTTAGCAAATTCCAAAAAGGCATCAACACCTTCCTCAAATTCATTGCTCATTTGATGTGCCGTAATCCGACTTCGACTCACTATTACCTATAAAAAATATAAAATATATATATATTTTTAAGATAAGACAAATATATGTTTATATGAAAAAAATCATAATTTGAATGTAAAATAATTTTGAAATATAAAACAAATCTATGGGTATTTTAAAAAAATTTCTTGAATATTATTTTTAAAACAAAATATAGTTAGATATAACAGTTTTAAATTCCATTGAATCAAAGAAAACCATGGAGCCTACATGGTTGATAGAAAATTGGAGAAAATGGAGTAAACCTGAGAATCACCCCCACCCCCCGAACAACCCCCAAAACCCTCTGGAGAGGACCCCACCCCCTTGGACAGCCCCCCACACCCACCCACCCCATTGGACCCCCCTGGACACCCCCAACCCTCCGGGCATCCCCCCACCCCTCTAGACAGCACCCCCACCCCTCCTAGACACCAGCCCCATCACCTACCCCTTGAACACCCCCCTGGACACCCCCGAACCCTCTGGACAGCCCCCCCCCCAGAAAACCCCCAAAACCCTCTGGACAGGCCCCCACCCCCGTGGATAGCCACCCACACCCACCCACCCCCTTGGACACCCCCCGGACACCCCCAACCCTCTGGATAGCCCCCCACCCCCTGGACAGCCCCCACCCCTCTAGACATAACCTCCCACCGCTCCTAGACACCACCCCCACCCCCTACCCCCTTGGACACCCCCTGGACATACCAACCCTCTAGACATCCCCCCACCCCCTGGACAACCCCCACCCCTCTTGACAGCACCCCACCCCTCCTGGACACCACCCCCCACCCCCTACCCCCTTGGACACCCCCTAACCCTTTGGACGGCCCCCACTCCTTGGACAGCACCCCACCCCTCAGCAGAAGCCATTTTTATTTGGAATCATGAGACATAGCGATGCATCGAAGGGCCATAGAGGTAAACAACCATTACATTATATGTCTAATAGATTCTCATATAAAATAGGATAAACATAAGCAACAAAAACACATGAAATATCATTTCTGAATTCGTACATTTAATAAATAAACATTCTATGTAGTAATATAGGTTAATGAGATCATTAGTTGTCAATGACAACAAAAATTACAACAAATGTTGGGAATTCGCGAAACAAAAAAAACTAAATAGATGTAGTTGAGTCTTACATGAATATTGCGAGTCAATCTAATAGATCTTGGGATGATAAATAAGATGATGATGTCAAACAGATGTAAGAGGGTTCTAAATGGAAGAATATTACCTAGTATAAACACAAAAATCGCAAAACATAAATATAGACTATCTGGGAAAAAAATAAACGAAATAAATTTGTGGAAGGCTTACTTGAGTATTGCGAGTTGAGATGATAGATCTGAGGATACTAAAGATGATAAACGATGAAGGCAAAATGAGTTTATCACAGCTAGATCGACGAGCCGATTAGGGTTTACCGTGAGAGAGAGACGAGCCGTCGGACTGTCGATTGAAAAATCATAAATGACACTCCTTGGGGCTTGTTAATTTTTTAAATGTTTTATAACGTCAGTTATTTAATAACCGACATTATGAACTATTTTTTTTAAATTTATAACATCGGTTATTATAATAACCTATGTTATAAATGTATCACATACGGATTTTTTACATCGGTTATAAAATAACCAACGTAAAAAAATCTGCGTGTTGGTTTTTAACGTCGGTTATTCCATAACCGACATACAAAATACATCAGAAATCACAGTTTTTTACATCGGTTATTGTATAACCGACGTAAAAACCCCCCATGCTTTGGTTTTTTATGTCGGTTAATTTATAACCAACGTAAAAAATGAACGCGCTCTATTTTTAACGTCGGTTATTAAAATAACCGACGTTAAAAATTTACTCGCTGCATTTTTTACGTTGGTTATAAAATAACCTATCTAAAAAACCACGTTTCACAGATTATCACGTCGGTTATATATAACCGACGTCAAAAATAATGACGTAAAAAACTTTTTCTGCACTAGTGCCATCTAATGACACTTATAAATTTGTATTTCCTAATGGAAGGTCTTGTTCACAGAATATCCTACTCTGGATATTACCAAGGGTGTACACCATGAAAAGGTTCCTCATAGTACTATTATTCTCCACCCCTAATAACTTGTATCATTTTTTCCCTCAAATGATATAATCCAATTATAGAAGATATATTTAATAATATTGTTGTGTCACTTCTGGGTTCTCATTGTAGTAGAGAACTATTATGAAATTTTAGTTCACCAGATGCTCTTAAGAAATTATCACATACTATGTCACATAGAAGAAAAATCCTGATGTTATAAGGAGCTTGTTAATATTATAAACTATGAATACATTTTATCATACTTTACATATAATTAGGTACTATGGAACAACTCTAACAGACTCACACTTGCACTAGATCCAATTTCTATCAACCTTCATACTACTAGCTCTCACATGATGCTCATGCTTCTGATGAGATATGTTAATAGTCAAAAGGTCAACCACCTTTTCTACTATGGGAACTCTTATTTCTAAAAATTAACCCCATTGATAAAAATATCTCAATATTTTATACTTTCAGAGTATATGATTTGTCTTTTGGTTTGACCTTGGCTCTTTTACAAGATTGAATACTATATTATTATCATAAAAAATAAGATAGGCTCTTTACTTCTAGGTAAGACATAAAGATATTGGAAAACAATTTGTATCAAAATGGATTCATTGGCTACATAAAAAGTCTCTATATACTTGGACTCCATTGTAGAATCAGTGACAATGGGAATCTTTGACCTATTCTAAATCATGATGGCTATGTTGAGACAAGAAACATATATTGATTGTGACTTCAGATCATTATGATATATTTTAAAACTAGTATCAACATAACCCCTAATGACTAGCTGCTTTTCTCCTCTATACACCCAGAACACATCCTTAGTTCTTCTCATATACATGAGGATGACATTAATAGTAGACCAATGTTGTTCCCCTAGATCTACTTAATATCTACCTACTATGATCAATACATAGGAATCATCAAGTCTAGTACATAACAATGAATACATGATTGATCCAGTTTCTTAAGTGTATGGGATTTTACCCATTCTATTTTACTCCTATTTTTTATTAGAGAACATTTTTCTAAGAAATAGGTATACCATGTGACACTAGAACAAATCCCCACGTAGATTGTTCCATACTAAAACTATTTAGTATCTGGTCAATGTTTGTGATTTTAATTTGTCCAAGCAGCCTCTTAGATCTCTCAAAAGTGATCGTGATCCCTAGAATATAGACTATTTCATTTAATTCCTTGATGGTGAAGCACTAGTTCAACTTATCCTTAACATATTTCAAGAATGGTGTGTCATTAATAATAACTAATAAGTATAACGACCCACACATAATGTACAAATACATTACATAATTTTTACAGAAAATTTCATATATTACACAAGCACACACCGAAAGAACATATTTTTCTAGATCCATTGGAAACTTAGAAAACATTCTTATAATTTTGTAAAAGATCTTCATTTTTTCCCTCAAAGATATTACCCTTTAGTACCCCTAGAAATATCCCTATAAGTAACCATAGGAATATCACTAATTTTTTTCTTATCAATGATTCCAAACGTTAAATAAATCATTTCACTGATACCAACCCTAAAGATCCTAGCTTAACCTACAATGTCATTGCATCATTTTTGTAGAACATTTCATACATTAAAAAATCACATACCCAAAGTCTGTAGTATTTTATTTCCATTTGAAACATGGAACACATTCTTCTAATTTTTTGAAAGATCTTCAATGGTTCCCAAAATTATCATCCCATTTATTAACCCTACCTAAAACATTTTTTAATAATATGGGGAAAAGAAAAAAAGGGTTAGCTTAGATACTCAATAAGGGTATGCAAGGGAGATACATAAGCATAATCATGAACATAAGGGTATGAGAACATGAGATTAACATTAGAATAGAATACCCTACATATCAAAGATCATATAGATGAGTTATGGCATAAATAATAGAATCTCATAAGATATGAAACACAAGTAAATAAATATCATAATACATGAAAGCATAACATATGAATAGAACATAGAACTTTTGGATGACATATAAATAAGTAATATCATTCCCTATAAGTAGATGATCATTACTAAAACAAAATAGGGTGCTTCATGTTAGTTTCACCTACTAGGATGGATACATCACCATCCCTAGTTTCAACACCTTGTTTATAAGGGGTATGGTTTCCCCATCTTCCCATAGTGTATTAAGCCAATATAATTGTTTCCCATCATTATCTGATGAGATATAACTCATTTCCAAATTCATTTTAGGGATATATTAATCCCACTATTTATATAATAAAAACCATACATATGTGTTCTGTAAGAACATTAATCATATCTGAACCCATAAAAATAAATAGTTTTCATAAACATTTCATCATAACATAAATAATGGAAAATGAGCAGAAACTATTCTGAGAAATTATTGTTATTATTTCATTGGATCATTTCCCAGATAATACACATGTAACCTCAAATATCATTGTGTTAGATGGAAAATTAGTTTAAAATATTTTTTTGAATCAATTTTTGAGGAAGATATACTTTATTATTTGAAAAATGTTTTTTATGTCGTAATACATTTAATAAAACATTTTCATCGAAAAATTAAAAAGTAATATTTGAAAACCTTATAAACATCATTCTAATTCATTTTCTTGGAAATGTTTAAAAGTTCATTTAAATAACATTAAAAAAATTAGAAACCATTATTTTTAAGGAACAAAAGAAATTAGATTATAGAGAGAATAAAATTAAATGAATATTACAATATCATGAAAAGAATTTTTTTAATGATACAATATGTAAAATGTCAGTATATACATATAGTAAACGAATATAGGTGAAAAACATAACATTTCTCTCTTGGAAAGAAAATTGAGACAAAAAATACCTTACTAATTTGGTAACTTTTGAACCGTAAGCCCCATAAAAGATAGATCATAAAATGGATATACAATTAACCAAAAATATAAGGATACGTGTCACATAATAGATTCATGGGAATTATATTCAACACATAAAAATATATGTGGTGAACATGTTGGAATTGGTTCCCTATAAACCAAATTCTCTGAACTTTATGATAAACTTGTATTCATTGGATGAATATTAAGGAACTATTTATCTAATCATGGTTCTTCTTATCCATAACATAGTATGTGATAGTATCCTAAGAATATCTATTGCACTAAAGGTTATAACAGATCCCTACTATCATGAGAAATTGGAAGTTCCATGACACTATTCTTGAATATATATTTTATAGTTGGATGATATTATTTGAAGGGACACAAATGATACATGCTATTAGTGGTGGGGACTCATGAAACTCTAAAACACCTTCTCATGGTGTGAACCCTTCGTAATATCCAGAAGGATATTATAACAATATGACCTGTCAGTCGGAAATCCACATTCTTAAGTTCCATTCGATGTTCCTATCCATAGACGTGTGTATTGGTCTTTAGAAATTAAGATTATTATTAAGGGATATTATGACTCACACACTTAGATGTATTGAAGAAAACTATGATGATAGATATTCACAGTGAGGTAGGATATTTTTGGTTCATCACGAGTAATACTGCACTAATGAATAGTGTGAGAAGGGATTTGTCACTTCTACGGATGTAGATATCTCTGGCCCTTTGATGGAAATGATATAGCCTAACTAAATACATGGCCATGGTGTTCTCTAGGAATGTAATATTCTGGGAAGTCAAATAATGATAAATCAAGCACATGGGTTGATGGCACATTCATCAAACCCACATCATTGGAGATATAGGGACCAAAGTATTATATTACATGGTAACCATTCGTATAAGGTGACATGTTGTTGTGACATGAACTTCTTTCTCCTGGGTTCCTTGACTCATTGCTAGATAGTAATATTGTCTTTTCGGTAAGACTATCTAACGCCAACGAGAAAGAGGCCTAGAGGGTCACACACTAAGTGTAGCCATTATCAGAGTTAAATACTTTATTTATTTAAAACGTTGACAAAATATTATTCAGGATGTGGTTTAATAATTATTCAATTATGTCTGATAGCATTTATTTCATCTCTATTTACCCGAGAGAATATATTTCTGATGGAATACTTATTTATCAGACAATAATTTTGTTATATTTATTTAATAAATAAATATTCATTATTCAAGGCCTACTAAATATTGAGGAGGATTGGCATACGAAGTTATGAGTCAAGTGATAAATAAGTTAAATACTATTTGTTTAAATAATATTTAAGTATAATGTGAAACTTATGGACATGTCATATAAATAATAGCAATTCTATTATTACTTGAAATGGGGTTTCACATGGAAAAATAAATTATGTAATAGAACCTGTGATAATTATTTATTATTACCTATTGAGTTAAATTCCATGTTATATTATTATTCTCTAAATTAGCCAAGGGTTCATTTCACCGGTGAACCAATTGTTGAGTTCACAACATCATTGGAGAAAACCTACCTAGAGAACTCTTCCCTATAAAAGAACAATATCAAGAACATGGAACGTCATCCTCCCCTAGATCAAGGAGAACACTTTTCAAGTGGTCTTTAAGGAGATCGAAGGTGAACATCGCATGTGTAAGGATCTTCCATGCTAGCACCCAGATACTCCTTCGATGACATCTGAAGATACATGGAGAATGTTTGGATCATGGATATATGATTCCTATCCTTATATTCAATATCACAACAAAGACGCACCTCAGACCCATGGTTGGAAACATCAACAAAGAAAGAATCATATTGGAGGTAATTCTATAATTTATTAAAATTAATTGTAAACAAAATCTGTTGATCCTCTCTTATCAGTTCCAAGTTCTCTCCTTTGTCTTTTATATATTTTTCAATTACATGGATACTGGCGTTCGTCATCATATTGATCCCAGATTAATCATCAATTAAGGAAATTTTCAAAATTGTGTACATCCCCATCCTGCCCTTCCACTGCACTCAGAACGTACAAATTACATTTGATCCAAGTCATATTTTTGTTTATAATTATTTAAATAATTCATTGATGATTTACTATTTAATAATTTAGTTTGTTGATTCTTGTTTAATAGTTCTTGGAATCAAAATTTTGAGATATGTTCCCCCCTTATCGTTTCCTGTATATCTAACAAATAAGAATAATTTTATGATTAAAATTATATTTAGGAACTCATCTGGAGGGGCCAATGGTTCTTTCTAGATAACATAAGAGTACATGTCGTTTAGTCGGATCTACACACAGTGTATTGTTTTCAATGTATGATGATTAATTCTATAATTACTCAAGAGGTGTAAATTAATTTCATCTGGTATAGTTAATTATTACCCCACATATTGACCATGAATGACTGGTGCATGGTTATCCAGACTACACCCCATGTGGCCCATTAGACATGGTGTGTAGTTTCTTTAGGTCAGGGTCAAGTCGTGTATCCCATACACAGCTTGCCCGGCTGGTGACTATGTAATGCAGAGTCTACACTACATGTGGACCACTTCACACACAGTGTACTCTGAATATTTACGAAGTACACCTCACACGTCATTTCCCAAGGTTTGTACATTAGATGGATTGTGAGGAGGGTACACACCGTGTACACGGATATGCACATCATGTATTATTTCTATATTTTGCATATTTAAAAATTTATTATTATATTATGTAACCCTTGAGACTTGTACCTTCAAGTGGGCATAATTTTGGGACACAAAATGTGATAGGTTTTTGATATATATATATATATATATGTTTAATTCACAATTGTGTAATGTTCAAAGATCTGTACATCATGTATGAATTGTATTATAATTATAATTCTGTGTGCATGCTACATGTCACAAATAATAAAGTGTATAAATGTATAAATACATGATGGGTATTTTTGGATGGGAATTATTCTGGTTTTGTCCAAGGTAAATGTTATGTTCAAGGGTATGGAAGGGAATTTCAAGGAAATTAAGAAATGTATTAAGATAAAAATGATTAATGAATTAAATATATTGATTAATTGATTCTAGGATAATTTATCTTAATAAGAAAAATTGATGAATTTAATGCTAGTTTTATTAAATCCATAATTCGTTACATGTATGTGGATTATCATGAGCTTGAAGAGACCTTTGTATGTCATTGGATCCCTTTTAATTTATTTTTTAAATTAAAATTGTTGTCATGCATGCCTTCTCCTCATTAATATGTAGGTCACAAATACACATTGTTTCTTTTAGGTAAACTCCCCTTTACCCCTCACCTAAATTTGAGTTAACATCATATGTAATGGATGGAGTTCCCAAGATAGTGTAGGAGGTTCATGTTAGGATCTTAGGAAATATCAATCCAAGGAGATACAAAGGTGTACACGAGGAACGTTGTAAACACAAACCTTAAAAGTTTCAAGGTGTTTCTCCCCTAGGTCAGGGTTAGTTTATCAGCCAACAGATAAACTAAACAATAGTGAAGCTCATGATCAAAACCATTATTTTATTTCTATTAGTTGTATGGTTATTCATTATGGATTTTTGACACGATCACATAATTAATGAACTAATAAGCATACAAGATAAAACTAAAATAAAAATGACTTATTCATAAATATTATCTATACATGGTCAATCACTTAAGTATATCACACATAAAATTAAAAATAATGTGAAAAGATAATAAGTTTAAATTTACACATAAAGGATAAAATCCCTCAGTTAGATATTAAGTTGATATAGCCTTCCATTTCTTTGGTTAGAATCGAACCATAGTTCAAAGTGCATGACCAACCCTAGTTGGGGTGATTTTAATTATTGGGGATTTATAATTTGTTGTATTGGTATGAATTAACTTAGTTTACATCAAGGGTTTACTACCCTAGTCAGACTTATTGTAATTGAGAGGAAAAGGTTGAAGAAATACAAAATTATGATTTCGGGATTGGGGAGTCCACTCAAGAGATCAAGGAGTTGTGAGTTAATACAGTTAGCATTTGTAATTCCTACCTAAACCATTTCAAGATTCTTGACCAACCCTAGTTGAGGTAATGAAACGGGAAATATGGATCCTTGCAGATATAATATCTAAGAAATAGGATATTTCCAAGCCAATGGAGACTACTGTTTCGTTTCAACAAAATAGTGGGAGACTAATATATATTATTATTTTAATTTAACAAGATAAATTACTAAAACTATGCTCATATTAATTTGTAGAAGCAACATTAAAAATGAAATAAAACATATCATTGTGATCCATACTCAAGAAAGAAAACCTTCTCACTGACACTGATTTCCAAGGGTTGTAATGGAAGTTTTGGGTTATCCTTCTCCATGTGAGGAGACTTTATGTGCTGGATGAACCTTTACCAGTTGTGCTTGGAAATGAGATGATCGATGAGGAACAATCTTTTTATGAGTAACATCTAAATGATTCTATGAATGTTCATTGCCACATGAAATCATCCATCACCAATTATCTCTTGAATCAAAATGATTAAATGTTTTCTTATAGCATGATGTCTTAACGTTGGTATCTCTATAAAGATAAGGTGAGACATGAGAGGTATAATATCTATAATGATTTGTTCACTACTAATCATGGAGAGTCTAACCAGCTGTACAACATGTAGTCAATATTATTAGATACGTTGCAAATTTGGACATCTTAGGGATTAAATTCCTAGATTAGTTTCATACAGATATCATACTATCATCGCTTCCTAATACCTTCTCTAGTTTTATTGTGAATTACAATATGAGCAATAACGAGAAGAGCCTATTATATATTCTTACCTTGATTCTACAAGGAGATAATGACATGTGGCATGAAAAACCCATAGTACTTATAGTGAATAGGAAGTGGAAGGATAGGGAAAATGGGCCTAAGATTATAAAAAATCTAAGGCCTCTGAGCACATTCCAACCGAGAAGAAGAACATCCAGAGGTACTGCAAGGAAAAGGAATCAGTATGCGTTGCATGTGTCAAGTCAGGCCACTAGAAGAGGAACTACACACAGAGTCAAGGGGAATCCAATATTTTGTTCATTATCAAGTGAAATTTCATAATTTATACACATTGGGTATTAAATATAACTTTTTGGGCTCACATTTGTATTCAAATGTAGGAACCCAGTAGATTCTCGAAAATTGTCAAAGTAGAGGTGGATCTGTGAGCTGCCAATGGTGTGAGGTTGTTTTCTCTTACCATTGGTGACTAAAACCTCACATTACTGATAGGAATGGTTTTGGTTTTAAATGGTTGTTATTATACACCCAGTGTTACCAAGAACATAATCCCTGTATCAAGTTCAGATACAGATGGATTAATTTTCAAGTTAAAAAATAAATGTTGTTAATTTTATAAGGAAAACATATTCTATGGTATGGATTATTTAAATAATGGTATGTTTGTATTAAATTATGAGGACTATGTGTTGGAAATTGATAATGAACCAAGTTCACATGACTCATACAACACCCATTTGTGGCATCACTGCCTTGGTCATGTAAACGAGAAGTTCCTGACAAAGCTATGTCAAGATGGTTATTTATACTATTCTGAGTGAAACCCACTTGATAAATGTCGTGCTTTTTTACAAGGGAAATTGACCAAACCACCATTTCTAGATAGGGATAAAGGGACACATAGATTCTAGTATTGGTACTCACTGATGTGTGTGGACCATTTCTAGTATAATCTAGAGGTAGATATTCTTACTTCATTACTTTTACTGAAAACATGAGTAGATATAGCTATGTCTACTAAATAAGGTATAAGTCAAATTTCTATTATAAATTCATGAGTTAATTGACCTTTTACGGGAGTCTGGGATTCTATCTCAACTCACTCCACCTTATACACCACAGTGTAATGGTGTTAGTGAAAGGAGGAATTGTACCCTGTTGGACATGGTAAGTTTTATGATGAGCCATACAGATCTTCTATTATCATTTTGGGGATACATATTTCAAACTGTGGCATACACATTAAACCAAGTAATAAATAAGATGTAAAATGGGATTCCCATTGATTTGTGGAGTGGAAAGAAATCAACTGTTTCTCAAACATGTGTATGGGGATGTGAGGCATTGATTATAGATTTATTAGGTAACAAACTAGAACCATTGGTCACGAAGTGTATCTTTATTGGGTATCCTAATGAAACAAAGGCATACTACCTCTACAACCCCTCAGACAAGGATGTGATTGTTTCTAAATAGGTTGTATTTATTAAGAGGTAGTACATCATCAAAAAGGGTAGTGGGAGAAACATTTACTTTGATGAAGTTGATGTTAAAGATACACAAGAGTTGGTATGAGAACAAGTTCCACATGTCCTTTTGGAAGAGGTAGTTCTTAAAACACAAGTGCATCATAGGAACACAAGAGAGGTAGGGGAACCATAGAGATAAGGATTCCTTGCCATCAAGGATAGTGAATCATTATTATTTTAAAACCATTAACTTCTCTCCTATAAGGAAGTAGTAGATAGATCAGAAGCTATAAGATGGCTAGAATATATGAATTCTATTATAGATTCCATTTATTTGAACAAATTATTGGTTCTGTTCAATGAGCCAGTTGATGTAAATATTGTTGTGTGTATGTGGGTATTCAAAAAGAAACTAGACATAGAAGATCATGTTAGAACCTATAAAGAAAGGAAAGTTGCTAAAGGTTTTAAACAATGTCAAGTAATTGACTATGATGAAACCATTTCACCAGTTTCCACATTTAAATACGTATGTATAATACTTTCCATAGCATATTTCTATGATAATGAGATTTATAATATGGATGTCAAAACTATAATCCTTAACAAGAACCTTCAAGAAGACGTGTTTATGACACAACCAGAATGGTTTGTGACACCATGTGATTCTAAAAGGGTATGAAAGTTTCTAAGATCCATTTATAGATTAAATAAAGAATCTATATCATGGAACATTTGATTCAACAAATCCATAAGAGTATTTGGTTTAACTAAGACTGAATGTGATCCATGTGTTTATAAGAGGTTTAATGGGAATGCAATTTTTATCCTAGTAGTATATGTTGATGAAATATTTCTTATTGGAAACAACATACCAATCTTGTAGTCAGTCAAGTACAGGTCGAATAGGTGGATATCTATGAAGGACTTAGGTGAATAATCCTACATTATAGGGATCAGGATCATTCATGAAATATCCAAGTGTCTACTTAGACTAATTTAATGTACATAAATTGACCATATACTAAAGATATTTAGTATGTAATAATACAAGAGAGGATTGTCTCTAGTGTCACATGGTATACATCTTTCAAAGAAAAGATGTCCATATACACAACATGAGAAATATAGGATGAGTAATATTCCATAAGCTTCAACGATATGATCTATCATGTATTCAATGTTATGTACCAAACATGATGTTGCCTATACACTGAGCATGTTAGAAAGAAATCAAAAAGATCTAGGAGACTAGTATTAGACTACTGTCAAGATTATCATGAAGTATCTAAGAATAACTAAGGATATGTTCATGGCATATAGAGCAGATGATGATCTTTTCAATAGAGGTTATGTTGATGCTGGTTTTTAGACAGATCGGAACGATTTAATGTAGTAATAAGGATGTGTTTTATTTTTCAACGGAGGAGCTGTAGGCTGAATGAGTTCAAAGTAGCCATTTGTCAATAATTTTATAGTATATTATGAATATATAGTGGATTTTGATGCCTCCAAGTAAGTTGTATGGATTTGTAACTTTGTACAGTATCTTGATGTGGTGGCTAACAATAAAGATCCCATTACATTATATCGTGATAATACTTCAACAGTGGCTCTTACAAAAGAGACAAGGTCACATAAAAGGAAAAGGAACATACTCCAAAAGTATCATATCTTGTTGGATTTCTATCATAGGGGTGATGTTATAGTTAGCAGAGTGTCCATATAATAGAATGTGGTGGACCACTTGACTAAATACCTATCTCAATAGAAGCATGGATATCATGTGAGTGCTTGCATACTGAAGATTTATTGACAAAAACCATGACAACAGATTACTTGTGCAGTGTTACATGTGCACTAAGATTTATTGACTGAAACCATGATAAGATATTTTCACGGTGAGGTAGGATATTTTGGGTGAATCACGAGTAATAAAATATTAATGATTAATTAGAGAAAATATTTATGGCTTCTATGGAAGTATATATCATAGGACCTTTGATAGAAATGATATTGCCTAAATAAAGCCATGGACATGGTGTTTTCTAGGCAAGTTCAATTCTGTAATGTCAAATAATGAGAAATCAAGAACATGGGTTAATGGAACTTGCATACCACTAACTTAATTGGAGATATCAGGAAAATGGGATTATATTACACAGTAAGTATTCGTATGAGGTGACATGTCATTGAGACATCAACCTCTTTATCTGGGGTTCCTTGACATGTTGCTAGACAATAATATTGGACTTTAAGAAAGCCACCCTAATGCTAATGAGAAATTGTTTTAGAGGATCACACACTATGTGTAGTTAGTATCTTAGTTAAATAATTTATTTATTTAACAATTTTAATAAATATTACTCCTAGTTGTGGTTTAATAATTATTCATGAACACCTCATGGAATTTATTTCTTTGCTAGTTATTAGAGAGAATATATTTTGGAGAGAATATTTATTTATTAGGAAAATGTAGTTATATTTATTTAATAAAAAAGTAGTCATTATTCAAGGCTCAGTAAATATTGACGAGAAATGGTGGACCATGTTACTGTTCTCGTGAGAAATAATACTATATTATTTAGTTAAATAATATTTAAATATAACATTCACATTAAGAACATGTCATCTAAATAATAGAATTTCTATTATTATTTGATAAGGGGTTTCACATGGAATAATAAATTAAGTAACAACACCTATTATAATTATTTATTATTACCTAGTGAATTCTATTCCCAATTATGTTATTATTCTCTAAAATATCTAAGGGGGTTATTCGACTTACTAACCAATCATTGTGTGCACAACATCCTTCAAGAAAAGCTCTCGAGCCAAGAGAACTCTTTCATCTTGAAGATTTATCTCAAGAACAAGAGATATCATCCTCCACCAGATCAAGGAGAATGAATTGGAAGGGATTCTGAAGGATATAAAATATGGACATCACAAGCACAAGGATCTCCCGTGCTAGCACCCAGAGACTCCTTTAGAGATGTTTGGAGATACATGGAGAACATGTGGATAGCCACTAGAGGATTACTATTCATGTATTCTACATCACAACAAAGCTACACCTCAGACCCATGATTAGATGCATCAATGAAGAAAGAATCACCTTGGAGGTTATTCTATAATTTAAATAAATTAATAAAAAAAATATGTCGATCCTCTCTTATCATTTTCAGGTTCTCTCCTTTTTATTTTATCTTTGATTCAATTCCGTGGATACTGGCTTTTATTTTCATATTGACCCTAGATTAATTGCCTATTTTAGAAATTTGAAAATTTGGTTACACTCCTATCCTATGCTTCCAGTGCACTGGGAACATACATAAAATATCTTGTATCTCATGGAAAATAAATGCGAGATAGAAATCTCTCACCACTTTGTAATTTGTCAAATAATATTCCCCATAAAAGAAATAAAATTATATAGATATTTAAATGACACAAAATGTTTTATTAGACTCATAAAATACATTCCTGGGAATTATATATACCATGTAGAAGAAAAACGCAATGTATAAGTCATGTGTCCTGCAGAAATAAAAGTGTGACAAAAATCTTTTAACTTATGTATTGAGTCTCTTCATAATCATTATAAACTCATGTGTTATAAATATAGGTTTCTTATAAATCTACAAAATAACCATATTAATATATATAATATGATATACTATTTACTTATGAATTTATATTACCTTTTTATTAACAATTCCATGTTTATGTTATGTTTTGGGTAATAAATGCTTGATTCTCGTACATGTTTTGAGTTTTTATTCTTGGTCCTCATACATAGATCATAATTTAATTATCTATAGAATAATAACCACAATATAAATACCATATATATTCATTACATATTTATTTATAGTAATCAATGATATATAGATATAGAAAATGAAATACATTGTTCAGAGAGACAGTGGGTTGTACATATACTTAAATAATGCTTCCATTTCATGTTGTATTGGAAGAAAGAAATTAAATTAAATATATGTCTATATATATAATACCATTAAATTTGAATTATTATGTCATAAATATAATATAATTTCACTAAACACATCCTCATGTCATTCCATGTAAAGTGTGTACGAATCACATCACTTTGAGGAGGTGGTAGTCCACACTTCTACAAACTATGTTATCATATTTCAAAAAAATAGAATGAATGAAGTATTGTGCTATATAATAATTAAAATGGAATAAATACATCATAAATATATCATATATAAAATAAATAAATTAAATTAAATCATTATTTCCAACCTTGAAAGGTACAAATGGAAGAATGAGCGACATCGGTTCCCGAGACGGTATTCCGCTATACACACAAATGATGATTGTGTATCCAATTTGATGGAACTGTTTGGGAGTGTAGGTAAAATACATAACATAAAAAACATATCATCTTATTCAGGAAACAAATATAACTATATAAAAATTAAATAAAAATAATTTAATGGGTTTAAGGAATACACAAAATAAAATCATTCATTGATGAACGTTAGCTCTTCTTTGGGTATCTCATTTTGATTTTCAAAAAATGACTTATGAGGTTGGTTTAATGACCAAACTATACATTCTAGGCTGATGGTAGGGAATTTTGGAGAATATTTGTATATGTTTTTCTCAAACCAAATAGGTTCTTATGTGTAAATAAATGAGAAGAATACATATGCTTTTATAAGAGAGGGGATGGTAACATTTGAAATTTCTTAAAAGATTAATTTATATTAAATTAAATATTAATCCAAATAGCAAAAAATTTCCATTTATTAAAATTTAAGATATCAGAATGTTGTAACCACATCAAAAAATAGATTTTATACATGTTTTGGTGTTATTTTAAACTTTATCATTTTGATTAACCCATAGTTAATCCATTTTTTATTTTAACTACGGTAATAATGTTTTCAATATTAAGAGGATTTAATTTTTTCTTGTAAAGTGTCAATTAGAGCTTAAATGGACCATATATGATATTTTGGACCTTATTTAATCCCCTTTTTCATTATTTAATAATTTTATGATTTCAAAACAATTAATTAAAATAATATTTTCATTATATATTGTAAGTTTCAATTTTGTTACAATTCATTACTTTGACTTTAATAAAAATAATATATAAAGATAACTTCAAAAAAATAATTTAACAAATCCCTTAATGTAATATTTACCTGTATTTTTTTAACCAAAATGATGTCAAATTATAAATATTTTAATATTTTTAATATCATTTATTTGATTGTTTCATTAATTTAATAATTATTGCAACATCATTTTGTAATTATTTGAGATAATTATTTAATCACTAAAATTAAAAAAATCTATGATTTAGTTAATAATTTTAGTTTTTATAATATATATATATATTTAATTATATCTCCTATTTACCTCTATATTAAAAATATTTTACTTATTAAAAGTAAGAGTGTATTATTTTTTCACTCTCTTTTCTTTAAACAATATCCAAATCATTTTCATAGAAAAGTTTCCATTAAATATAGTAATTTATATCCTTATTTGTTAATGGCCGGCATAACTTCATCCAATAATGTTTGTGAAAGTTTTAGGATCATTTTATACTCCTAATAACTTTATTTGTAACAAAAATTACCCAATTTTCCCCTTACCATGGTAACAAAAATTAACAAAGTTATTATTCATAGTGGAAAAAAATAAAAGGGACATATTTACTAAATTTTGAACATCAGATTAAAAATATGGAATCCATTTTTCATAATTAAAAATAACTAATTTTTTAAAATTAATTTAAAATTAATCTCGTTGACAAAACAAGAAAATGAGTTTTTATTTCCGTAAGTGAAAATGTCCAAAAGATTGAATTGTTTTTATATACAAATTCAATGTAAAATTGATTCCATTGAATTAAATTGGATTAAATGATAAAAAAATTATATAATTATAATTTAAAAATGAAATATATAATTTATCACAATAAATTGCTTTGATGAAAAATAAGGTTTCAATTAAAATTTATTATTTATTATTATTCATCAAACCATTAAAATTATCATAAAAATACCAATAATTCAACCAAATTATATTTTGAAATTATTCCTTAAAATAAGAATTTTATTTTCTAAAATATTATTTATAAATGTGTCAAAATCTATATTTAAAACAATTGTGTCATCAAAAGGCCGCAAAACAACATTTTTATAAAAATATATCTTTTATGCTTAAAATTGTATTTGTTCTTATATCATTTCTATAAAACACATAAGATTAATTTAAAATATTATATTGAATATTTTATATATATTTAATTAATATAATTCAATAAAAGTTTTTTTTTATAAATCACACTGGTTCATATTTAAATAATTTCTCAGAAAAATATTTCCTTTTATTTTAAAAAGTTTATTACATTCATTTATAATTACTTGGTAACAACATTATGCTAAAACAATAATTTAATAATTTAGTTAATCATGTTCATACCTTCCATTATAATCACTAGGTTATAATAGTCTTGTTTTAATAAGGGGTTAGGGGGAACACATGACATCATTGACTTATAAAAAACAAACGCCAAAAGAGACTAAAAGCTCAAGACTAAAAGAAACCCACACTACATGATAGAATCTCCTCCAAGAAACAAAAAACATTAAATCTAGCTTCCTCTATCAAAAAGCTGATCGGCCAGCTATCCCGTGCAAAAATGCACAGGCCTGGAACCGACAGCTGAAGCCATAACCTCTCAAACATCTGATTCTGAATAGCCATGGAAAAGTGAAAACCATTTCCATGCACCTCATCTAAAACATATTTCTTTTAGATAATTGGTCACAAAATATCTTGAGCAGCGTACCATCGAGGCTAAACACATTCAAACATTCAGGCATTCATAACACTGGATCACAAAATCAGTATTGCAAAAACCATCACACTAGGTAACTTGGTCTTCCACCTTGAAGCCATCGCGAAGTCACCCCGTCCAGTCACCATAACCAAAGCCAGATCCACCGCTTGACGAAAATAACACCGCACAAAAAATCTTCACCAATGATGTTTCACACAAACATAGTATTGCACATAACTCATGAAAAGGCAGTGTTGTGTGTAATGAAAGACATAAAGAAATAAAATTATTTTAAAACATATATATCATACAAATATATAGGTTTTACATTCTACCACATTAAAATTAATTTCACCCTATAAATTTGTCTTTGTTATCAAAGGTTTAATACATTTATGTTTTTTTCATGGAGATTCACATCATAAAAATGAATACTAAAATATCCTATTAAAAATGAATGTTGGAAACTTAATGGTTACCAAAAGTAACTCATAACTAGGTTTCCACAATAGATAACATACGTGAAAAGTAAAAACATAGACGTATAAGAGAAAACTAACTATAATGTTTTGATGGATAGAGATAGATTATATGGTCATTTGAAGGTTAATGGCCATAAAAACAAGGACAAAATAGTTCTAGAAATTGTCATTGATATATTAAAAAAGTATTACAATTGGATAACCTTTTATTTAAAAATCTATTGAGAGTAAATACTTACTTTATTTCATCTGATATATAAAATCTCACTCTTTAGTTGTTCCTTGATCAATCTCCAATTAATATTTTACTCTCATAAATGATGTTAAAATTTTAATACCTATAGAACTAGTGGATGATAATATTCATATTAGGATTACAAGTCATTCCATCTATTTCTAGTTATCATCATAAAAATGGTTAGAATCTGTTATCTAATATGAATAAATCCTTATATTGTGAGATAATACATTAATCACTAAAACTCATCCAAAGTTTAATATAAAAATTCCATAAATAGTTAACCTTATAACCCTTTCAAAAGATGAAAGTCATAAACATGAGAAATAAGGTCACCAAAGTTTTTCAAAAATTTCTTTGCATTGATCCCATGTACATCATAATGTAATCGTGTTTGTCACATTCCAAACAAGTGAATACCTTCATCATGTATTCTCTTGAAACATAGAAATTAACATAAATACTTATTGAAAACATTAATTACTTATTCTTAAAAATATTATTGGATATATTCCTTAAGTACAAAATGACATAAACTCCATCTATGATAGCATAAACTACTTTGTCGACAAATTATTAATCACTTCAAACATAATAATTACCATCCAATTTTACTTATTCATATCCTATTTATCATAATTAAAACACATTATATCAATAGTAGGAACATACTATGGGTTCTATTTAAATTAATATTTTGTTTCCCATGAATATAAATTTTCCATCAAATCACTTTTCTAAGTCTTCATCTCCATTCAACACACCCTTTTCAATCCTTAATGAAAAACTTATACTAAAAATACTTATATATCTCAAAATATTTTAATTCCAAAAGATATACACTTAAATAATATAACTTTATTATTAAACCACTACTCAAGCTTCATCATCTTAATCATTCCTAAAATATGAAATATGAACCATTTTTTAAGTTTATTGAATCTCAATATATTCATGCATCTTGTGTTTAATATAAAAAATACAATTTGAATAGCCCCTAACATTTACATGTTGTTTTAGGTCTCCTAATAATTAGTAGTGTAACCAATACTCATATTGCCTTCCATATTATCTACATTATATTTCAAGTAAGTATGTCTACTTGCATAAGGCCCATAATTTCGAAATCAGATACATTCAATTTTAATAATTTTCATTCTAGTCCTTGCTATTCCCTAAGACCAAATAGAATAGTGTGAGAAAATAATATTATAGTGTAAAAATAGATAACCATAAAAAAATTACTTATTGGATGGAAAAATCATTAAACCAACATTTAAATCAATTACACCTTAGTCTTATCGGTATAGGTATCCCTATAAATATCATTATAAATATCCATAGGAATATCACTAAATTTTTTATCCAAGTTTCCAATTGTTGACTAAACCATTTCTCTGATACCAACTACAACGACCCAAGATTAACATACATAGTCATTTCATAATTTTTTTTCATAAAATTTCATAAATTAAACAAACACATTCCCAAATACTGTATTAGTTTAGCACCTTTTGATACATGGAACACGTTATTCTAATTTGGTGGAAGATCTTCAACGATTCCCAAAAATATCATCCCATTTAGTAACCCTACCTAAGACCTTTGTTTATAATATGGGGAAAAGAAAACATAAAAAAGGGTGATATCAGATAATCATTAAGGGTATTAAAGGGAGATACATAAGCATAATCATGAACATAAGGTTTATGATTACATGATCATAAAATTATTAGATCATACCATATATATCAAAGATCAAATACATGATTCATTTAATAAATCATGGTAGCTCATAATATATGATTCTTAATGAAATAAATATCATAATCCATGAAAGAATAACATACGAATAAGACAAGGATTTTTTTTGAACACATAAATATGTAATATCATTCCTTATATGTAAAGGGGAACTTCCAACACATAATATAGCACTTCACAGTGTCTGTACCTAATGGGTAGGATACACCACCATCCCCAGTTGCATCCCTTTCCATGTAAGGGATCCGGTTTCCCCATCTTTCTATAGTGGATTGGGTTTCCACATCTTCCAAGAGTGGATAGAGTTTCAATATCTTCACATAGTGGATTAATCTTGTTTAACTTTTTCCATCATTATTTATTGAGATATAAATCATTACCCAATTCATTAGAGGGAGATACCAGTCTTGCCTATCACATAATGAAAACCATACATATGTGTTCCATAATAACATAAATCATATCAGAGCCCATAAAAATAAATAGGTTTCATAAAAATTTAATATTAACATAACTCATGGAAAATAAACATATACTATTAAGAGAAAGAATAAAAATTTTATCATTAGATAATATCCCAATTAAAACATATGAAACATCAAATATTATTGTCTTAGAAGGAAAACTATTTTAAAAGATGAGTTGAAAAAATTGTGGAGGAAAATATTCTTTCTATTTGAAAAAACACATTTTAAATCATAAAACATTTTGGAAACCCTTTTCCTTCAAAAATAATAAATGAATATTTGAACCATTTTAAACATATTTTAAATCAATATTCTTGAAAATTATTATAATATTATTTAAAACACTTTTAAATTTTGTTTAGAAAACATTGTTTTGATAGAACACAAATGTACAACTAAATAGGGAATAACATATCATTAAGACTAAAATATCATGAAAATAGTTAAATTAATTATAAAATATATGAAATGTAAGTATATACACCTCATAAGTGAATATTGATTCATAACATAAAATTTTTCTAAAATAATTAAAATTGAAATAAAAAATACCTTATCAATTTGGTAAATTTTGTACTGTAAACCCCATTAAGGAGAGATCATAAAATGAATATTTAAATGCCCATAAATTAAATTATAAGGATAATATAATACATTAGTTAGAATTATATATGTCACACAAAAGAAATAGGTGGTGAACATGGCTGGTATCTCACAGAAAATAAAATTACAACAGAAATCCCAAACCACTTTGTAATCAGTAAAAACGTATTCACCATGAAATAAAGAAAATTATATAGATATATAAATACCATAATATTCAGTTTAATAATCATAAAATATATTCATGGGTAATATATACACCACATAAAAGAAACAAGTAGTGTATATGGATTTTTTCCCATAAAACTAAATGTGAGACAAAAATCCATTACCTTATGTCTTGACTCTTTTAATACTCATTAAGACCTCCTATAAAATAAATATATGGTTCTTATACTTCTAATTGATAACTTTATTCATATATATAATACCATATATGATTTAATTATGACTTTATATTACCCACTTATTAACAATACCAATTTTATGTTATGTTTCGGGTAATAACCAGTTTGTTTCTCGTACATGTTTTTGACTTATAATTCTTAGTCCCCATACTTCGATCATAATTTTGTTATCACCAAAATAATAAATATGATATAAATATCATATATATAAATTATATATGTATTTATGTTTATCTATAAAATATATAAATAGAAAATGAAAAACATCATTCATGGAAATGGTAGGTCATATGTATGCATGAACGTTGATTCTGATTTATGTTATATTGAAACAATGAAATTAAATGAAATATATTTATATATATAATATCATTAATGTATTATTATTATTTCATAAATATCATATAATTTCACGAAAACTATCCTCAATACATTCCTTTTAAAGTGTGAATGAATCACATCGCTTTGAGGAGGTGGTAGTTCACACGTCCACAAATGAAGTTATCGTAATTCCACAAAATGGAATGAATGAAGGTATTTGTTATATAATAGTTCAAGAATAATAAATAAATCATAAATAAAAAATATATAACATAAAAAATAAAAATTTCATCATTATTCCGCACCATTAAATGGAGCAATTGAAGAATGGGCGACATCGGTTCGCAAGGCGATAGTCCATCATACACAGTAATGATGATTGCATATCGCATTTGATGGAAGTGTGTGTGAGTGTAGTTAAAACCATTAATATAAAAAAATATAAGTATATTAATGATACTTAGGTTTTTATATAAACATTAAATAAGAAAATTTAATGTGTCTATGTAATAAATATAACAAAAATGTTTGTTGATGAATGTTACATATTCTATGGGTATCTCCTTTTGATTTGCACAAAAGGAATTCATTGGTTGTCTTTCTATACAATGTAATGATTATAGGATGAAGGGAGGAATGTTTTAAGGATATTTGGATATATTTATTTTGAACCATATAGGTTCCTAAGTCTGAATAAAAGCTAATAAGAGGTTCCCTTTTATAAGAGATGGGTGGGTCACTTTGGGAATTTCTCAAAAGATTAATTTCTAATAAATTAAATATGATTAAAATTACCTCCAAATATCCCTTTATTATAATATAAGATATAATATGGTTTAATATAATCATCCAATATATTTGAGACAAGCTTTGGTGTAATTTTAAACCTTATCATTTTGCTTAACCCTTAGTTTATCCATTTTAATTTTACTATGGTAACAAATTTTTCAATACTAAGAGGATTTAATTTCGACTTATTAAATTCCAATTGGACCATAAATGGAAAATTTAGGATATTTTATACCATATATAATCATATTTTTCCTTATTTAATATTTTAGTGATTTCTAAATTATATAATAAAATATTTGTTTTTGAAAAATATCATAAGTGTCCATTTTAACCCTATCCATTACTTTGCATCTAAGAAAATAAAAACTTCAATATAACTTCAAAAAAAATAATCCTTTAACATGTAATATTAACCTAAAAAGATTTTTTTCACCTTATTTATTCAAATTATATTGCTTTTAATATTTATAATATCATTTAATTAATTGGTTTATTAATTGAATAATTAATATATAATCATTTTTTAATTATTTATAATAGTAATTTCTTCGCAAAAATTTAATATGATTTATATAAAACTTTAATAGTTCATAATAATATGTATAGTTGATCATATATTCTATGTATACCCATATTAAAAATATTATACTTATTACAAATAAGAGTGTGACATTTTGTCACTCTGTTGGAGTTTAATAATATCCAATCCATTTTCAAGGAAACATGTCCATTAATTTTTTAAATTTTGATACTTATGTGTTTAGGGTCAAATTAAATTCATAAAATAATTTTTTTTCAAGTGTTATGATCATTTTATAGTCTTCATCACTTTATTTTAAACTTAAATTACCCAAATTTTCTTTTACAGTGGTAATAAAATTTACCAATGTTACTATTCATATCGGAAAAAAATAAATGGGAAATATTTAATAACTTTTGGAAATATGAATAAACATATGGAATCAATTTTTTATAATTTAAAACATATAATTTTATAAAATTAATTTAAAATTAATCTCACTAATAGAACGAGAAAATGTATTTTTATTTTTTTAAGTGAAAATGTTTAAACGATTGAAATGATTTTATATAAAAATACATTGTGTAATTGATTCAAATTACATAAATTTTATTAAATGATAAAAAATTATTTAACTATAAAGTAAACCCAATCGAATATATAATTTAACACTATAAATTATTTTGATGAAAAAGATGTTTTCAATTAAAAGTCACTATTTTTCACTATTCATCAATTCATGAATGTTATTTGAAAAATACCCAAAATACAACCAATGTAAATTTTGATATTTCAATTTTAAATATGACTTATAATTTTTCAAATAAAATTTATAAGAGTAAAAAACTAGATTTAAAACAAGTGTGTAATCAAAAGGCAGAAAAACTGCCTTTCTAGAAAAATAATTCTTTTTTGCATAAAATTATATTTGTTCTTATATCATGTGTATAAAATAAAAAATATCAATTTTAAAAATTATATTTAATATTATATATATAATAAATATAATTCAATAAGAATTTTTTTTCTTTTGGTATAAAAGTCACTTGGTAATATATAATTATTTATTTAAAACATTTCCCTTTTTTAATAAGAGTTTTATATTAATTTATAACTAATTCTTCAAAGAGTGATGCGTAGAAAATAATTTCAAAATTCTACTAATCATGTTCATACTTTAAATTCTAATGTAAAGGTTATATTTTTGGTTTTTAAATATGTATAATAATAAAATGATGTTTCGTTGAAACTCGGTGTTTCATATAAAACAAACATAGATGGTGTCATGTATAATATTGGACATCCAGAAATAAAATTATTCATAAAAAATTATCTCATAAAAATATTAGGGTGTTACAGTATGTCATCAATATATACAACTAGGATAATTAAATCATTTTCATTAACCCTTTTATAACCAAATGGATCCCATTTATTCTTAATGAAACCAAACTATTTTATAGCATCATAGAATTGAATGTTCGATGACATGGATGCTTGATTCAATCCATAAATGTATCTCTAAAACATTAAAATACTTTTTTAATCACATTGAGTCACAATCCCTTCTATTTGTGTCATATAGACATGTTCATGAAGGTTCCCATTAAGGAAAGCGGTTTTTATGTGCATCTTCAAAATTTCATAATCATGGTAAGCTAACATAGAATGTAGAATTATGATTGATTTATACATTGAAACTAGTAAAAAGGATTCATCATAGTCAATTCCATGACATTGATTAAACTCTTTATCCACTAGAATTACTTTACAGGTATTTTCATAACCTTCCATGTCTAGTTGTTTCTTGAATACCCATTTTCACCTAATGGTATTTACATCAACTAGCACATCGAACAAAAACCAAACATGATTTTGATACATGGAATTCATTTCAAGATTAATGGACCTTTCCATATTTATTATTATAATCTATCTACTCCTTCTTTGTAGGATAGAGGCACATCATTTTAAATTAATAATGACTTTCCGTCATTAGAAAACCATATCTATCTGGTTATATTTCATGTCTTATGATCCTACACAGTGCTTGTACTTCAAGAAATACTTATTTACTAGGTACCTATTGAATATTTTCCTCTATTAACCCTTATGAATATTTATCTTTAACTTTATCCAAGTTAATCATGCTCCAAATATCATTTTTAGGATGTTATTTATCTCAAGAAAGAAAGTTTTTCTAGTGATGATGAATTTTTTTCTGAGGGGTTGTATAGTTAGTATCCATTTAATTTTTTAGATTAACCAATAATGATATACTTTCAGCCTTGGGGTACTCGTTTGTTTCCAGATAAGGCCTTGAGAAATGCCACACAACCCTATACATGTGTAGGTTAAAAATAGGTTTCTTTCTACTCCATAACTTGAAGGGGATTATTTTTTCCACTTTAGTTGGTATATAGTTCAATGTATATTCCATAGTTTGTAATGCATGTCTTGAAAAGGATAATAGAATATCTACATGACTTGTCATCAACCTTACCAAGTCCAACAATGTTTGATTCCTCCTTTCACATACACCATTCCACCTTGGTTTTTAAGGTATAATGAGTTGATATAGAATCCAAAAATCCTATAAAAAGTTGGTAAACTATTTATTAAGATACTCACCACATCAATCTGATCGAAGCATATTTTTCCAATTTAAAAATTTATTCTCTACTTCATTATTTAATTCCTCGAATCTCTTAAAGTACTCAGACTTATACCTCATTAAATAGACAAATCCATATTTACTCAAGTCATCATTTAAATATGTGAAGTTAGAATAATAACCTATATAGTTCACTAGAAATGGTCCACACACATTACTGTATACGAATCCTAGAATCTATCTGGTTTTTTCAAACTATCCAAAATATGGTGGTTTGGTCATTTTTTCTTATAAACAATCAGGTCATCGTTGAAGTTGTTTTATCTTAGAAGAGTCAAAATAATCACCCTGATAGAGCTTTTTCAGATTCTTATCATTTACATGACCAAGGTAGTGATTCTGTAGCTGTATGTTATATGAGTCATGTGAACATTATTATTTATCTATTTCTAATACTTGGTATTTTAAATTTAATAAACAAATACTATTATTTAAATGTGACATACCTAACATATATTTCCTTTATAAAATAAACATCATTTATTTCTGAATTTTAAAATAAAACCATATTAATATAGGCATGATATAGAAATTATGTTCTTGGTAACCATTGGTACATAATTTCAATCTTTTGAAATCAATATCATTCTCATTGGAAATGAAATATGGTAGTCACAAATAGATCGAGCAGCCAACTTCACACCATTGAAATCTCATAAATCCACCATTACTCTAGAATTATTTTAAAATCTACTTAATTATGATATTTGGATAATGATTTGAGAACCAAAAGATGTATCTAATACCCAATATGTAGTAATTTAAGGATTAAACTCAATAAATAACAAACCTTTTGATTCCCCTTTATTCAAGGTTCATTTCCTCTTACAGTGGCCTTGCTTTCCGCATAAAAAATAGACCGCATGCCTTTTCTTTCCCTACCTCTAGATATTTATGTTATTTTAAGTATGTGGCTTGGGATATTTAAACTAGTTATGATTCTTGGTCCCATTCACCTTTTTCTTCATTTTCTTATACACCATAATAACCACTGGTTTTTCGTGACCCATGTTCTTATCTACATTGAAAATCATAGTAAAATGTTCTAAAAGACTATTCTCATTATTTCCCAAATTATAATTAACGATAAAACTAGAGAAGTTATTGGGTAGTGAGGAATTTATGATATATGAGTGAAACTCATCTGGTAATTTAATCCATGTGTTGTCTAAGTGTTCAATATAGCCAATAATCTTGTCTAAATGAGTCCTATCTTGGGACAAATCTCCAATATTAGTTGCAAATATCGAATTATAGGTATCATATCTCTCTTGTTTCATCTTATCTTGATATAGATCATAAATGTGAGTCATTATGATATATGAATCCATATCGTCATGATGCTTCAAAAGTTCATTGTTCATATATGATAGTATACAACACTTAACATCTACAGTATCTTTAAAATGTTTCTCGTAGAGAGATAACTCTTCCTCACTGGATTCATTACTAATAACATCAAGAATATGTTATTCCAACACATATAATTTCGTTTCATGGTGTAGGATAACTCACAATCTCCTTTTACACTCTAGGAAATTTTGTGTCGATATGATGGTTATCCTTGTCAAGTATAGATCATAGTGATATGTTTGAAGTCTTATTGTTATTTCTACAAATTATTTGAGTAGAAATTTTGTGCCATATCTGATAAAATTTTGACAAATAAGTACTATATTTGTTATTCTACCACTATTTTATTGGAACACTATATCTCTCACCATTGTATTCAAAATATCATGTTTCTTGGACATTCATGTGGCAAAGATCCGTATTCCCCATCTCATTACCCAAACATTGGTTGGTCAAGTGGTTTTATGGTTCTTAGGTAGGAACTCAAAATTATAACTGCATTAACCCACTATTCATTGATTTTTTGAGTGGACTCCCAAATCCTCAAATCCTTAAATTTAATATCCTCATCCATTGCCTCTTAGTTACACCAAGGTCTTATTTGGTTGTCAACCCTTTATGGGAACTAAGTTAATTCAACCCAGCACTTCATGTTAGAATTACCCAATAACTGAAATCAACCCATCATTGGTTGGTCAAAATTTTTGAACTATGCATTGATTTTAACTAACGTAGAGGAAGGATATACAAACTTAATATTTATAATTGAGAGATTTCATCTTTTATGAGTAAATTTCCCATTATTATCTTTATCACATACTTTTTAATATTAGATAGATTTACTCAAGTGATTAACCATATCTCGGATAATATTTACACATAATACAATTGATTTTAGTTCTATCTTGAATGATTTTTAATTTCATTAATTCATGTGCGAAATATAAAAACAACCATAATGAAATAAAAATGAAAATTGATTGAAATAAATTAATTAAGTGGAATGATAATGATGTTTTATAATGATTAGTTTATCTATTATATGATTAACTGACCTTCTACCTGTGGAAAACCAACCTAAAACAATTACATTCTGTGTTTCACATTTCCACTTGTCCACCTACATATCTCTCTTGTATTGGTTTCTCCTTAGTTCAAAACTTGGACTACCTCTACTATCATAAGAGATCTATCTATTACATATGGTTTTACTAACAATAAAATTAGAGGAAGTAGTTTATATAATATAAACCATGGGAACGTAGACCATTACATAATAAGAGGTGAGATGGAAGATATGATAACAATTTAAATTAATAAAAAATTAAATTAATCCAATCACATACAATGGTACGGTATGAGATCGTGATCAGCCACATGAATTCAATGAATTTCACATTTAATAAACTCATAATTGAATTTTAATCATTATTATTTGAGATAAATAATTATCTGGTCAATTAGTTATCTCCTTTAATTTATCAATTATTCTATCTCAATTATCATAATAATTTTATAAAAAATATTTAAAATCAACAATTTACAAAAAAACATACCTCATAGGAAACATGATGAGTAGCCATATGAACTACCCAATATGCATTGTACTCATATACTGTTTACTCTTGAGACATGTCTCATGAACAACTTATCTCGTACATTCATAAAATGTACTATCGACTTATTTATTACAAGAATTACATGACTTCTTGGTCATGTATTATGATTCAGTTTACATAGAGTAATAATTGTAATATGACTCATACATGATATTCATATATGAACATTATATATATATATTTATTATACATTTATATATATTAAAACCCATCACATAGAATGTCCTATCAACTTAATGACCATATGAAATAACATTTTGATATGGTTTTCATATAATAATAAATTAACTTTTAATTCTTGATAATTGTTATAAATTAGAAGGAGTGTACAAGCCATGTACATGGTGTTTCTATTCTCACCGTCTATCTAAGACACATGCCAAGGGACTCAGTGTGTAAATTCTGACACATAAAAATATGGATTACATAGTGTATTCATGGTATATAGGTCATTTGGTCATCCAGTTACACAGTCTCTATCCATGTATGGTAGTTACGCGGCGTGTACTCCATTTGAACGTATTATAGGATATCCCTATCAACAAGAAGTATAAAATTTAAGGAACTACATGTAATAAATGTAGACACATTGAAATAATTCTCAATTAATTCTTAGAATATTGAACACTAGTACACATAATATACCTCCAGGTTACACAATGTGTACTCTTGTGTTGTCCAGCTAGATTACTTGACACCTCTATATGTGATCTTTAAATTTATTTTGAACATTAAGGTAACTTATTTTATTATATTTACAAGAAATTTAAGAGGAATAAGAAGATATAGCAATTCAAATTTAATAATGATTAAAATTTAATTGAAAAATAAATTACAAATTTATAAATCAATCAACGATCTTCAAATAATTATAAATATATATGATACCCCTTTGATACCAACTCAAGGTTTCGAGCACAGTAGAATCATGTGATGGTTCATGCCCTACATTTTTTTCATGGCCATTGATTAATCATAGTTTTACATGATAATTAACACTGTGATGAACATAATTTAATCAAATAAAAAAATAAGGGATAATATGCTAGAACTAAGCACAATATCATCACCTATTATTTATAATTAATCTAAGAAATTAAAGAATTATATTACATGAAATAATTTCTTAATTTATGGATCTGACAATGGAACTATATTTTACCATTAGTGTATTATTGGTATCAAGGGAAGATTCCCTTTAGAGTTGATCCACACGTTTTCCAAAAATCTCCAAATGTCTCTGTTGGAATCGTCATGTTCTAGCGTGGAAGATCCTAAAACTTGTGTTATTATCTTTTAATTTCCTTGAGAATCGCTTTCACATGATTCTATTTGATCTCTCTAAACTTTAGAGTGTATAATGAAGGATCTCTCTCTATTTGTGGGAGAATTTTGAGAGAGTGATATCTCTAGGGATTGATAGGATTCTCTTCAGCTACCTTCTTACACAATAAAAATGAAATTGGATCACTTGAAAAATAATATAACCGGTTTTATATTCCACTTGGTTTAGAAATAAATAATTTTAAGGGTTCCCCTTATTATTTATGTAAATGATGAGGAACCCCATATAAATAATTATATTATTAATATTATTAATTATTGGCATGTGCTACACTCTTGACTTAAAATTTAATAAAATTTAATCAAATTATATTCAATATATATTATTTCTCACTAAAACTATAAAATTGGACCCCCATTCCTGAAAAATACTTACTAAGTATTGAATAATCACTATTTATTTAATAAACAAATATCACACCATTGTTTTCTAACAAATAAATAAATATTATATTCCTTGAATAAAAAATAAAAATTTATTAAATATTTACCTTATATAATATTCCCTTGAATAACTGGTGATGGAATATATGTGATTAGGAAAACTTGAATAATTATTTTACCAAATTTTAGAATAATATTTATTCAACCTGTTGAATATAAAATAATAATAGATTATTTAACTAAGATTCTAGATACACTTCATGTGTGACCCTATAGGCCTTTTAGTGGAACTATGAGAAGTGACCTAATGTCCAAGTTTAGCCTCTACTCACTGTGTAATATAATCCCTTTATCATGGTATCTCTAATCAAGCTGGTAACGTGTTGGTATTATAAACCTATGTGCTTGATGTCTCTTTCTTTGAATTTTTAGAAATCAAACTTTTATATAGAACACCACGACCATGGACTAATTTTAGAAATATAATTTTCATTAATGGGTATGAGATATCAATTTATGTTAAATAATATAATGGAAAAATCTTTTCTCACATTATTCTTTAATGAAATTGAAGTGCATTGTGTTGCATTTATTGTCAATGAGACATGTTGTTGTCTTAGAATGAATGGATGTCAAGGAATCAAGATGTGAATGTCAAAGGATGTGATGGTGATGGTGGTGAAGGAGAATGGCCATGATACTAAGAGGCATGTCACTTAGGAGATTCACTAAGTGTCATAGAAGATGTGGTTGAAACATTCTCTAGTAAAATCTGACGATTGCTGAGCTGCTCTTTAAGTTCATAAAACTTGTATCCTGATGATACAAAGTCACAACAATGATAGAAGACCATGCATTGTATTGAAAATGCATGAGGAGATGAAAGGAGATCCATCCACACCTCCTAAGTGGATGAAGTGAGCTGAAGAAGTCCATGCACTATCACTTAGTGCTTAGTGCATGTGAATCAGAATATGTTCCAATTGATCTCTGATTAGATCAATGAATATTATTGAAGAAATATTTGATTCAGGAGCTCGGTTGAAGATGAAGAACCTTCGGAATTCCCTCCTAAGTTGTGAAATGTTGAAAAGTTATTAAGAACATGAGGAGGAGATGGGTAATTCCTAAGAAGAAGAAGAATAATGGAGAAGAGGAAATGGAGAAGTGGCATTTGGCATATTACACTTGGTACTTTGTTTTTATACAAAGTCACTTAGTGTTTTACACTAGCAAAAAATAGCCACCAAGGAAGGCCAGCCGAGGGTCATCACCCAAGGCTCATGTGGGACTCGAGGTCACCACGCCCATGGGGAACCCTCAGGCCAAGGCAGCATATCCTTGAGGCAGGGGCGCACCCAAGGACACCGCAAGGGCGCCAGGGGCACGCCCGGAGGAGCGCAGGGAGCATAGTGGGCGCTTGAAGCGCGCCCGCAGGAGGCAGAGTGGGCGCAGAGCGCGCCCGCAGAGAGAACCCGGTGCGGGGCGGCACAGGGAGGGAGGAAGTTCAACTGGGAGTTGAGCGGCAGCGGCATATTGATAAGCCGCGTGAAAACCGCGCCCCGTTTCGATGTGGGACGTGGAATTTTCACCCGGGAACGATCCTGGCCGCACGATCAATCGCGCGCCAGATCTCGGCCGCCCATCTAATCCGCCGCGGCCCAACCAGATCGCGGCCGTCCGATGTATCTCCTCGTCTGATCCGACGGCCGTGGCTTCGTCCTCAACCTCGAGCTCAGCCGAAGCCACCCGCGAGCTCCGCTGAACCAGGCGCCTTCCCAACGACTATTTCGAGCTCCCGACCACCTCTGAAGGAAGTAAAGCGTCCATTGAGATCGTCTGGCCACACTGAATACATCCATGCCTTAAAATTGACCTGCATGCACGAAATGGAGAATCTGATGTCCGGCCGAGGCAAACCGAAGGTGCCGAGGCTTCGGTGAGTTCGTGCCTTTGCATGAATTAGGCTTCAACAGAGGCCGTGCATGCGTTAAAAATCGCATGCACGTGAGGAAAAATAAATAGAGAACCCGCGTGAAACAGAGGAGCAAAATAAAGATTTGGAAAGTTTTTAAAGATCCGAAGATCTCGGGATTTCAAGATTTAACACGCGGATGATTCGGGCATCTCTCTGCCTATAAAAGAAGAGCTAGAGGCTCTCATTTTGCTTGCTGAAACCCTGTTGAAAATCCGAGTCCCGTGAGAGCTCTGCCTCGCGAAGTTGAAGCCCCGCGCATCCCACTTGCGCGGCTGTTGTTCTCGGTGCCACTTGAGGCCCGAAGGAGCCCCCTGCGCGCTATCCTTTGCGCGACAGGAAGGAGGAAGGGTAGCTCGACCTTGCGCACCCCCTCTGTGCACCGTGCCTCCTTGCACGGTTTGCACCTGCGTGCCCGCGGTGCCCTGCACCCGTGGCTTGCGCGGCCCTTGTGGCTTGAGCCTTGCGCGGCAGTGTTGAGGAAGAGAGGCCGCGCCTCATACCTTGTGCATCTGTTGAAGAAGAAGTTGCCCGCGGCTCAACCAGGACCTTGCGCGCCTTCATTTGTGTTGGTATACAGGTGTGAGCAAGAGGAGGCTGAGGCCTTTGTGCCTTTGTGTGCAAAAAGAAGAGGAAGGCCGTAGCCTTGTGAAAACAAAGAAAACCATCTACGGACAGTGGGTGTGTGCCAATTGAAGGAGAGTGCATACTTGGTGTGTGTGTGCAAAGTGGGAGAACACCCTCTGGGATGATTGAATTTGGGCAGTGTGTGTGCAAAGTGGATAACCCAATCCGTAGCCTTGTGTGGGTGAAGTGAAGACCACACCTTAGTGTGTGTGTGCAAAATTGAAGAACCACCTATGGGTTAAGTGTGTGCAACAACAATAAGAACATGCCAAGTTTAAGTGTGTGCAAAACGTGGAACAAATTGTGTGTGCAAAATAAGTGAAGGCCGAACCTTAGTGTGTGCTAAGTGGTGTATACACACTAAGAAGGAGAAGAAGGAGAATACTCACACTAAAGTAGAACACACATTTATGTGTGTAAACAAATTGAATTAATTGTGTGAAGTTCAAAGAAGGTGTGTGCTTAAAGAGATTACACCCTTTGTGGGTCTACTGCACCAAGAAGAGGAAAGGGAAAGTGCATGCATGCATGCATGCACGTGCACACGTGAACAGTGCTAAATCAGTGGTGTGCATCTGAGGAGTCCAAGACTTGAAGATCTTGAAGATATTGTGATGCCATGCATTCAGTGCATGATGTTGAAGTGAACTGAGACTGAGCCAGACTGAAGTTAAAGAAATTGGTTGTCTGAGTTTTCAGTAGATTGAGAAGGCCCTGATCATCACAAGTGATCAGAGGTACAGAGCAAGGCCAGCAGTCTTTATCCCAGACTGCTGAGGATACTTGAAGAAGACCTTAAAGTGAAGAAGAGTTACTCGTGCGACTCGAGGAGCCAGGAGAAGACCCTGTGGGACTCAGGGAGAAGAAGTCTTCAGTGGGATTCTGGAGCAGGCCAGTGGGACTCTGGTAACACTGTGTGAAGCAGTATAAAGACCCTCCTGTGGGACTCAGGAGAGATACAGTGGGACTCTGTATCGACCACTGTAATTCTAACAAGTTATAATGGGAGAATCCATGCTGAGAGAGCATGGCAAGGATGTAGGACTTTGGTGCCGAACCTTGTAAATCCTTGTGTCCTGTGCCTTTTCATTACTGCATTATCCGGGAAAGGTTGAGAGATACAAGAAGAGTGGATCGAGGCTTTAACCAGCCATAGAGGTTTAATTGATTAATAATCAATTAGTAAAAAGATTTTAATGGATCACTGATTCACCCCCTCCCCCTCTCAGTGATTCACACTGATCTGGGCACTTCAATTGGTATCAGAGGGAGGTTACCTCTAAAAGATCCAAGAGAGTCTATATGGAGTGCAGAATTGAGGAAACGAGCGACCAGCCTCAAATGGAGATATCTGCCAAGACTCAGAAAAATAGAAAGAAGAAACAGGCCAAGAAGATGAATAAAGCCTGTCCTAGCTGTGATGAAGTTGAAACAATGAATGATCTTCAGAGTGCACTCAAATATCTTCAGAAGACAGTTCCCATGGAAGTGGAAAAGTGTATAGCTACAGGCATCCATGATCTTCAAGAAGAAAAATCACAGTTAGAAGAAGAAGCCAATGCTATGGAAGATCAGCTGGCTAAAAGGGTTGGCATAACCAACACTCTCAGAAAGCTGGTAAATGCCAAAGATGAAACAGTATCTCTTTGCAATGAAAGATATGAGGACACTACTGATGAATTGCAAAGAAGTCTTTCTGAGAAAGAATTCTTTAAAGTAATGGTCAAAGAAGTTTTCCATGCACTGGAAAAGAGGCACAAAGTGTCAATGGTTGTCAAAGATGCTCAACTAGAAGACAAAGTCAAAAGGGTGAAGGAGCTGGACAACTCATTGCTTGAAATGAAAAAGGTGCATGAAGACCAGATAAAGCAGCTGGAAGAGAAATGGGAAGGAAGGCTAAGAACTATTGAGGATGAGAAGAACTCCCTCAATATGAAATGCTTAGAACTGGAGGTGATATTGAAAAATCAGCAGTCACCCAAAGCCAAAGACTCCCAGTCAGCTGAAAGGAGAAATGTTGCTACTCAAGTATGCATTGAGCAGGATGATTCTAAAAGAAAGACATCCTCTAGTGAAAGTGCAACAACTTCTAAAAAGAAGGTACCATCCATACCATCTTGTACTCATACTTCTAAAAGTGTTTCTACTAAAAGTGCAGGATGGAAGAATGATTCCAAACAAGTATGGATGAAGAAAATGAAGAAGCAGAGCTCTCCTGAAGCAGCACAACAATTCAAGACAAGAACCCAACAATCAAAAGGACTGAAGAGGTCAAGATTTGTGGGTCAGTGTTGGTGTTGTAACAGGTATGGGTATTTTGCAAAGGATTGTTGGTACAATCCACTGAATGCCAAAGCACTGAGGAAGCCCATGCCAAGGGGGAGCAAGCCAGAGGAAAAGAAGCAACATCCACAGGTCCAGAGACATCTGTTTACTGCTAACAGATTTGGATTACTTGACAACATCTGGGATGATTGCAAAAGTGGTCAAAATGATACATGTCAATCTCCAACTGTATTCAAAGATGAAAAGAAGAGAAGATCACTGAACCTGGCTAAAAAGGGATCCTTGGGAAGCAAGAAGAAGAAAGTGGAAGATGCTCCCAAGAAGAGTTTGAAGAATGAAGAGAAGTCCTTGGAATTGAAATCCATAAAGGGTGATGCATCCAGAAGGACCACCAAGAAATGCTTCTACTGTGGAAAGAAAGGACACATCATGGACCTTTGTAAAGAAGCCATGAAACTAAACAGAAGCCAACTGTACTCAAACAGACAATCAATCCAGAAGAAGAAGGGATTGATTGAAAATAAGTTGCCTAAAAAGGGTGGCTTAGCAGTATCAAAAGAACCATGTGGAATATCCAGAACTGAGGCCACACTTCCAAGTGACTTACTAGTCATATGGCCAAATCAGTTGCAACTTGCCAAAGATCTACAAAGAGCTGAAGATGAAGTACTGCCAATTGCTAAAGCAAAAGAGAAGAAGAAGATTTCACATGAAGATGTTTTGAAATCCACACCAGCACAAACATCATTGAAGATCAAATGTGCAAGTGTGAAGAATGGTGAAAATGGGACATCTCGGTTGAGAGAATCTTCTCAACCTTGTTGTTCACATTGATGAACCAAGGAGGTTCCATCTTATTCCCTTATACATTGGTATTTACATGTGCTAACAATGCAGGGAATTGAAGATGATGATCATTCTCAGCTGGAGGATGGTTTTGATTGAATGGAGTGCACCCCTTGAGGGGGAGCCAATCTAGAGAAGATGGTATTGTAAGATTTAATACTATCTTGAGAAAAGCTGAAGGTATTCCAATCATACTTTCATCCTTTGTTTCTTAATTGAGTTTATCTTGTCAATTAAGGGGGAGTATGGATTGAAGGAAAGTAGATGAAAGGGGGAGCTTTATCTTTGCACTGAACTTTCTAATGAGTTTTGTGAAGTATGTGCAGGATTTAGCAATTCATTGGTATATCTGAAAAATTTCAAACCCCTAAGCATGATCTCACATGTACAGTGAATTTTGGACAGCTTTGAATTCCTTGGTCATATCACTCTTGTTTTCTACACCGGGTTAGCCCAAGTAGACTTAGAGCTGATTTACTAAAGGTTCATTGCTCAAGTGAACATGTGACATCATCCCTCTCTTAGTGCTTTTCAAGAAGATGCTATTCGAAGGGAGGAAGAGATATTTTTGAAAGAGAACCACACCACACCTTTGCATTTGATTACCAATAAGGGGGAGAAATATTGGCACACATATTGACCCATTCATATGTGCTGAAGGAGTGTATTGACAACAAATACAAAGGGGGAGATTGAAGTGCATTGTGTTGCATTTGTTGTCAATGAGACATGTTGTTGTCTTAGAATGAATGGATGTCAAGGAATCAAGATGTGAATGTCAAAGGATGTGATGGTGATGGTGGTGAAGGAGAATGGCCATGATACTAAGAGGCATGTCACTTAGGAGATTCACTAAGTGGCATAGAAGATGTGGTTGAAACATTCTCTAGTAAAATCTGACGATTGCTGAGCTGCTCTTTAAGTTCATAAAACTTGTATCCTGATGATACAAAGTCACAACAATGATAGAAGACCATGCATTGTATTGACAATGCATGAGGAGATGAAAGGAGATCCATCCACACCTCCTAAGTGGATGAAGTGAGCTGAAGAAGTCCATGCACTATCACTTAGTGCTTAGTGCATGTGAATCAGAATATGTTCCAATTGATCTCTGATTAGATCAATGAATATTATTGAAGAAATATTTGATTCAGGAGCTCGGTTGAAGATGAAGAACCTTCAGAATTCCCTCCTAAGTTGTGAAATGTTGAAAAGTTATTAAGAACATGAGGAGGAGATGGGTAATTCCTAAGAAGAAGAAGAATAATGGAGAAGAGGAAATAGAGAAGTGGCATTTGGCATATTACACTTGGTACTTTGTTTTTATACAAAGTCACTTAGTGTTTTACACTAGCAAAAAATAGCCACCAAGGAAGGCCAGCCGAGGGTCATCACCCAAGGCTCATGTGGGACTCGAGGTCACCACGCCCATGGGGAACCCTCAGGCCAAGGCAGCAAATCCTTGAGGCAGGGGCGCACCCAAGGACACCGCAAGGGTGCCAGGGGCACGCCCGGAGGAGCGCAGGGAGCATAGTGGGCGCTTGAAGCGCGCCCGCAGGAGGCAGAGTGGGCGCAGAGCGCGCCCGCAGAGAGATCCCGGTGCGGGGCGGCACCGGGAGGGAGGAATTTCAACTGGGAGTTGAGCGGCAGCGGCATATTGATAAGCCGCGTGAAAACCGCGCCCCGTTTCGATGTGGGACGCGGAATTTTCACCCGGGAACGATCCTGGCCGCACGATCAATCGCGCGCCAGATCTCGGCCGCCCATCTAATCCGCCGCGGCCCAACCAGATCGCGGCCGTCCGATGTATCTCCATCGTCTGATCCGACGGCCGTGGCTTCGTCCTCAACCTCGAGCTCAGCCGAAGCCACCCGCGAGCTCCGCTGAACCAGGCGCCTTCCCAACGACTATTTCGAGCTCCCGACCACCTCTGAAGGAAGTAAAGCGTCCATTGAGATCGTCTGGCCACACTGAATACATCCATGCCTTAAAATTGACCTGCATGCACGAAATGGAGAATCTGATGTCCGGCCGAGGCAAACCGAAGGTGCCGAGGCTTCGGTGAGTTCGTGCCTTTGCATGAATTAGGCTTCAACAGAGGCCGTGCATGCGTTAAAAATCGCATGCACGTGAGGAAAAATAAATAGAGAACCCGCGTGAAACAGAGGAGCAAAATAAAGATTTGGAAAGTTTTTAAAGATCCGAAGATCTCGGGATTTCAAGATTTAACACGCGGATGATTCGGGAATCTCTCTGCCTATAAAAGAAGAGCCAGAGGCTCTCATTTTGCTTGCTGAAACCCTGTTGAAAATCCGAGTCCCGTGAGAGCTCTGCCTCGCGAAGTTGAAGCCCCGCGCATCCCACTTGCGCGGCTGTTGTTCTCGGTGCCACTTGAGGCCCGAAGGAGCCCCCTGCACGCTATCCTTTGCGCGACAGGAAGGAGGAAGGGTAGCGCGACCTTGCGCACCCCCTCTGTGCACCGTGCCTCCTTGCACGGTTTGCACCTGCGTGCCCGCGGTGCCCTGCACCCGTGGCTTGCGCGGCCCTTGTGGCTTGAGCCTTGCGCGGCAGTGTTGAGGAAGAGAGGCCGCGCCTCATACCTTGTGCATCTGTTGAAGAAGAAGTTGCCCGCGGCTCAACCAGGACCTTGCGCGCCTTCATTTGTGTTGGTATACAGGTGTGAGCAAGAGGAGGCTGAGGCCTTTGTGCCTTTGTGTGCAAAAAGAAGAGGAAGGCCGTAGCCTTGTGCAAACAAAGAAAACCATCTACGGACAGTGGGTGTGTGCCAATTGAAGGAGAGTGCATACTTGGTGTGTGTGTGCAAAGTGGGAGAACACCCTATGGGATGATTGAATTTGGGCAGTGTGTGTGCAAAGTGGATAACCCAAGCCGTAGCCTTGTGTGGGTGAAGTGAAGACCACACCTTAGTGTGTGTGTGCAAAATTGAAGAACCACCTATGGGTTAAGTGTGTGCAACAACAATAAGAACATGCCAAGTTTAAGTTTGTGCAAAACGTGGAACAAATTGTGTGTGCAAAATAAGTGAAGGCCGAACCTTAGTGTGTGCTAAGTGGTGTATACACACTAAGAAGGAGAAGAAGGAGAATACTCACACTAAAGTAGAACACACATTTATGTGTGTAAACAAATTGAATTAATTGTGTGAAGTTCAAAGAAGGTGTGTGCTTAAAGAGATTACACCCTTTGTGGGTCTACTGCACCAAGAAGAGGAAAGGGAAAGTGCATTCATGCATGCATGCACGTGCACACGTGAACAGTGCTAAATCAGTGGTGTGCATCTGAGGAGTCCAAGACTTGAAGATCTTGAAGATATTGTGATGCCATGCATTCAGTACATGATGTTGAAGTGAACTGAGACTGAGCCAGACTGAAGTTAAAGAAATTGGTTGTCTGAGTTTTCAGTAGATTGAGAAGACCCTGATCATCACAAGTGATCAGAGGTACAGAGCAAGGCCAGCAGTCTTTATCCCAGACTGCTGAGGATACTTGAAGAAGACCTTAAAGTGAAGAAGAGCTACTCGTGCGACTCGAGGAGCCAGGAGAAGACCCTGTGGGACTCAGGGAGAAGAAGTCTTCAGTGGGATTCTGGAGCAGGCCAGTGGGACTCTGGTAACATTGTGTGAAGCAGTATAAAGACCCTCCTGTGGGACTCAGGAGAGATACAGTGGGACTCTGTATCGACCATTGTAATTCTAACAAGTTATAATGGGAGAATCCATGCTGAGAGAGCATGGCAAGGATGTAGGCCTTTGGTGCCGAACCTTGTAAATCCTTGTGTCCTGTGCCTTTTCATTACTGCATTATCCGGGAAAGGTTGAGAGATACAAGAAGAGTGGATCGAGGCTTTAACCAGCCATAGAGGTTTAATTGATTAAGAATCAATTAGTAAAAAGATTTTAAGGGATCACTGATTCACCCCCTCCCCCTCTCAGTGATTCACACTGATCTGGGCACTTCAGAAATATTACTCATGGAACCCCCAACGTATCATACCTCACTGTAAACATATGTCAATATAGTTTTCATCAATACATTAAATTATGTGACTTATAATACTCATTAATAATAATAATGAAGTCTATGGATCAATACACATGTCTACAAATAGGAACATTTAATGAAACATATAAATATGGATTTATTTCTTTTATGATGTGTTCTCATAATATTCTACACTATACATTAACAAGGGCATACACCATAAGAAGGTCCATCAAAGTCTTATGAGTCTCCAACCCTAAAGGCCTATAACAATTGTGTCCCTAAAATTATATAATTAGGAAATATAACATATATTTAAGAATATTGTTGTGGCACTACTGGTTTCTCATAATAGTGAGGAACTGTTACAACCTTTTAGTGCGACACCTACTCTTAGGACATTATAACAAACTAAGTCACATAGAAGAAAACTCATATTTCTATAAATATTTTATTAATATTATAAATATGAATATATGTTTCCATAGTTTAAATAGAATTTGGTTCTAGGGCACAGACTCCAATAGTGTGGGTAACCATATTAGAGGGATACATGGGGGAATATGCATTTTCATGGTTTGTCTAAAAATGATAGATTCATTATAAACATTGTATCCTTCTTTTTGGTAGGAAGTGGATATAATAGGGTTATTGTATGGTTTTTCTAACCATGTAGAAAAACCACGAGGTTTCTCCAGATCATTAAAAACATGGGTTCCCCTATTTCCCTTATGGTATTTTATGTTCCTCACCCTCATTTATCCTCCACATCATGTGAATCACTCCACCCATGGATTTGGAGTTTCATCCCCAGGATTTGGTGGATTCCCCTTGATTTCATGGTTGTTGATATTGACATAAAACCTTTATTATTTCTCTTTCCATCACCCTATTCTACCTTTTTTCTTTATCTTTCATGGAATAGTGAAACCCTATCATCCCCCATGGTTGAATATAGGGTCGTTAATGGTTGTTTTGGTTTATTTTCATGTTTTTTAGGTGTTTGAGGACTTACCCTGCCAAAAAATTGGGTTTACCATCATGTGTGATAGGTTTCAGATTGATTTCCAATATGTGTACCTATTTATGGGTGTTTCAATGTCTATCGATTGATTTTTTTCTTCACATTTGGTTTTTGTTTGTCAAATTCATTTTAAATTAATTTATAATTTATTCTTTTTCATATTTCAAAAGATTAATGGTTTACATTGGAAATTTTATGTTTTAATGTGGGGTTTTCAAATTGATTTTGTTTTAATGCACCCCATGTATTTTTTAAAATGAATCAATTGAGGTTTTATACTTTTAAATGGATTTTTAAAGGGTTTTCAAAGATGAATTTTAAGGTTTTGATTCTTGAGTTGAAATGAGAATGTTGGTTTATTAAATTATATTTTTTAATTGATTTTATGAATGGAACTTATTGATTTGTATATTTTTGGCATGGAGTAACACATAGTAAACCTTTTGTATTTGTTTGTGGATAAATTATACAAAGAGTGTGATGCACAAGGGACTGACGGAGCCTTTGTAGGTAAGACTATGTAAGCTTCAAAAACATTTTAAAAGGGACTGAAAGACCCTTTTGATTGATGACTGAGAGATATTATAGAAATTTGACTACGGGACCACATGAGTTATTGGAATTTTATTTCCCATGTTGTTTATTTTTTATACCTAATTTGTAATGACCCAAACATTCATTAATGAAAATTTCTATTGATCTAATTAAATGTCTCATTATGTAAAATGTTTATATAAAATGTGAACTTCTTTGGTTTTATGTTTTTGGATTTTAAAATACCTTTAAGAATTGTGACTGTTTCTAATATAGTCATTGAATAGTGGTCACATGATTAGTATAAATATAGGGATTTAATAAATCCAATTTACATAGATAAAGGAAGTGATGGCCTCATCCAGTAGATTTTCCCTGTATGAATCCCATTTTTTGGAGCTTGTAAATGAGGTGGCGTCATTGGGATTAGGTCTGGACCAATCCCAATTCGAGCTTCAACATGTAAATCTTGAACGAAACGACCTACGAAATAAGTAGAAGTTTATTGAGATTACCACCTGAGCAATGTTATCTGAGCCACCCCAAGAGTCTGTCACCATCTCACACCTTACCCTTCGGTCTTATGTGGGTGTTATAAGTGGTTTTGTAAAAATACTTTATCACTATGAATATGTGAATTATTTTTTATATAATATTTAATATACATTTATTTTAATATTGTTACTTTTTAAATAATTGTTTAAGCGCAAATAGAATTTTTAATTAATATTCAACTGAGAAATCTATTTTGGTGAATTAAAAGATTTTTTTAATAAAATATTTTTTTAATAAAATATTATTATTATTATTAAATTAATTTTTTTATTAAATATAAATGGTCGTATAAGTTTATGAATGCAATTGTAATTTTTATTAAGGTTTGGAAGCCATTTTTGTCAAAACTCATGAATTTTCGATAAATGTCTGTTGTTATTTTAAAATTAAAATTTCACATATTTAAAAAATTATTTACATAAAATTAATATTATTTTTGGAATCAGGAAGTTGAAATTATCCAATGGTTAATTTTTCATAATTTCTTGAGACAATCAAATGTTTAGGAAAAAATTAAATACCGTTTAAATATATAATGTGTTTTATAACATCATAATGACCCAATAGTGATGTAACAAAATACTATAAATGATATGTTCGGAAAATATATGTTTTATCATTAAAATAATATTGTTTTAGGTTTTATTTTTTTTTACAAAACATTAGTGGACCCTCTAAGAGTTATAAAACATTTTCACTTTTTTAATGAATTTCCTTGAGAGTGTGACTCACCTCAACATAATCACCCAAAATATTTTAACAAGTTTGACCATTGTCCTTATAAAATATTTTTTTCACTCCCATTTAGAAAAAACCATGGGAAAAACCCATGGTATGGTTTGGGGAATTGATTAGTTTAATATGTGGTGACCCAAACCTAAATAATAATGAATTCTCTATCCTTTCCTATATAAACCCACAAAACCTCCCACATCCACTTCACTCAAATCCTTTGGAGTTCGTCCAAACTCTTCCCTCCTCTCTCTAGAACCATTACAAGGCACCCCAAGCTCCCAAGAAGTCTCTCTCAAGCCTCTCCCAAGCCTTTGGGATCACACTTCAAAATAAGGGATTTTCTCTTTTCTCAGTTTTTTCCAAGTTTCTTAATATTGTTATGATCTTTTGTTTTCAGTTATAAATGTTGTGGTATGATTTTTAACCTACCACATACTTCCCTCTTTATGTTTTAAATGATGATATACCTATTTATCTCTCATTAATGCCTTTCCTGTACACTCATTAACATGCCAAAATTCCGTAAGGAAATTCTCTCTTCTCATTCACGTTCAAGAATTTGTTTTTTTATTATGAATCTAATTTCCATTACATTTGTTGGGAAATGTATCTATATGAAACCCTTAATGTCAATTTAATTTTCATATTATGAGACACCCATTTCTCTCCCATCAGTAATGTTTATGAATTCCTATGTCACGCCATTACGTTGCTGAAATTGAACCACGTTTTTACAAGATAATGTTATTGTGTAGGGAATACCATGCCCATTTATCTATCAAGGGTATTCACTTTTATGCACATTTATGTATTGATTATGGTGTTTCATGTATGAATTCAACATTTCCTTTATCGTGGAATAAATGATAAGGTTTAATGAATCCATGTTATATGATCCATGTAACACATTTATGCATGAAATGGAATGTTTAAGAAGGGTGTGACTTGATAGCACTCCAATGCAATGGGTAAAGATAGGTATCATGATATATAAAGTACAATGAGGGATTACTAATATAAATAAATTGAAATGAGGGTTTACTAATTATAAATCAAGTGCAATGAGGGTTTACTCATGCTCCCTATGCAATAATCCTCAACCCATGCTATTTCCTTGTTAAATGTTGTTGCCACATTTCCATTTTATATTAATAATGTTATATAATGCCTTTATGTTAATTATTATCTTATAAAATATTGATATGCCTATTTCATAAAATGTATTGTATATTTCATGTTACGCCTTTTTCACTCCCTTATTGGGCTTTATAGCTCACCCTTTTCTTATGCATTTCCTCTGGTTATCCCATGAAATGATAAGTATGAGGGAATGTAATGGTAATGTAAAGGGTGTTTTCAATAAGATATTGCATCCTATGATTTAAGTTGTTATGTAATGTTCCTAATCCCTAAAGACACTAGACCCCTAGATATTCTATGTTTTATCATGTGAAGTTTTCTATGTAATGAATCATATTTAAGTGTGTAATAAAGATCAGTGTTTTCATAGGTGGTATCAGAGGACAAGTTTACTTATTTTTGGGATTAGTATTATAAAAACCTAGTAAATCCTTAGAGACAATAATATATATAATAAACACATCCCTAAATTTTGGTGAGTATTGAGTAAGTTTTCTATCAATAAAATATATCCTTGCCTAGATACGAGAAGGTAGAGGCGGTTCTGGAATAGATGTACCTAGGGGTGGAAACCCCGACAAGGTGATTCAGGCTTGACCCAGGGTATCCTGGTACACGCAATGGGCCTTGCTACACTCTTGGTTATGACACTCCCGGGGGATATGCATTGGAAAATTCACAAACTTAGTAAGAACCCTTATTAAGGGAATTAAAAGAAAATTCCCCGAAGAATATATGTTATAAAGTATATCATTAATAGCATAGATTAAATCTTATGGATTCATAAGTTAAGGAAATACAAGTTATTTATAAGACAGCTATTTTTTTCTTTGGATTACCCTTTATGTGTTACCCCTAACATTCCTTTTATTCTTGACAATGGCTGATAATAGGAGGACTCGGGCTAACAATAGATGTGAAGATCAATGTGATGAAAGCGCTAATGAGATTCCCAATCCGATGGGAGTGGGAATCACGAACATTGTCACGCTTCTCTCATAGTTAAATCAAGATTAGAAAACAAACATGGGTAAAGAGAAACATTAAACCTCCCTAAGAAAGAACAAGTTTCTATCGAGAGCTTAATAAGACTAAGTCCTACTACTTTTAATGGATCATCTGATCCCTCAATCGCGGAACAATGGATCACTTCCATTGAAATGATCTTCTCCACACTTCAATGTTCCAAAAAAGAGAAGTTTCTTCTGGATGCTTATCATATGGAAGGTGAAGCCAATCAATGGTGGAAATCGATCAAAAGCACAAATCCCGAGGAGGAGATCGAGGCGTTGGAATGGAAGGAAATACAGAATATGTTTTTTGATAAATATTTTCCATGCACCCTCCAACTTAATATGGAAAGGGAATTCCATTACCTCAAGAAAAAAGACGACAAGTCTATCATAGTTTATGAGAAAAACTTCACAAGGCTTGCACAATATGCATATGGCTTTGTCATTACCCAAAAATGCAAGGTTGACCCCTTCTTTGGTGGGTTGAAACCTAGCCTATGGAAAGACCTGGTGATCCGTGACTTCAACAACTATGAGGAAATTGTCTGATGTGTCCTCCAAGTAGAAATGGAAACCGGGTAATCTCAGGGGTATCAAGGGGATAATAAACATAAGGTGGACATCAATTCTGGAACTCTTATTGATAAATCCAACGGTGATAAGAAAACACATCACCGAACTTGCCAAAGATATGGAAAGAATCACCTTGTAAATTGCCTGAAGGGGACGAGGAAATGCTTTAGGTGTGGAATAGAATGGAACCTAGCTATTAACCTTCGAAAAGAGAATCTTGTGTCTGTGAAAGATGAGAGGAATTCTCCGTTCGACTCTAAGTGCATTTTTCATTGATTCAACTGTAAAGAACCAAAGCACTTTGCAAATCAGTTCCTTAAGACAAGGTTTTTCAGAGGCAACCAACAACCTATGAGGCAGCAAGAGTGATCTTTTTCCATCACTATCGCTGAAGTGATCCCCAAAAATAAAGTGGTGAAAGGTATGCTAGATATTCATTCTATAATGGAGAACATACGTTTTGATTCTAGTTTTATGAATTCTTTTATATCCCGAAATTTTAGTAGATCAATCCTAGTACCCCCACAAATAATGGATGTAAAGATATAGGGGAGTATATCAAATGGGGAAATCATTACATCCCATGAATATAGCTCCTCCCCTGTCATAATCTGTGGACTAAACTTCCCAGCTAACCTTGTCACACTCCCTCTGGTGGAATTTTATGCAATTCTCAACATGGACTGGCTTTCTTTATATAGATCCAACATAAATTATCGTGAGAGGGAAATCACTCTCCATATGGAGAATCGACCCCCGATTTTATACAAGTGCAAGGTGGAGGATGAATCTTCATTAGCATAATCATCTCAAGCATGGATATTACAGACCTATGAGCATGCATATCTAGCTCAGATGATTGAGTCGAAGGAAGCAACCATCCTTGAAGACATGCCTATTGTGAGGGAATTTTCTAAAGTGTTTCCCAAGGAATTTCATGGTCTTCCTCTTAGAAGAGATGTTGAATTCACAGTTGATCTTATACCTGGGGAATTACCGATATCCAAGAATCCATATAGAATGGATGTTCTGGAACTTGAGGAGATGAAGAAATAACTATAGTAGAATCTAGATAAAGGGTTTATACTCCCAAGTGCTTCACCATGGGGTTCACTATCCTCTTCATTAAGAATAAGGATGGATCAATGTGCCTTTTCATTTATTATCGTGAGCTTAACAAAATCACTATAATGAAAAAGTCTCAGAATCCATGAATTGATGACTTGTTTGATGAGCTGCATGGAGCATAATACATATCCAAGGTGGATTTTCGGTCGGGATATTTTCAAGTAAGGGTGAAGATGGAAGATATCCCCAAGACTACTTTTTGTACAAGATACGAGCACTATGAATTCATAGTAATGACTTTCAGGCTCACTAATTCCCCATCAATATTCATGGACATGATGAATAGAGTCTTTATAGATTACCTCAACTAATTTGTGGTAGTATTTATAGATGATATTCTAATATAGTCCAAAACCAATGAGGATCATGTGGACCATCTAAGAACTATACTAGAGACCTTGCAGAAGGATAAGATCTATGAAAATTATAGCAAGTGTAAGTTTTGGTTGAAGGATGTCTCATTCTTGGGTCATATCATCAAAAGAAATGGGATATCTGTGGATCCCTCCAAGACAGCAGTAATAGAGGGATGGCTGAGGCCAACATCGGTAATGAATATTTGTAGATTTTTAGGGTTAGCTAGATATTATTGACGATTTTTGAGAACATTCTCATGATTTTCCAACCCTCTTAATAAGATAACATGGAAGGGAGTAATGTTTTCTTGGAGTGATTAATGTGAAGAAAGAATCAAGGAGTCAAAAAGGAGGATTATCACTGCACCCATTCTCACTTTACCCTGAAGTGGAGCACTTTTTGTGGTATTCATTGATTCTTTGAAGAATGGCATGGGATGTGTGTCGATGAAAAATGAACAAGCCATTTCCTATGCTTCAAGGCAATTGAAAGTTCATGAGAAAAATTATCCAACACATGATCTATAGTTGGTTGTGGTGATCTTCGCTTTAAAAATTTGGTAGCATTATCTATTTGGGGAGAAGTGTGAAATATATATGGACCACAAAAGCCTCTGGAATATATTCACACAGAAAGTGTTGAACATGCACCAACGAAGATGGTTAGAGCTGATCAAAGACAATGATTTCTCAATCCATTACCACCCTGGGAAAGTGAACAAGGTGGAAGATGCTCTAAGTAGAAAGGAACCAACAATTCTATCATTGGTGAGAATTGAGAAGGATCCAATCTTCTTAAATTTGATGAAGATGGACATGAAAATCATAAAGAAGGGAACATCATCAATACTTTCCCAAATTATTGCTCAATCATCTATTTTGGAGAAAATAAAGGATGCTCAAAGAAAGGATGTGTAAATTCTAAAAAGTGTGGAAGCTATTAAAAATGGAAAATCCTCAGATTTTGTGGTTGACATTGATGGGATTGTGATATTTGGGTAATGATTATGCATATAATCCAATCCAAAGATAAAGAATGAGCTTTTGGATGGCTCACATAGCTCAAACTTCTCTTTTCACTTAGGGAGCACAAATATGTATCAAGATCTTCGAGAGAACTTTTGGTGGGACAATATGAAAAGGGAGATTTCGGAATATACATCAATGTGACTGGTATGTAAGCAATTGAATGCTAAGAGGAAATATTCTAAGGGGATTTTGCAACCACTACCCATACCAACATGGAAGTGGGACAACATTACCATGGACTTTATCACCAGACTTCTAAGGACATCCAGAGGAAACAATTCTTTATGGGTCATTCTGGATCATCTAACAAATGAATCTCACTTTATCGTGATTCAAGAAGACTTCCCATTCGATCAACTTGCACAAATTTACATCAAATAAGTGGTAAGGTTTCATGGAGTACCACTATCTATTATATCTGATCTTGATATGAGATTCACCTCAATGTTCTGGAAAAGTATCCAACATGCTCTAAGCACTAAACTAAACTTCATTACGTCCTATCATCCTCAAAATGATGGCCAATCTGAGTAAACTATTCAGACACCGGAAGATATGATAAGGTCATAATCTATGGACTTTAAAGTAGGATGGGACCAACATATTCAATTGGTTGAATTTTTCTACAATAACAATTTCCACTCAATCATCTGAATGGAACTATATTATTCCCTTTGTGGGGAAAAGTTTAGAACATTGAAATGTTGGGAAGAAGTCGGTGAGAGTAAGCTTCTAGGACCAGAAATGGTCGATGATATGGTGGAGAAGGAAAAAACCATTTAAAAACATATCAAGGCAGCCCAGAGCTGACAGAAGAGTTATGAAGATAACTATCGGTGAGACCTTAAGTTCAAAGTTGGATACATGGTATTTCTATGCATATCTCCATGGAATAAGGTCATGAGGTTTAGAAATAAATGGAAGACAATCCTTAGGTAGATCGGCCCCTTCGAGATTTTTGATCATGTTGGGGTTGTGGCCTATCGACTTGCACTTCCACCTACCATGGCAAAGGTACATGATATCTTTCATGTATCCCTCTTAAAGAAGTACTTACCAGATCCTTCACATGTACTCTCTTCATAAGTGGTATAGTTAGAGGATGATATTTCTTACGAGGAGCAACCAGTGAAGATCTTGGATCATAGAGAAAAAGTTCGACGAAATAAGACAATTCATGTCATCAAAGTGTTTTGGTGAAACCACAAATTTGAAGAACCGATGTGGGAATCAGAGTAAATGGTGAAGCAGAGTTACCCACATATCTTTCATTGTAGGAAATGGAAATTTCTAGGACATAATTTCTTAAGGGGGGAATATTGAAATGACCCAAACATTCATTAATGAAAATTTATCTTGATCTAATTAAATGACTCATTATGTAAAATGTTTATATAAAATGTGAACTTATTTGGTTTTATGTTTTTGAATTTTAAAATACCATTAATAATTGTGACCATTTCTAATATAGTCATTGTACAGTGATCACATGATTAGTATAAATATAGGGCTTTAACAAATCCAATTTACTCAGAAAAAGGAAGTGATGGTCTCATCCAGTATACTTTCCCCGTATGAAGCCCATTTTTTAGAGCTCATAAAGGAGGTGGAATCATTGTGATTTACTCTTCACCAATCCCAAGTTGAGATTCAACATGTTAAGCTCGAATGGAACTGCCTACGAGAGAAGTGGAAGTTGATAGAGATTACCACCTGAGCAATGTTTTCTGTGCCACCCCAAGAGTCATTCACCATCGCACACCTTACCCTTTGGTCTTATGCGGGCATTATAAGGGGCTATGTAACAAGACCTTAGCACTATGAATATGTGAATTATTTTTGTATTTAATAATTAATATACATTCATTTTATTATTGTTATTTGGTAAATAGTTTTTTAAGCGCAAATACTATTTTTAGTTAATATTCAACTGAGAAATCTATTTTGATATATTAAAAGATTTTTGGAATTAAATAATATTTTAATAAATAATAATTATTATTATTAAATTACTTTTTTTATAAAATATAAATGATCGAATAATTTTATGAAGGAAATTGTAGTATTTATTAAGGTTCGGAAGCCATTTTTATCAAAACTCGTGATTTTTTGATAAATGTCTATTTTTATTTTGAAATAAAAAATTCACATATTTAGAAAATTATTTAGATAAAATGAATATTATTTTTTGAATCAGGATATCAAAATTATCCAATGGTTTAGTTTTTCATAATTCTTTGAGATAGTCAAATTTTTTGGTAAAAAATACATATATTTTAAATATATAATGTGTTTTATGACATCCTAATCACCCAATAGTGACATAATAAAATAATATAAATGATATTTTCGGACAATATATGTTTTATAATTAAAATAATGTAATTTTAGGTTTGTTTGATTTATTTTATAAAACTTTAGTGGACCCTCCAAGAGTTATAAAACATTTTCACTTTTTAAATGAATTTCCTTGTGAGTGTGACTCACCACCACATAATCACCCTCAATATTTTAAGAATTTCGGCCATTGGACTTATAAAATATTATTTTCCACTCCCATTAAGAAAAACCCATTGTCAAAACCCATAGTCTGATTTGTGTTATTGATTAGTTTAATATGTGGTGACCCAAACCTAAATAATAAATAGTTGCCTCTCCTTTCCTATATAAACCCACCCAAGATCCCACTTCCTCTTCACTCAGAGCCTTTTTAGTTCGTCCAACCTATGAACTCCTCTCTTTATAACCCTAAAAAGGCACCCCAAGCTCCCAAGAATCCTCTATCAATCCTTTCTTAAGCCTTTGGGATCACACTTCCAGGTAAGGGATTTCATGTTTTCTCATTTTTATCCAAGTTTCTTAATATTGTTATGCTCCTTTTTTGAATTATAAATGATGGGGTATGATTTCTCACCTCCCCAATACTGACCTATGTATGTTTGAAATTATGAGTGATCTCTTTTTATCTCATTAAATCCTTTCTTATACACCCGTTACCATGCTGAAATTCTGTATGGAAATTCTCTATTCTCATTCACGTTCATGCAATTTTTTTGTATTATGAATCTAATTTCAATTACATTTTATGGTACATTTATATATATAACACCCTTAATGTCCATTTTATATACATATTATGTGACACCCATTTCACTTCCATCAACCATTTTTATGAATTCTTATGTCACGCTATTACACTGCCGAAATTGCACCGCGATTTTCCAAGCCAATGTTATTGTGCAGTGAATACCATGCTCATTTCTCTATCAAAGGCTTTAATATTTATGAAGATTTATTTATGTATTATATTTCTTCATGTATTAATTCCAAATTTCATTTATCTTGTAATAAACGATGACTTTTAATGAACCCATGTTATATGATCCTTGTAGAACGTTTATGCATGAAAGGAAATGATTAAGAAGGGTGCACCCAGATAGCGTTCTAATGCATTTTGTAATGTTTAGTTTCATGATACGTCAAGTTCAATGAGGGTTTACTCATTCTAAATCATGTGAAACAAGGTTTTACGCATACAAAATCATGTTCAATGAGGGTTTACTCATTCTCCATGTGCACTGATCCTTGACTCATGTTAATTCCATGTTAAATGTTGTTGCCACATTTCCATGTTATGTTAATAATGTTATATCATGCCTTTATGTTCATAATTCTCTTATGCTCTATTGATATGCCTATTTCTTAACATGTACTGTATATTTCATGTTATGCCTTGTTCACTCCCTTACTGGGCTTTATAGCTCACTCTTTTCTTATGAATGTCTTCAGGTTATCCCATGCAATGATAAGTACAAGGGAATGTAGTCGTCGTGTAAAGGAACTTTTAAATAAGATGTTGCATCTTATGTTTTAAGTTTTTATGTAATGTTCCTAATCCCCAAAGACACTAGACCTCTCAATCTTCAATTTTGTATAATTTTATGTTTTCTATGTAATAAATCATGTTTAAGTGTGTAATAAAGAGCAGGATTGTCATATGATTGATTTACATTCTTTTATGCATTATATTGGTTCCTTATCTGAATTATATTTCATGTGTTATTACCATTTCCCAATTAGTTTGTTATAATATGGTGAATATTTTTATTACTTGATTATTCATTTATTTGGTGTAATGATCATGTTTATGCTAGGTTGATTAATTTCATTAATTGATCCATAATAATTTATTTTTTGGGAACATCTTTTGTTTGTAAAATAATCAAAGTAATTTCGATGTATAGGTTTTAAGTGAAATTTTTTTAGAATAGAAAGGTTTCAAAAAATTATTTTATAAAACTAGAATTATTATTTTTTATATTTTAAAATCCATATATAGAATCATGGTGGTATCCTACCAGGATTTGTGCCTCACACCATATATATGACTTTCGAAATATATAGACCTTGATTTTTTGAGAATTTGTTAAGTGAAATAAAACCTTTAATTTTGGTGACTCTTCTAAATTACCACCATCTATAATGATTTATGATAGAGGAGAAATTGTCTCAAAGTGTTAGATCATGAGGAGTTGTTGTGATACTTTGCATCATTGGGATGTATTTATTGGTTTTATTGTGTCATGATCCATGTTTTCAGTTTTTGTGATTTTTTACTACAATTATCCTATGTATATCTTGTATAGGAAATTTTATGTATCATTATGTGTATGATATCTAAATTTATTCCATGTTTGCATTACTTTATTGTTAATCTATATCAGTTGGTGTGGCTACCCAATTTGTTGATGGTCCATTCCAGTTTTTAAATGTATAAGCCATTCCCATATGGTTTTTATGTTGGAATGATTCTGTTTTCCAGCCCATGGAAATCAAGAACATTGTTTGGGACTTATGGTGTATTGTCTTAGGTAATGGGTTAGGTTGACCTAGTTTGGTTCACTTTAGTATTGAGATTTTTGGAAGAACATTCTTCTAGAATAAAAAATGAGTGTATTGAAAGAACATTCTTTAAAAAGGAGAAGGATTGGGATAACTTTCTTGTTGGGTACAACTGAAGATACAAGGTAGTCAAAGATATCCCAATTTTTAAATTTGATGAGATTACTCAAGCACTAGTGGTTCCTGTAAAAAAATACCAATAGGATGGAGTTTTTGGGCGTAATCTCAAACACATCTGTATGTCGTGGTTTCAGAAGTGTTTGATGCATATTGAGGGTTAAGGGTGATTCATTCCCACAATATTCATTCTATATAATGGATAATATAGTGAATAATTTGTTTAATGGTTGATTTTGATGGTAGTAAGGAGTAGTTTTTCACATTGAAGTTGAGGCTTGTAAAAAATAACTCACTTTTATTTATATTATGTATCTAGATAGAATAATGTTAAATTGGTGTAGGTGAGTTTCTATAGATCTATAAATATTAACCAATGATAGAGGATTGATCAACATGATGGAAGGAATAATTTAATTTTAACATAATTAGTAAAATTCAGTCACCCTTGATTTACCCCCACCTTAGGATGATTGGAAGATCCCTTAAGAAGATTGATTTGTTTCAGAGGGGGTTACCACTATGTGGATCTATATGTTTTTTCCCAGACATGCTTAGATATTTTATATAAATTGAAAGATTCATGAATTTGATGAATTGTTTCCTCCATAATATAAGGATGTTAATCATGATGTAATGGAAATTGAAGATATCCCTAGTTGAAGTAGTGTGAAGGTTTCATCCAAAACCTCAATGAACCAAAAGAAGAAAATAGATCTTAAGCATTGAAATTTACCATCAAAAAAATAAATGGATATAGGATCCACCACTTTTGGATGTTAATATTTGAATAAGTTATATTGAAATATATAGTAATTGTAATCCCCTAGAAGAACAATTTTTACATTGGGGTGAGTATAAATCAAATTAAATTATTAAAGACTTTTTATCTAAAATTAATGATCACCTCAAGTGTGTTCCCATTAATTATTTCAAGTATATATTTTAATTTATCCATGGAATTTATAAGTAAAAATCACATCTTGAGGTGATTTAATTGATAAGTAATTTTTTAGAATGTTTGTTAGTGTAGAACTCTTAATAAACTCACTGAAGGAAGAAATGAAATTACATTCTCAAAAAATGTTCAAACATGTAAAATTCTCATTAAAAAGGAGTTTTTATGATAATATAGTTTTAATTTAATTTTTTAAGTAAAATATACATGCACTAAAATATACTTACAAATAAATTATTATTTTTTAGAAAACTCCATTGTGGATTAGGGAAAATCAAGTAATGGAATTTAAATTTCTTTCAGAGAGTTGATATGTTTCATAAAAAAAATTTTGAATGAAAATTTTGAACTCAAAGAACAATATAAATATCATTAAAATTATAAAAAATTAAATTCAACTTGTCTTGAGTTGGAAATAATCAGTAAAAAATACAAAGATAATCCTATTGATTATTTACATAAAGCCGATAAAATTACCATGGTTTAAGTTTATAAGGAAAATGTTATTTCCAAAAAGACTCAATATAATGATATAAAACACATAATATAATTGGAAGTTCCACCATATTATAATTTGAATAAAAATTAAATTCCACTTTTTGTTTAATCTATATTCACTAAGTCACATACATTGAATAGTGAACATTGTAGTTCTGAATGAAGATAGGGAAACAAATATAGGAACAACCTGTTCATTGAAAGTGGAAATATTATAAGAAGAAGGAAGAAGTTCCCCCCAAATGTATTGAATTAGAAAGTTAATATATTTAGGTAACAAGTTTCTAAAGAAGCCTCCACCGGCAAAAAATCAATTCAACAAAAGATGCCAAGACGTTTTGGAAACTATTGGTGTTGCAGAATGTTTGGAATCATGGCTATAGATTTTAAAAGTAGTATTACAAGGTATGAAGAAAGAAATATTGAAAACATTAATGGAGAATAAAGTGAAAAGAAATGGATACTTAAGTGAGTTTAGGTTTACTTACACCAATCCCAACTCATCAAACATTATCAGAATAATGTTGTAAAATATGATGGAAAATAAAGGGAACATAGACTATAAGCTTACCTTGAGGTGAATATAATTGGAAGTTGCAAAGAAGGTTTCACTAAAGTAAAATAGCTTCAAAAGATGCCATGACCAAGAACAGATATTACTTTTGTATAAGAAATGTTTACTCAATGAAAATTGTAAAATTTTCATGAATGCTCAAGTTAACTAAACCAAGATCAAGAGAAAAATTCAGTCAATATGGGAAAGACACAAGTGGATTGGAATAGTGGAATACATCTCAGATGAAGAATCTAACGTTCACCAGAGGTTGCATATGAAGATTATCTCACCCAAAAATAAGAATTTCTCTGGAAGGTGTAAGATGGCCAACCACACTACTAAAATTTTCATGACAATTTAGTCAAGATAGGATAATTTATTAAATATAAGTAGACATGTTTTGAGAGATACAATGGTTGTTGTGAACGAAAATTATTAGTATAAGAACAAATAAAAACATGTTTTAAAGGCTTGTGTGATTCTATGGCCATAATAATTGGAGTAAGAAAGGAGGGTTGTTGCAGAAGTAGAGAAGAATGGCAGTTCATATATTAGTAGTTAAGAAAAAATCTACCCACAAAGAAAAAATAGATGGTAAATAGAACAAACCCACGCATCCCATGAAGATCGATTCTTAGAAACCTAAGGTCAGAAGAATGAAGAAAAGGGAGTTGAATTGAATGGATTTTCTGAGTGTAGAAATCGTTTTAGCCATTTTTTTAGAGTGTTCTTATAGGGGATATCTATAGGGTTTTAAAATATACATCAAATTTCATTGTACACAAACAATAAATGACTAGAAATATGGTTGAAAATAATATAATTGGGTTTAAAATGTGCTAGGTTTGAAAAATAATAATTGTACATATTCCATTATTTTTTCCTTAATCCAAATTAAAACCTATTTATGAAAATGAAAAAAAAACTACAAACTGATTAATTATTATTTTTTGATAAAATTGATTGAAATTTATTCATCTAATATTTAATATATATTATTACTCGTTAAATTTTAAACTCGGTTTTCCATTCTGGTCAAATATTTATTGATCCTTGAATAACAACAATTTGTTTAATAAATAAATATCACTATATTATTCATCAATAAATAAATAAATATTATATTAATAAATAAAAAATAAATATTTACTAAATATTAAGATCCTAATTTTTTCCTCAAATAACTAGTGACTAGATATATTTGATATATAAAACATGAATAATTATTAAACCACATACAAGAATAATATTTATTCAAAATGTTAAATAATATTTAATATTTAATATTTAGATGTGGTTCTAGATACACTTAATTTGTGACCCTCTATGCCAATTTTTTAGTGGAATTAAGTAGAGACACTTAAATTACAAAGTTAGAATCCAGTAACAAGCTAAGAAACCCATAAAAAAGTAATTTAATGTCATGATGACATAAAACCTCATATGAATGCATACTGTGTAATATTATCCCTTTATCATGATATCTATAATCAATAAAGTTGTGTGTTGGTGTCATCAACCTATGTGATCGATTTCTCTTTTCTTGATTTTTTATAAAAGAACTTCCCAACATAACACCATGTGTATATATTTATTTAAGTTGTTTAATTCCCATAAAATGGTGATAGATATAAAATTCAATTAAATAACATAAGCATAAAAATCTTATCTCTTGTTATTCATTAATGAAATATCACTCAAGGTGAACCCAACACATCCAACTTCATCACAAACATATGTTGTCATTGTTTTAATCAATAAAATAAATTTATTGTCTAATAATATCCATTAATAAAAATATTAAATTCTATGGATAAATACACATGTCTATAGGTAGGAATATAAAGTGAAATACTTATTTATAGATTTCATAATTATGAGTCTTTCTCTCATAATATCTTGCATCAGAAATTACTAAGGAAGTACAAAATAAAAATGTTCCTCAAAGTTATATGTGTATCTATCTTAGATATATTATATCATTTGTGTCAAATCAAATTATATTATCTAGTGATAAAAATCTATTTAAGAATATTATTGTGGTACTTCTGGGTTCTCATCAGAGTGAGGAACTACTACGTTATTTTACTGTGACATTACTCTTACAAAATTATATCATACTATCTCACACATAACAAATATCATGATATCATAATATGTTTATTAATATTCAAAATAATGAATATATGTAAAAAAGGTCACAGAAGTTTATTCCATGGGACCAACTCCAAAAAAATCCCACTTTCACTAAATCCAACTACTAACAACCTTTAGTCCACTATCTCCCACATTATAACTATTCTTCTACTGAGGTAAGTCTTCAGTTAAGTGGTCTACCATACTTTATTCCATGGAAACTCTTCTCACTGAAACTTCACCCTTAAAGTGGTGATACATTTGGAGTATGTTCCTTGTTTATGGGTGTGACCACGACTCCTTTTTAAGAGCCACCACTGCAGTATTTTGGCAATATAATGTGAATGGGTATTAACTTCTAGGTACCAAATCAATATATTAGAAAATATTTATATCCAAACAGATTATTTGGATATATTGGGAGTTTTTATACACTTAGTATCTATTATAAAATAAATGAAAATTAGTTTCTTTAAACTATTATAGATTACAAATCCATTTTTGAGACTGAAGACATATCCTTACTATGAATTCAAATCATTATGATCTATTGGAAACCTACATTCAATATATCCCTTGATGGAAAACTCCTCATCTCTACTATGTACTAGGAACATTCCCTTAGTTATTCTCATATACTTAAGGATATCCTTAACTGCAAACTAATATTGTACACCCAGATTAACATGATATCCTCCTACCATGACCAAGGAATAGGTAACATCTAGCCTAGTACATAAAATGGTATACATGATTGATCCTATCATATAAAAATATTGAATTTTACTCATTATTGCTTTCTCCTCTCATGTTTATGGACATAATTCATTATATTGATATATACCAAGCGACATTGGATCAAATCCTCTATAGTATTGTTCTATACTAAATTTCATTAGTATATATTCAATGTATGTATATTAAATTAGTCTAAGAACCCTATTATACATACCATTAATTATTTTAATCCCTATAATGGAGGCTTATTCTCATAATTAATTTTTAAATGAGCACTTGTTTAACAAGTCCTTCACTGATTGTGTGACTGTTATTTCATTTCAAATAAGTTATATTTCATCAATATGTACTAATAGTATAATAATTGTACTCTAACTAAACAACTTGTAAACACATGGCACAAATTAATTTTTAATGAAGCCAATTTTTTATAAATTTCATCAAACCAAATGTTCTAAGACCTAGATGGTTAATTCAAACCATAAATGGATCTCTATAACTTTTATACCTATTTTTAATTAATTGGAGTAAAAAACCGTATGGTTATGTCATATAGAAATCTTCCATAGGGTTTTTATTGAGGAAATCTATTTTGATATCCATATTAGAAATTTCATAATAATAGAAATCTTTAATAACATGTAAAATTCCGATGCATTTAAACATATAAATATCAGAAATAATTCTTCACCAAAAATTCATTGAAATTTTTTAAAACCTTTAACCTCTACCAATGATTTATAAGTATTTACATTGCCTTCCTCATCTAGTTTTCTCTAGATTATCCATTTATATCTAATATTATTAAGATAAAATGTTAGATCAGTAAGAATCCAAACATGGTTTGTATACATGTAATCTCTCTCAATGTTCATGGATTATTTCCATATTGATTATTTTGATATTCTTACTACCTTTTTATTAAATAAATGTTCATTATTTTCAATCAATAATGTGTCACTATCATTAGTGATAATAAAAAATTATCTTATTGGTTTACGTAACTCTCTATTAATCATATATAGTACTTTTATTTTAGGAAAAATTCTTCTATGGGGACTAGTGTAAGTGTTTAATGTACCAACTCTTGTGTATCTTGATAATCGACTTCAAAAAAGTCTATATTTATTCCATTATCCTTCGTTAGGATGAGATCCCTCACAAGAAAATAGTATTTTCTTAAAAAAATTACTTTCATATATGAGGTTTTATATTGATAATATCCCTTTCTTTCCTTAGTACATTCTATATATACTCACATCATGCATTAGGTTGTAGTTTGTTTCTGCTGTTAGACTTAATAAATTCCTCATATCCTCACACACATGTATATGAACTAACAAGATTCATTTTTCTAAATAACACAAAGAGAATTTAATTTTTTATTTATTTTGTACTCAGTTTAGTGTTTATTTTATAGTTTTTAATTCATACCCCAAAAAAATAATTGATTATTTTCATGACTCATCATTGACCTTACCAGGTCTATAAAGGTATAGTTCCTCCTTTAACTAACACTATTACACTGTGATGTACAATGTGGAGTGAGTTGAGATAGAATCCAAAACTATTTTATAAAGTTAATAAACACTTGTTTAATATATTCATTAGTTCAATCAAATAAAAGATTCGTTATATTCCTTCCATATTGATTCTCTACATCTTTCTTGAACTCTTGGAATTTTTCGAAGGTTTCAAACTTATAGCTCATCACATAGAAAAATCCATATAAAATCAAGTCATCAGTAAAAGTTATGGCATAATAATATCAAACTATATATTATACTAGAAAATTTATACACACATCAGGGTGCACTGATCCATGAATCTATGTGTTCCTTTCCCCTTTTTCACCAAATGGTGGTTTCTTCATCATTCCTTGCTAACAAGCATGGCATATTTCATGTGTTTTAATATACAAAGAGTCCAATTAACCATCTTGATTTATATTTTTCAAATGATTCTCATTTACATGATCAATATGGGGATACCAAAACTAGGTGTTATATGAGTCATGCGAACATGATTCATTATCATTTTTTAATACAAAGTTATCATAATTTAAATCACAAAGGCCACTGTTTAGTTTTTATAAACTATAATTTTTTTTAAAGATTAATAATTTATTTATAAATTTGAATCTAATCCCATCCATGTTACGAAAAGAAACATAGATGATGTTCTTAGTAAAACTTATCACAAAATAAAAGTTTTTTAAATTCAAAATCATTCCAATTAGCAATGAAATGTAGTAATCTCTTATATCTAAAGTAGTGATTCATGCTCTATAGGATTATCAAAGAACCACCTATCCTATATAAATATTTTGAAATATTCTTAGTTTCTATAGTTGTATATAGATGTGATCTCTAAAATATATGTATAATTCCAAATTTGTATATATTTCAATACTACACTTGATAACTAACTTACCTTTATTTTCCCCTCTCTTATAGGGGTAGCTCTTCTTCCAATATTCTAGCTTTCAACATGAAAAACACATTGATTCATTATCTTTCACCTGAATTTTGATCTTCATATTATTATAAGTATGGGGATCTAGAAATTTAGACATAGTATGTGCCTTGTTAACCTTCTCCAATATCTTAATTTTCTATTTCATCATAAGTACTGTGGGTTTTTCACAAGCCATTTCCTAGTCATCTTGGTGAATGATAGAAATATGTTCTGAAATAAAATTCACACCTTTTCCCATTTTTTAAATCATAATGAAACTAGAAAATGAATTGGGAAGTAAGGAAAACATGAGATTTTTGTTTAACTTATCATCAAATTTAACGAACAAGATGTATAAGAATTTTATAAATAATATCATCTGGACTAAATGGGGCCCAGTATGCATCGACTCACCACGATTTCATATGAAAAATGAATAAGTGATATAATATCCATCTTGTACCACCTAATATTAATATATATCATAAATTTGAGACATAATGTTATATGAATCCATTTATCATGTTACTTTATAACCTCATTAGATATAGAAAAAAACATGAAACATTTTATATAAGTGGAATTGTCCAAATCATTCTCATAGAATGACAATTCTAACTCACAATATTATTGGCTATGAGCTTTATGAATTGGTATTTCCAAAACATATAACTTCCATTAATTTCGTATAATAACATGAAATCACCTTTTACATTGTTGGAAATTATTTATATTGAGAAGGATATCTTTATTAAGTAGGGATCATAGTGATATAGTTGAAGTCATATGGATTTTCATTTCTAAAATTAATAAGATAATAAATTTAGTAATTTATATAATTTATGAAATTAGATAACAAATATCAAATTTTTAATCGCATCCTTTTTTATAAAAATTCAAAATTCCCCACCATTGGTTTTAAAATAACTTTTTTTATGTACATTATAGTGTCAAGGAACCATATCCCAATTTTCAAAACCAATACTTTATCTTAACAGGTTATTTGAAGGGTTTTAGGTATATATAACTATTTTTACTTCATTTACTTGATTTTCATTGATCTATTTAGTGGGATCAAAAATCCTAAAATCTTTGATTTGGATTTCCCCAAACCTTTCATATTAGTTTCATTGTGTCCTTATTTGGTAGTCAACCCTTGATGTGATCCAAGCTGGCCTAAAACTCACATCATAATTCCCTGATAATTTAATGAATCTCAAATTTGGTCAGTCAAGCACTTTGAATGATGGTTTAGTTTTAACATAATTAGTGGAAGGCTAAACTGACATAATATATATAATAATTGTTTTTTTCTTTATGTGTAAATTTTCCATTTTATATTTATTACATGATACTTAATAATAAGTATATTTTCTTAAGTGATTAACGATTTTTTATATAATGTTTACACATAATCAAATTTATTTAACCTATAAATTGTCTTCTTATTAATTCATTAATTCATGTTATAATGAAAATATATCCATAATAAAATTATATATAAAACTAGAAAAAAAATTAAGAGTGTTATGTTCATGGCATTTTCCTAATATATATTTTATCTAGACAATGATAAACTATCCTTCGACCTAGGGGAAAACACTTTAAACCTTCACTTGGTTCACATTGTAGGTTTCCACATATCCACCCATGTATCTCTCGTATTGGTTTCACCTTCGATCCAAACATTAACTACCTCTACTTTTAGGTAATATTAATCCATTACATAAGCATTTACTCATAAGAAGGCGAGGGGTTCCAAAGGATTATAAAAATGGGTTCACATAAAAGTAAATTGTGGGCACACATGCCCTTACATAATGAGTGGAGGGATGATGTGTAGACATCAATTTAATTTAATAATAAATTAAATGGAAAAAGGACTATTATATGAACATGATCATCCTCATACATTTATTGAATAATTCATTTTATAAACCATCACTCATTCCCAAATCTTCTTATTTAAGATAAATCGTTCTCAATTCAAATATTTATCTTATTATTTGATCTGTTATTTTATCTTAATTCTGATGAAAGCATTCTAGAGATTATCATCCATCATAATTTTTTAAATATTAAATAATTTATTTAAATTTGAGTTTGTACAAAATATGCATCATAGGGCTAGAACAGGGAGTACCTATCCAAACTACCTGGTGTGTATTATTTTCATATTGTATTTATAAATATCACATGCATCATACTTGTATTATCACCTAATTTCATAGTGTGTAATATAAAATGAATGACACAAGAAACACATGTTATTTATGTTGCATTTTATGGTTTAATGTGAAAGGAGTAATCATTATATAGAGACTTATACATGATATGTAAATCCCAATATTATGTATAAATTAATTAGAAATTTCATAAATTTGAAACTCATCATATGATGTTTAAATGTCAAACTGAAGAGATTGTAAAAAAATCCCGTCTTTTCGCTTCATGTAATCTCTCTTTTGTTTCAATAAATTTTTGCTTTGGTCTTTGACCAAAGCTTCACCTTTAAAAAAAAAATTTAATATACATGGAATGTACTAGCCAGCTACATGACATATATAAATCATCACCATCTATCTAGGGCATGTTTTCCATCCATGGAAATTAATGGAGTAGACAATGTGTATAGGATTTATTCATTCTGTGGTCTCTGAGTTACATAGTTATGAGTCACATGCATCTTGTAAAAGAACACATGAATCATCATTGACTAGAAGAATATATATTATGTACACATGTTTCAATCCATATTGTCTGGCTAACCATGCACCAAGATGACCTAGTTAACACATGGTTTATAAAATACAAACCACTAAAAATAAATGCACAATTCTCTAAAATAATTCTGTAATCATACTAGTGAATTAAATATAAGTATAAGTAATTTGTACCTATATGCTACATATCTTGTACTCATACGAAAACTATCCATTATCCTTATAACCTACATAAGAGTTCTTCAAATGTTCTTTATTCACAATTAATTAGTTTTTTATTTTATTTGGGATAATGTAGGGGAAGAAGAGAAGATCTCATGATTTGGATTAAATAATTACTAAATTAGAATTAAAAACTAATTATAAATACCTAAATCAGTCAATGATATTTAAATAAATATAAATTATTATACAACCACTTTGATATCAGTTGAAGGATCTGAGTACAGTGGATTCACTGATGGGGATGACAAACTTAGATTTTTTTATAATTTATTATTAGTATGAGATTTACCTTGATAAATAATTCCATAACCAATGAAATTGAATTAATAAATAATTGAAATGAGAATTCTAGAACCAAACAGAGGATCAGCACATATATAATAAATTAAGTAGTTAAATAATTTCCCTACAAAGAAATATTTATTTTTTTATGTATCTGACTATGTATATACATCGTATAGTCATTATATTATGGGAATCATGTGTGGATTCCATCCAATGGTAATCCACACATGTACCAAAAAACTCCAAGAATTTCTATAGATCTCTCTTATAGTACTAGAAAGGTAGATCCTAATGGTTGCGCCATTCATATTTGATCACCATATAAATATTTTTCAATAAGGATTCTCCTTGATATCTATATTATTGAGAGGGGTTGTGGAGAATGATGTCTATCTGTTCTTGACAGAATTCTTAGAGAGTATCACTTTAGGGCTTGAGGGGATTCTCTAAATTTCATTGTGCACAACCAACAGATGACTAGAGTTAGGTTTGAAAATAAAATAATTATATTTAAAAAGTTCTAGGGTTAGAAAATAATAATTTCCCATGAACCTTAATTATTTCACTAATAAATAAATAAGTATTATGTTCACTACATTATTCACTAATAGATAAATAAATATTATTTTCACTAAATAAAAAATAAATAGTTATTAAATATTATACTCCCAAATATTCTCTTGAATAATTATTTATTGGAAATATATGATCAAGAAAAGAAGAATAATTATTAAACCACATGTTTGAATAATATTTATTCAATATGTTACATAAAAATAACATTTAATATTTAACTGAGCTTTTGGATACACTTAGTGTGTGAACCTCTTGGTCTCTATCTTAATGGAATTAGGTAGAGCCACCCTAAGTCCAAGGTTAGTGTCTTGCAACATTCCATGGAAGCCATAGAGAAATAATTTAGTGTTGAAATGAAATAAAACCTCATAAAAATTCTTACTGTGTAATATAATCCCTGAATGATTATATATCTAATAAAGCATGTTATATTCTTGTGTCGTCAACCTATATGATCAATTTACCTTTCTTTTACTTTCCAGAAATTAGATTTCCCATATAACACCATGGTCATGGATTTATTTAGTATTTTTAATTACCATAAATGGTCCATAAATATCAAAATACATTAAATAGTATAAGGTACATATCATTTCTCACTTTTTTTATTAATGTAATATCACTTTTGATGAACCCATCTTGTCTTACTTCTCCATGAAAATGTTTTTTCATAGTTTTTATGAATAAAAAACTACATGAATAAAAATATCCATTAATAATAATATTAAATTATAAGTGTAAATAAAAAAATTTGCATATAGGAACATCCAATGAACCATACTTATGTGTATTTATTTCTAAAGAGTCTTATTCTCTTAATCTCCTTCATATGAAATTACTAATGGTGTACACCATGAGAAATTATGTCAATGCCCTATGAGTAACCACCCCTTACTGACTATATCATGTTCTCCTAAAGATATGATATTATCTGACTATAGAACATATATTTAAGAATACTATAATTTAACATATGGGTTCTATTCATATTGGGGAACAGTTATGACCTTTCAGTGTGACAATTTCTCTTAGGAAATTATCCAATACTATTTCACACATAAAATAAATCTTGATTTAATTAGAAGCATTATTAATATTATAAAAAATGAATATATATAATTATAAAGTAGACATAATTTGGTTCTATGTAAATAATTCCAACACTTCAAACATTTCAACAACTATTTATTCATAATTTTTTATTAAAATTATTGTTTCTGAGTGTTAAGTGTTTCATTTTTCATATAAGATTCGATTAAGTGGTATCAATCTTTGCATATTTCTCTTGGTGTTATTATATGAAAAATGTTAATCATGATATAAATATATTATATATTAATTATATACATATTTATATCCATCCTTGAATGGTGTACATGAAAAATGAATCGCATCGCTTCGTGGAGGTGGTCATCCACATGTACACACAAGTGAAGTTATCATTTTTTTAATGCATGGATAATTAATAAGGTAAATGAAATATTATATTTAAATATTAAAATATATATTTTTTCTATATTTATCACCATCCATGTAAAGTGGTGATGAAAAATGAATTACACCGCTACGTGGAGATGGTAGGTTGTATGTACGCATGTGCTGTGTTTTGTTCTACATTGAATGTAAAGAATATGAATTATTATTGTTACACTAGAATAATAAAATTTAATTATATGGATAAAACTTATTTTATTATATGAGTATGGATATATAATATTCAAATAATGTATAAGAGTAAATAAAATTAAAACACTTGAATTGGATTTATACCTCTTCTTTGGAAAACCAAATTTTCATTACACCTTAAGCCTTCTATGTTAGCCCAATGATGAGGCTAGAGACTCTAGGATGTGGAGAAGAAAACTGGGATGTGTTTTGGGAAGATATTGGTTGAGATAAATGGATCATGAATTGTTAGGGAGATAGGAGGGGTGTTGTCTTTATATAAGAGACGTGTTGGGTGCCCTTGGAATTACTTAAAGTATTAAATTAATATAAATTAATTTTCAAGGAAAAACATATAGTTGAACATAAAACTATGATATATTCTAGTGATATCTAAAAATATGGGGTACTATCGTGAAGCATCAGTAAAGTATAGATTGTGTGTTTTTCTTGGTAAATTCACTGCAAAAATATATATGCATTAAAAAGTTGACTCAATATATATTACAGAAATTAAATCCCACCATAGAAATTAATATTTTTATTACATTAATCATATAATTTTCCCAAAAAATATAGTGAAAATATTTTGAAATAACTTTAATCACTTAGTCACTAAATCAGTTTTCAATCACATGGTTGTTTGTATGATAAAAAATATCTTCCTAAACTGTAATAATCCCTAATTACCTCAACATAAAAGATCATATTTAACCTTATGGTTATCAATACCTTTAAATATATGTCTATAAAATATAATGTCATTATTCCTCTAATAGTATTTTCACTAAAATACATTCTAATCCCAATGGTTGTATTCCCATAAATTTCCCCCAAAATATTCATAATCATCTTAAACCCCCATCACATGAAACCAAAAATGGGGTATATATAACATTATACTAATGATAAACATTATAATTATCAAAACATTATACTTTATGTTTATACCATATCTTAATGGAATATCACAGGTTTCCCTATTTTTTCTCCTCCCATTCACTATAATGGTTTATAAATAAAGTGTTAATTTTCCCATAAATATCTCTCAAGAGTATCTACGAAAGTGTTCAGTATTAAGACCACTCATCATGCACTGGTGATGATAGATTTATGCCTAATACTCCCTTATTAGGGTTTTTACCCCTAGATGAATTGGTTCCATAGGCATCCACATTCCAATATTTAGATAGAGATGAATTTACCAAGAAAAACACACAATCTATACTTTACTGATGCTTCACGATAGTACCCTATATTTTTATATATCACTAGAATATATCATTGTTTTATGTTCTACTATATGTTTTTTCCGGAATCGAGTTCCCAAGGGTCATACTAAACCTCTTTTGAAACCAATTGTAATTACATGATCCATACAATCCTAGATCTAATGGTTATCTTGAAACATTGGAACAAGATACAATAGATCACATCCCAAAGTACTGAATAGTATAGATTCTTTATGAGAATAGATACATATATGATTCTCACATTATATTTGAAAATTGTATCCTTGGGAATGGAAAATAAAATAAAGGTTGATCTCAAATGTTCAGTAAGGGAAGAACTGTTATTGAAGAAATCATAAAAAAAGCTAAATAAAATTTAATAGATTAATGATAATCCAATATAACATATAACTAAAATCGTGAAATGGGAATATATCTATAGATGACATAACAACATGAATAATCACAGGGAAAATAATAAATTATTTTTAATTATGGAATGCATAATGTTAGACATCTTAAACTTACTTTTGAGGCTTTGTGAAAAGACCTCATGCATAAATAGGTAATTTATATTCCAAATACACAACATACATTGTATCATGATACCTATGGATGTATTGAGGGGATATATAATTCATGGACCCACAAGTCACATAATAAGTACAATATATTAATCATAAAAATAAAAAATAAAACTTAATCAATATTCCTTAATAATAAATAGGTATCTGTATTAGAAGAAATATAATATGGAATATTAATATTTTCCCAAGTTAAAATGATCATAATTCATCCATATCAATATTTCTTGAGGAAGATAACATTTTTTAAACCACTTATTTAAATTCTAAAAATTTTCTGAATATTACAAAAAATATCATTAAAAATAACTATTGAAACATGTAAATTATTATTCATATAAAACTAGAGTCCTAACGGAAATAAATTACATTCGTGTAGCGAGCGTTAAAATAAATATTTTTTTCACCCCTTTAGTAAAAAGTTCCTCATTGAAAAAATGATAATAAATTTACTTTATACCATTTGATATAAATTCAAACATGGGTAAAAATTAATTATATCAATAATTTCATAACAATAAAAACATTTTTAATTTGTTTTACGAAATATTGAAGAGAAATATTCCTGACCGAATATATAAAAAATGTCATTTTTCCATAAAAATATTTTTTTGGAACTGTTTAGTACTTATAGAGAGAACAAATAACGGAAAAATTTCTATTTCTATCAATAACCAGATGTGAATAAAATATAAGGGGTTAAAGATGTAAATATCATGTAATTACCCAAACCAAAACTGAAATATATATAATCTCGAATAAGGATGATATTTTGAAATAAATCCCTACCAATGGGATAAATTTTGAATCATAACCCATTTTAAATAAATAAATTCAATTAAAACATTAAATACCATGAATATAGATAGATAAATTATATAACATAAAATTGGGTAGTTTATAGACCGCACAAATAAAACATGTGGTGAATATGGCATATGTCTCGCAGAAAGAAAAGGGAGATGAGAAACACTTACCTCAGGTCTGTCTTGCTTCGTAAGTACATTTATCCTCCTGTATAAATACAAAAAATGTATTATAATTTTGTAATAGAACCATATACATACTTATAATATCATATATGATCCACTTATAACATTTCAACACTCTTTCATTAATAATTATTTATTAAAATCGTCACCTCTATATATTAACTATTATATTTTTCAAATGAGTTTTGGTTTAGTAGTTTTAATCATTGAATCTTTATCATGGTTTCATTATCACTAGAATGTTAATAATGATTTAATTATGATATATAATAATATATAAATATTTATAGTCACCCTTGAAATGTGGATATGGAAAATGAATCACATTGCTTAATGGAGGTGGTAGTCTACGCGTACGCATTAGAGACCCTATCACTTTTTAACAAGTGTAAGGGCAAGTAGGTAAATGACATATTATTTTTTGGAATAATAATTATTTATTAAATATTATAAATATTTTTTAGTTTCATCTTTGTCATCATCTTATTAATCTGGAGATGATTTTTAAATTACACTGCTATGTGGAGATAGTAGTTTGTACGTATGTGCAAGTGGTTTATTCAACATCCATAGGATTGAAAGGAGATGAATATGGGTTTTTCAACTGGAATAATAAAATTTATCTATATTGAATATACTAATCTTATTATATGATCATGGTTTTATAATAATTGATGTAGGTAGAAGAGTAAAGAAAATGAAAACCCTCGGTTAAGAGTTATAACATTTCTTTCAGAAAACTTCATTTGGATTACACGTTAAGACTTCTTGGTTGATCCATTGATTAGAATAGAACCATTGGGATGTGGGGAGAAAATTTGTGTATTTTATTTCTAGTTATTGGCTGAGATACATGTCTTGTGAAGTGTGATGAATAGAGGAGGTGTGGTTTCCTTATTTAAGAGAGGAAAGGGGCACCCATAGAATTACATAATGTATTCAATTAATATAAAATAATTTTCATGGAAAAGTGGAAAAAATTTATATATTTCATCATAGGTTTTAATAAAAGTCCATATTATCTCATATAATAAATTTTACCCAAGTTTAGGTGATTTTGACCCTTATCATTTAGTTTTATCTTTCATTAACACTATTTAACAATTACCATGATAGTACAGTTATTACACATTAGAGGTCAAGAAAGTTAATATAAAGGGAAATGTGGTCCATAAGAGGATAAAATAAGATATTTTATAACATATTTCACTCACATGGACAATGATAATATTTTCTATTAATTTTAGATTATTTAATAAAACGTGATTTAATATAAAATAGCAGTAAAGTCATTTTTGGGACTACTCACATAATTTGACACTATACAAACCAATAATGTAATGTAATTAGAATGTAAAATTTAAAAAACTACTAATAAATTTTATTTTATAAATTTTATTAACATAATAAATTTCTAGAAAAATATTAATTTTAGAGTTCTTAAAAGCTATTACTTGATATATCTACTACTTGCATAAGAACAGTGTCAACATTGCATTAGTATTTAATGTAAATACTTCATCAATAAAAATTAAAAAAATTAAATTTTAAATTTTAAATTTATTTATTTATTAAATAACCTTGTATAATAATTTATAACTAGTATTTATCCCTTTAAAATATTCTATATTTTAAAATTAAGAAGGAGACATTTTGGAAATTTCCTTCAATTAAATAATATAAATGTATTTATCCTGAAAAAAGGGAACACACATGCCATATTTTATTTAATATATGATGTTTTGTTTTCAAATTATACTCAAAAAATGAAATATAGGTGAGTTTATGGATGATTTTGAATCCATTTTTATGCCATTAACCATGTTATACACGTATTACCCTTACAATGATGATAAAAGTTCTACCAACCTTACTATTCATTATGAAAGACATTTCCTATTTACCAAATTTGAACATTTTTATTCCAAATTGGGAATCAATTTTATCAAATTTAATCCTTATAATAGTTATAAATTACTTTTAAAAAAATCTATATAAAGCGACAAAATAATGGTTTTCCATAAAAATGAAATTTTAAGTATAAATTTTTTTATGCAAATTTTCAGCATAATATTGATTTAAATGAAATTAATAGGATTATTTTTAATAAAATGGAACTAGTAAATTTTAAAATCCATTAAAAATGGGTATTTGAAAATAATTGAATGGAAAATATAGTTTTCTATAAAATCGGTAATTTTCACTATTCACTGAATAAAATTAATCATATCAGAAAATTAAAAAAATATCACAGAAGGATAATTTTAATATAATTATTTAAAAAATAATATCATTTTTATAAAATGTAATCTCTGAATTTGGAATAATTTTATTATAATTTTTCTCCATAAAATATAATAAAACCCATTTTTAAAGAAAACATATTTATGAAACATAAAATGGATTTACTGAATATTGGTTACATATTAATTATGAATTATTCAATAAATTTTTGTTATATCAAACTTTTATAAATATTATTTTTAATGTGGATATTATTTTTTATACCTTCCAATTTAATTTATAGGTTTAATGGAGACATTGAAATAAATTTTTTTTCATAGTATATCAAAATTAACTAAAAGCTCGGTGATGTGTGTTGAGAATGTTATCAAGCTTATTATTATTCCAAAATAAATTTTCAAGGATTTAAATTTTATTGAAGAATTTTTATTATCTATTTTTTGATATTGATATAAGAGAATTAAGTTAAATGAAAATATGATCACCAATCCCTTAAATGATTATTTTACAACAGATGGAATCACTTGGTAATGTTTATGGAAAACATTAATGTCAAGATTAACAGATCTTGTTTCATACACTAATCATGGATCACAAAATCTTACAACTGGTTGATTTTTTAATTATTTATTTAAGAAAATTGATAGTATCGTTATCTTATGTAATTCATATCTATATCTGAATAATAGGAAAGAAGAAAACAAAGCTTGAAGAAAGTTACTCCATCAGCCAAAATATTTCACTAAAGGGGGATTTAAATTAACATCATTTAGGGGAATATAAAATGGCCCCTCAATTAATGTTCTTAGAAGAAGAATATAAAATAGAATTTCAATTTATAATCAGAAAGGGGGAGAGAAAACTCATCAACCTTAAAGGGTAGTTGGTACTAACAATAAATCCAATTAGGGCGATTGTAGTGTCCATCGGATAATAATGATGTTAAATTTAATTTTTAGTGAATTTTTTGTGGAGAATTAAATGAGTAAGTTTATGTAATGGGGATGTTTCTCATGGTTGTTCTAGGAGAATGATAATAGGTTTCTTATGGTTGTTCACAAAGAAGTAAAAGAGGTTTCCTATGGTTGTTTGATAAGTAATTTCACATAAATAACATATTCTGAATGGTGTTATCATAATAATGAGAAACATCATAGATGAAAGAAATAATTATTGATATTTTATTGAATTAAATAATAAATTTTAAGGTTAGTTTTGTTTATGTATAAATTATAAGAAAATAGAAATATTTATATCTTGAAGAATTCACTTTATATCAGACAATTGAAAAATTGATCTTCATTGTATTTACAACTAGTGTTGGAGGATGAAGAAACACTATCAGTGTCATTTGTATTTAAAGATGTATGATCATGAATAATCCAAAGATATTAAAGATCTGTTAAAGAATATAAACCCAAATGTAAAACCATCAAATGAATATTTTATTCCTCAAAACAAAAAAGGCATGCAGTACAACACTATCAGATGATGTATTGACCAAAATATGCTGAATGATCTTTTGAATTTTATGATTCTTGATAATTTGGAAAATCCAAACTACTGAAATGTTTTGATATCTAGAAGGATATTTTAAAAGGATAGTCTGGAATGTATTTTTTATGAAGCTAATCATATATAGATATTTTATCAGGTGTACTGTAATGTTAAAATTTTCTAGAAGAATGATATATGTAATTTATATATTCTTAATTATTAATTTCAAATAAGTAAATTTATTTATTTTGTATATTTTATACCCAAAAAAATAATATTTTATTCTTTTTACATTATTTATATTTCAAAATACAATTTTGGAAAAATAAAATAAATATCTGTTTTTGGAAATAATTTTGATTATAAAAAATAATGCTCATATCTATGTATTTTTTATTAAGTTATTTTGGGTGAAATGAAGGTAAAAAAATTGGAGACTATTCTACTAGGACTAGGGAATCAAGAACCAATATTGGGCTACCTCGTACTGGTTGAATCAAAGTTCACACAACATGCAAAAAAAGGACACAAGGGCTCCCACTAGGCTTGTTTGCGTAGGTAAAGGTCTATGAGTATCATGTGTGTAGGTGTATCGATATCCCATCCCCAAAATTAGGGATTCCATGTCTCTATAGTGAAAATTTGATATGGATATGGTATTTTTATGCACTGTACATCTCTTACATAAACAAAACTATCACATTCTCATACATTCACCATCTTCTCAGAGATAACCATTGTCCTCTGATACCTTCAAAAATCATTGGACTGCCACCTGAACTCACTAAACAATTCCATCACCACCACCTGCTAGATTTATGAAATTAATTTTTTCCACTATCAAGGTTGATATCACCATGGATGCCATCTGAGATCTCGTATATACATTATGGGTCTAGTTTGAAGAACTTAAATCCCCTGCATGAAATAAAGACCAATATGAACTTTGGTATTCCAAAATTGGGGTTGTTTGTGGTATGTAGTGGGACTTAAAATAAGAAAAAAAAATGATAAATATGTGTGTTTAATTGAGTTTTTGTGACAGGATATGAAAAATCTAAAAACTCTTGACCATACGGTCGTGTTGAGACAAGTCATGGATCAGAGGTGGATCTTAGAAAAACACTTGAAATATCAGGGTGGAAATACCCATGTTATCATTCAGAAATGGTGTGTTATAATTTCAGTAAAAATATTAATTAAAATTAATACTGTGTTTTGATTGTTAAAAACACCCTTTGTTTGGATTGATGAGGGGGAGATCATTAGGAATCACACATTGGAAATGTGGGTAGAATTATCATAACCCATCCCTTATAAAAGGATCCTTAGGAAATGGAATTTTCAATAAAATATATAATTTCCTAAATTCTATTAATGTTTCTTAAAAATATATGTATTTAATAAAATGAATATATATATAATAAACCAAAAAAATCAAATAAAATAATTTTTTTTTAAAAAAATGAGTAATAAGGTTTTTAGTTTTAATAATGGGAATTTAATTTTCTATAAATTAGAATGGGTGACCCTCATCATGAGTTGTATATTTTTAGTCAAACCAAGGTTTCATTCGATCAAAATGGTGGGATCAGACCGATGCAATTCACACCAATTACTATTTATAAATAATCGATGGTGAGATCGCTTATGGGTTAATTCCTATTCAATCCATGACATTTAACATATGTTTTTTCTAACATTATGTTCGTGGGGTTGTTTAGAATTATTGTTCAATTTCTCCAAAATCATGTTTAAATACTCAAGGGAAAATTCCAACAAGAACCCTACACCATCAAACCAAGGGTGGATCAAACCCTTTTGCGTAGTGAATTAAATTCAGGCATCGAGATTCAATTTCTCTTTTACATCTTCTTATTTATTTTCCAACAATAAAAAGGGTTTTAATCAAGTCATGACCTATAACATGGATTCTAAATCCCTAAAAGTGATGAACCAAGACAAGGTCAAACATGACCGTAACTATGGAAACAAATTCTCTTGATATCAAGACAAGATGAAGTTTATTATTAAGGTGTTGAGTATTTTTTATATTATGGAATCTAATATTCCTCCTTTTCTTGATGAGCCTCTTCAGAAATCTTGATGGCACACCTATTGAAATTACTCAAGTTGATCACATTTGGTAAATTATGATGTAATGTGAATACGATCATGTTTTTATCGAGTAATTATTCTAAAAAAATAATCAAATTTTATTTATGAAAAATTCCACCAAAGGAACACTACTCAAGACATATTTGATATACTCGAGATCATGTAAAAATTTATGCAAGAAGGTAACAATAATTTTCTTATTGAAAGGTGTCTAAATTAAACGATGGGTGATAAAAACCCAATATTGGAGAAAGTTTTGAAGTTTTATGTCATAAAAAATAAACATCCTTCCCTAAATATTAATATACAAAAAACTTTTCATGTGGGTGAAATTATTTTAAAATTAATACATATATTGAAATATTTTAGTAAATCACTTATTAAAAATAGTGATGATATTTATTTGGAACAATTTCAAAAGATTATTTGATTTGAAGAATAATCCATGTTGGGAGACCTGGGTTTGGATTCAAAATTTGTTACCAAGAGTAATATCATTTAGGGAAAGCCATAACTAACATCTTCCTTAAATTTCAAAAATAAAGGTCTACAATTAATTAAGAAATGAAATCCATCCATTAATATAGAATAATTATTTATTTTTGGTCAACCCAGGCATTTATTAAGGGAATATCATTATCAAAATAAATTTTATAAACCTGGTACAAATATGATGACTGCAGATAATCTAGTCACAATAAAATATGAATTCAATATGATTTAAATGAATACGGTATGATGTCTTGATTCTGGAGTAATGGTGAATGTGTTCAAGGATAGTTTAATGTTCAAAACATTTGATGATTATACTATCACAAAGGGGGTCTACCATGGAAATAATGCATGCATCAATGTTTGTGGAAAAGGAAGTGTAGAGATATAATTTAATTCTGGGAAGAAGATGAATTTTCTTAATGTTTTCTATATACCAGAAACATAAAATAATTTAGTTTCTATTGATCTTTTATGTAAGAATGGATTTCTGGGTTCATTCAAATATGACAAGGTTATTTTGCCTAAGGGAGGCATGTTTTTGGGGAAAGGTTACTCAAATGATGGCATGTATCAACTATCCATTAATAATATTATTGAATCTTATTAATAATTGATTAATACCATTAAATTTTTTCATGATCATTTAGAACATTTTAATTGTAATTCATTGAATGTAAAAAATAAGTTAAACTAAATTAACTTTCAAATGAATTTAATAAATGTAAAACAAGTGTAGAATCTAAAATAGTTAAGAATAATTTTCATAGTGTTGAATGAAATTATGATATATTAGAATTATTAAATTTTGATATTTTATTGATTTAGTGGTTTATTAAATCATTGAGTAAAATGTTATTTTACTACTTCTTTTGATGATTGTGAAGGTTCTGGGCACAGTAGAAGTGTGTGGTAAGTTGTTCCCAACTTTTCTTTTTTAGGATCAATTATCCAATCGTTATTTACCCAATGATAAATGTTGTGACCAACGAAATTAATCAAGTAAAACCAAACAAGGGATATAACACCGTAACTAGAGAGAGTATCATCAAAGATTATTTATAATCAACTTAATTAATTATGGAATTACCTTGTTATAATTCATTCTTTGCTGATGTATTTGAAAAAAAATCTATGTTGTACCATCATTGAGTTGTAGAAATCAAGATAAGATTCCATATAGCATTTATCCACTAGTTTTCCTCAAATATTTGGATATTTCAATAGGAATCTTCAGGTTCTAGCATGAAGATCATATCTCTTGCGTTATCTGCCTTTGATCTCCATGACAATTTCTTCCAAAGTGTTCTCCATAATCTCTTCCTGACATGAAAAGGGAGGTAGATGAAGATCTATCTTTATTTTTGGGAGCGTTGTTGAGGAAGGAATATCTCAGGGGATTGAAAGGATTATCCAAATTCATTTTGTACAACCAAACAAATGGATTTCTTCTCTTAGAAAATAATATAAAATCTTTTATAAACATCAGGGGTCAAAATAAATTAATTATAGAAGTTACCTTTATTATTTATTTGATTCATGTGGAATCACATATAAAATAACAATAATAACGTTATTTTCATGTGATTAACATGTGGATTAAAATTAAATATTATTTATTAAAATAATATTCAATATATATTATTTCTTACCAGACCTTTAATAACGATCTTCCATCCCTCCAAAAATTTTATCAAGCCTTGAATAATGATTATTTATTTATTAAATAAATCTCACTACATTATTCATCAATAAATAATAAAATATTATATTGGTTGAATAGAAACTGAATGTTTTTTAAGTATTCCTCTCACATTATATTTTCTTGAATAGTTGATGATGGAATATATGAGATCAAGTAGACATGAATAATTATTAAACCACATTTAGAATTATATCTATTCAACTTGTTAAATAAGAAATAATAATATAATACTTAACTGAGATTCTGGATGCAATTAATACGTGTGACCCTATTTGCCTCTTTCTCGATGGAATTATGGGAAGCATCCTAAAGTCCAAGGTTATCATCTAACAACATTATAGGGATCATATAGATAAATAATTGAATTTCATAATTATAAAATACCTCATTTGGGTGATTACTGGGTAATATAGCCCATTTATTAGGATATATCTAATCAAGCAGGTTGCATCTTAATGCCATAAACCTACGTGATCGAATGTCTCTTTCTTTAACTTCATATAAATTAAACTTTCCTATAGAACACCATGGACATGGATTAATTTATTCTACATAATTTCCATAAAAGATCCTAAGATATCTACTTTTGTTAAAGAACATAAGGGAAAAAACCTTTCTCTCATTATTCATTAATGAAATATTACTCTTGATGCACCCAATGTATCATACCTTATAAAGAACATTATTTATCATGGTTTTTATCAATACATCAATGTATGTGACTCATAATAATCATTAATAATATTATTAATTCCTGAGGATCATTACACACATCTGAATATAGAAACTTCCAATGACACATATAAATGTGGATTTCCTACCAGTGGTTCTCGTTCTCATAATATCTTACACTAGATATTACCATGGGAATAAACCATGAAAAGGTTCCTCAAAGATCTATGAGTCTCTACCCCTGATGTCCTATATATTACATGTCCCTAAAATTATATCATATAGATATGTAACAAATATTTAACAATAGTGTCATAGAACTCCTGAGTTCTCATACAAGTGGGGATCTACAATGACCTTTTAGAGTGAGATCTACTCATCGGACATGATCTTATACTATGTTATGTAAAATGTCAAGAAGGATGTGATAAAGAGTTTATTAATATTCAAAACTATGAATACAAGTTATCATGAGGTATATAGATGTTGGTTCTAGGTCACCAAGTACAACCTACTCCCACTTTCACTAGAGACAACTACTAATAACCTTTATCTCGCTTGCTCTCACATGATACTCTTTATTCTTCTTAGATGGGACTTTAGTCAAGTTGTCTTCCACCTTGTCTTTTATCGGTACTTTGGTTACTAAAAATTCACCCTTCTAATAAAAATCCCTCAAGATGTGACACTTTTATAGTATATGCTTTATCTGTTGGTGTGACCTTGGCTCTTTTTCAAGATTATCCATTTTAGTATTATCACAATACAATGTGATAGGGTAATTACTTATAGATTCCACATCATGCTCCCGAGAAAAAATGAAGAATCCAAATGGATTTCTTTGATACACCTAAAGCTGCTATATAATCAAACTCCTCTGTTGGATCATCGATAATTGACTACTTTGATCTCTTACATCTTATGGCTCCTCTATTATGATAGATAACATATCCTAAATGTGACTTCAGATCATTATGATGTATCTAAAATCTATTATTAGTATAACCCCTAATGGGAAGTTTTTCATCTCTTCCATACACTGGGAACATCTCCTTAGTTCTTCTTGGATATATGAGGATAGTTTTAACAGTAAACCAGTTTTTTTAACCCAAATCCCCCTTATATATTCTTACCCTGCTCAATGCATAGGAAACAACATGTATAGTACATAACATGGAATTCATGATTGATACTATCACTAAAGCATATGGGATCTCACTCATTCTCTATTTATCGTGTTATGTCTGAGGAAACATTTTAATAGAAAGATTTAAACCAAGTGACACTAGAACTAATACCCTCTTAGATTTTTCTATACAATATCTCTTTAGTATCTAGTCAACATATGTACTTTGGCTTACTCCAAGAATCCTCTTGGATCTATCATGAATGATCTTGATCCCTATAATATAGGAAGATTCACCTAATTCATTCATGGATAAACACATGTTTAATAAGTCTGTAATAGCCTGTAAGACTGGTATATCATTTCCAATAAGTAATATTCTATTAAAATTTACTACTATGATTATGATTGAATTTCCACTAAACCTTTTGAAAACACAGGGCCCAAATTAATTATTAATGAAACCAATTTATTTTATGGATTAATCAAATCATATTTTCCATGACCTGGATGTTTTATTCAATCCATAAGTGGATCTATACAACATGGAAATCCTTTTGGACTCACACAGTGTAACAAACCCATCTGGTTGTGTGATATATACTTCATCCTAAAGGTTCCCATTAAGGACTAATGTTTTGATATCCGTCTTCCAAATCTCATTGTCATGATAATATGTTATACCAAGTATAATACCGATGTATTTAAACATGTAGATTGGTGTAAAGGATACATCAGAGTTAATTCCTTGAAGTTATGTAAACCCTTTAGACATAATCCTTTCTTTTTAGGTATTTACTTTACCTTCGATGTCCAATTTTCTATTGAATATCCATTTTCACCCACTGAGAATTACATCAACTAGTGCATCAACCAAAACCCAAACTTAGTTCTGATACGTGGAATCCATTTAAAATGTTATGGATTCTTTCCATATTGCATCCTATCAGAACTATAATGCATATTTTTAGGAGAGAGTTTCATCACTGTCAACCAACAATGAGTTACCATCATCGGTGACTAGAAAACCATATCTCTCTGGTTCTCTTAAAACTCTTATTCTCTTACACATTACTTGTGGTTCCATAACTACATCATCCATAAGTACCTATGGATCCTATTCCTACTACCAAGACTTGTGTATATTGAACATAAACTTCATCAAAGTCAATATTGATCCCCCTATCCTTTTTTAGGATATTATCGCTCTCAAAAAAAGGTTTTTCTGAAGATAGTCACTTTCTTGTTTGAGGGTTTGTATAGGTAGTATTAATTTTATCCTTAGGATACCCTGCAAAGATACACTTTGTGCTCGAGGGTGGTATTTTGTTTCCAGATAGTGCCTTAACAAACACACCACATCCCCATACACATGTATGCGACAAAACAGGTTTCTTTTCACTCAATAACTCTAAGGGAATTATATTTTCCACTTTAATTGGTACTCAATTTAATGTTTATGCCACATTTTGTAATTCATATCCCGAAAAGTATAATGGGTGATCTGTATGACTCGTTATAAACCTACCCATGTCTAACATGGTATTGTTCCTCCTTTCACTAACAACATTCCATTGTGGTGTTTAAGGTGGAGTGAGTTGATAAAGAATCAAAAATTAAAATTGAATGTCAATTAACTCTTTGTTATTATATTCACCACATCTATCCAATCAAAGTTTCTTCATCTTCATTCCAAGTTTATTCTCTACTTCATTATTTTATTCCATTAAGTTCTCAAAGGACTCATACTTATACCTCCTCATGTAGGAATAACCATAAATACTCAAGTGTTTAGTAAATGTTATGAAGTAATAATAACCACCAATAGATTATATTTGAAATATTCTACACACATCAATGTTTGACAATCCTAGAAGTTATGTGGAACATTCACCCATTTCACTAAATAGAGGGTTTGTCATATTTCCTTATAAACATTAATGAAATCTTTAAAATGTTTTTATCTTAGATGAGTCTAAATAACCATCTTGATAGAGATTTGTAAAATTCAACTTGTTTACATGACCTATATGATGATTTCATAGTTGGCTATTATATGAGTAGTGTGAAGATGATTCCTTATCAATTTCTAAAACATAGATTTCATAATTTAATACATAAAGACCATTATTTAAGTATATCATACCGTAACACATTGTGTCTTTATAAAAGAAACATATTTTATTTCCAAACTTGAAAATAAACCCATATCCATATAATAATGATATAGAAATTAAGTTCTTTGTAACCGTAGGTACATAATAACAATATTTTAAAACCAAAATCAATCATGATGTCAATGAAAGGTGGTAGTCACCAATGGCTAGATATTCAATCCTCATTCCATTGAAAGATAACAGATAAAACTCTCCCATAGTAATCTTTCAGAATATAATTGGTTCTTGCATTTTTATATTGCTATGAGAACCAAAAGATGTATCTAAATCCCAATGTGTAGATAATTGAAATATTTTACTTGATAACGAATGTACCTTTATATTCCCCTTGCTTCTATGTGTAGTTCCTCTTCCATTGTCCTAGATTACCACATACAAAACATAATACCTCATTTTTCTTTCCCTGACTCTAGATATTTCTCTCATTGGATGGATAGTGCTCAGGATATATAGAATTTTTATGAGTCTTGGGCCCCTTTTCCTTTTTCTTCTTTTATTGTTCAACATAAGGACTGTTAGATTATCATTCCCCATGTTCTTATCCACTATGAGAATAAAAGTAAGATGTCTTGAAATACTATTCTTATTATTTATTATACTGTAATTAAAAATAAAACTAGAGAAGGCCTTGGGATGTTATGAAAGTATGAGATCTATAGGAAAATCAACTTGGGATTTAAGCCCTTAGATGTCTAATTGTTCAATGTAGCCAATAATATTGACTAGAGACTCTCCAATATTAGTTGTAAATAAATCATTGGAGATATCATATCTCTCTTGTCCCGCCTTCTCTTAATAGAGATCTTGAAGGTGATACATCATGCTATATGCATCCATGTCCTCATGTTTCTTCAAAGTCTCATTGGTCGTGGATGATAGCATGAAACATTGAAATCTTTTGGAATCATTCAAATTTTTTATCATAGAGAAATAACTCGTCATCACTTCCCTAATTACTAAGCACATTAGGAATAGGTTATTACACAAGATAAAAAACTTTTCATGGCCAAGGATGACACATAAGCACATTTTCCACTCATGGAAATATCATTCAGTGAGAAGGTTATCCTTCTCACGTATGGATCACAATAATATGTTTGAATTCATTTTAATGGTTATTTCAACCCAATTCATATTGTACTGGGGTGGATGGAATGGCCCGGTGTATAGAATTTGAGTTCTTAATATTATAAAGTTTCACGTCGGTTTTTACCATTATATTTTTACCCAATTTCCATTGTGACCCTTTTTGGTGGGTGAGATGGTTACATTGGGACTGGGTAGTGTGTCCCTTTTTATATTGTGAAGGAGGTTCCACAATTGAATGGTCTGAGCATGTATTATTTCCTCATATAGTCTCTAATGGGTTGATTTATGGATACAAAAACACCCAAAAACCCTTGTATCCATGATTCATGGACCTTCTTTCCAAAGGAATGCACTTTTTGGATGATGATTTGGCCAAAAACACTTAAGGACTCCATTGGTCAAGAGGATGAGAGGCCAAGATCATCACACCTTTTTGGGGTGAATTACTTTCTACTCTAGGACTCCATTCTAGATTTATGAAATGTTCATATGTTCAAGAATCCTTGGTTTTTCCCAATCATGTGTCTGTGGGTTACCTATGGGTTTCAAGATTAACCATACATACACATCAGTCAGGAATTATTGAGATAATGCTAGTTTAAGCCGTATGATACGGTGCTCTGGACTTTATCGTCATCCATAGAGGATGGAAGTTGTTTGTATATTAGGATTGAACCAATGAGATAGGATTACTAGGTATCCTATATAGAGGAATCAAAACCCATGTGGTTAGGTTCCATGTAAGTGGACACATCACCTTTTAAGGTCATTCGATGAAATCACATCCATGTAGTATAACTTCATGCTGCAAGGACGTCTAGGTGGAGGATTCCAAGACAAGATATTTTGTGGGACTTACACTGATGCAGCCCAAGATACACAGAAGATGCATGGTCTCCTTGGTGGATATAGTCCTACCGAGGATGGGGCCTAGTGAAAACTTGGCTGATTTAGGTGTTGTGTTTGGACCTCAAGGTGGTTTCCTACGTGTCATAGTTAGTTAGGAATCAAATCCTTTGTAGTTTGGTTTATGTTTGGGCTTATACCGTATAGGTGGTCTTTCATGAAAGGATCACATCAGGGATGATTCCTAAAGAGGATACCATAATGTGTCCAGGGGTAATTGTTATTGAGACTGGATTTTAAGGAGAGTGTCTCTTGATCTTGTGTCTTTAGATAGGATTCCAACATATCCTAATTGAATTGGGAATCAATGTTCTCATAGTTCATGACTGGGTTGTGATAATGTCATAACATCACATACCTCTAATCCCACATGAGTCATTCTCGATGTGAGAAACAAGATAATGTGAAATATTCAACAGGGGATCACTTTCTATTCTCCACTGACAGAAAAGTAGGAGGGTGATGGTGGATGAGGGTGCATCTATAAGCCAAATGAGAGAGGAAAAGGGGCTTTGAATGTGTCCGACCCTTTCCCATGTTGATATCTCGGATAGTCACATATGGTGGTCTTTCCTGACCCATCCCAAGATGGGATAGATATGGGAGAAAGCACCACCTCCTGTAAAATTTCTTGGGGCTTACCTTTAGAGGAGTGCCCTGAAACTGGTTCTGGGAGAGGGGAGGAGCATCATCCATTGTCAAAGGGGAATGAAAGCATGAGATGCTCAATTTTCATTGGCGCTCATGGATGAAAAATGCCAGTGATTACCATTTATCCTGATAATAGGAAGGTTCGAATTATCTTCCCAAATTTATACTCAAGGTTACCTCAAGAATATAAACATAAGGTCATCCCAAAGGTTTGAACCATTGTGGGAACTACCTTTGTGCCTCCACATACATTGGGTATGTAGACTTAGAAGGGAACTCAAATGTACCGTACGGTTTTGTCATATGGGTCAGGTGGCTTTGATAGAGGATTTGGACTGATTCTGGAGGACTGTTTGGTGAAGGATCCATAGAGGACGTGACGAGAATGGATGGATAATATTTGAAACAAAAGGTGGAAAACCCTAAGACACCCCATTATGTGTACCATTTTCTCATGTGGGACAGGGGATTCCTTGACTAGCATACTGAAATATGGGTGAAGGGGCCATCCATATACTGAGGTGGTATGAAGTCCTAGATGTGAGCCACCGAAAATGGTTCCCTCTTTTTATGGTTCATGGCGGGTTTATACCTGCTGGAAAATGGTTCATGGTTTTTTGTCGATCATTATCCTTTGAAGCCTTTCTTCTGTAATGTTTGAATGCTAAAAGTCTCAATTCATTTTCATGAAACATAAATTGATATCCAGAACCCTTCTCCTTGATTTCTATTTTTCTTCTTTATTTCCCCTAGTGGTCCTTTTATATAGTTTTGGGGAAGCTATATCTATGGGAACACAACACTGTTTATGGAATTCCATGAAGGGATCATCTGACCTGTGGATTACTTGGTCAACCAAGGTTCGTGGGGTTGTAGTTCGTAGTGGGGGAAATCACTGCCTCAATCCAGCGAATGGCATGGTTTTTGGGAAGCTAAACGCCTCCCTCGCCCATGAAATGCTCAGTCTTTGGGGATGGTTTGAGGGGACTTACATCACCATCTAATTTTCCCCAATGAAAAGTTTTGTGGTGCCTTGGTTCACTATTTTCATCTCATATGTGAATATATTGGTTCGCTGGCTAATGCATAATGGACCAACATTTCATAGGTTGTTTTCATACTATTTGGTTCAAGGTTGGAACCTTCCACAAACCATTCCCAGGAACCAATATGCAGACTAGTTTGGGTCCTTTTCCAAATTGGATTTCTTCTGTCATCTCCTCAAATTTTCATCCCGACATGCATATAATTTCTTTATCAAACTTTTGGGTGTATTTTCTTTCCCTTTGTGGATTTCTCGGAAAGTTACAAATCCCCCCCATCAGAATAGGATCTAATCATAACTAAGATGGGCTATTCCGATATAGAAAAAAGTCCCAAAATGAACTCATTTTTTGTTGAATAGTGGGCCCATTAGAGGGACCCCACCTATATATAGGGGGACAAGGTAATTTGTATTTTATAAAGTTTTTCAGTGAAAAGTGCTCCATAAATTACTCTCATCTTACCTTTATTTCATGTACCAGTTCCTTCACAAAATTAATCATCTATGAATCATGCCTTGCATTCCATGAACTATAAACACTTGATTGTCTCTTTCTTCTAAGAACCTACCTTTAAATCTCCCGAACCAAAAAATGAAACTTAAAACATAATATTGAGTTTACACCTATAAATATGCTACGTGGCTCGCCAATCCTGTGGACTTAACATTATGTCAGCAAACTGATTTTTAAATTTCCAAATTTGACATTAAATCATGGAAATATGAACTTTTAATATCCACATATCTAGGCTCAGTACGAAGCTTCCCCAATCCATGAACTGATTGATTTACTGGCCAATGCTTCACGGGTCGATATCTTGCAGGGCATTCCCCATACCATCGGTTCATAGGGAATGCATTCCATGAACAGTTCCCAGGTTTTAGTATGTGGAGCCTTGCATCTGGAGGACTTCTATGGTCCTTTTCCATTTTTTTCCTTTTTTCCCAGTCATTTTAATTAGACTGAATGGTATTTTTATAAGAAAAAGTGGATCTTCCTCTTATCTCAATAGAATCGATCTAGAAGAGGGAATCTATGGTTGAGAATTATGAGGACAACATTCATTCTTACATTGTTCCTCAATAGGGTATTCTTAGACATATTTTTTCTCCAAAGCTCATATCATATCCTCTATCTGTCCAGTTTCCACATTATAACTTCGGCCTCTTAAATGATGTTCCCTTTCCATTGGACAATCACGTTACTCCTATTATTCACCTTGAGGAATCCCAAGGGCGTGATCTGGAAAATACTTCCCCAATGGGATAACTTATTACTCATTTTACTCAAGAGAACATGTTAATGTTGAAAGACTCTTCATGGACTCGGAGCAATTGTTTTCATTCTAACACCTCCTTAAGGTTGGTCATCTGGGAATACCTGTTTATTGTCAATATTTCTCAAGAGAATTCAAAAGGTGGGTGGAGAGACAAATGGGAATTTCAATCCATAATACGCTTCTCCGATGAGTGGGCATGGTATATTCTAGTGTTTCATATTTTTTTAGAGTCTCCTGGCTAGATGGAAGTAGTAAAATTATATCAAGAAGCATGGTTTTACCAATTTCCAATCTATTAACCCGGTGAGATATTTCCCGAACTTATTATTCATTGGTGTTCAAGCACCAACACCTTCCAACTATTGCATATGGAGGTGGGGATTAGTTTATGGGACATCCATCAACTCAAAGGGATTCCCATTCTATGAAACATGTATGATGAGTTTCTTACAGCAAGAAAATCCTGGGGGAATATTGAACAACTATCTTCACTATCAAGGAATTTATTGGTCATGGAAGAGGAATCACTCAATCAACCCCTCCATTATGATTCTCTTAATTCATTCGAATATCAGATCAGGCTGTTCTTGTAGGAAAATAGTCTAAGGCCAAGGGTACAACATAGTCGGAACCACCACACTCAACAATCATGAAAAATCATTGGATCATACTGCGCCACCCTCGAGGTAGGTCGATACCACTCCTAGGGTTATGAAATTCGGTCCAACGTACCTACTAAGCTAGTATTGGAAGGTTTCTTTGATATTTTCTTTAGTGGGTGGATCTTACCCTCTCATGATGTTTATGTCAGGGTTGGAGATTTCAATCTAATGATGGAAACCACATTGGCATAGGGACAACCCATTAAATTTGTTGTTCATTCTCTCACCTAAATATATGAACTGTTAGGTCAGATACAGGAAGGGAAACCCCCACATCATCTTAGCAAGTCCTTTCAACTTTTATATGGATGGATGGAAGAGCATTTCCCCTTCTACGAGTATCATCATACTTCAATGGTTCCTCATTATAACTTTCATTCACTTCTTCTAAATATTTCTTTTTTTCATCCCAAATCTTTGAGTATTGATGATACAATCAAATTGTTGAGTGATTTTTCTCAGTTTTCTTTCACACCTTACATTGCACCCCAAGGATCAATAATGGATAACAGAAGGGGTTATTTGGAAGTTAATTATTATATCATTGTGCTATGGGATGGATTTTTATCTAATCATATATATAGAGAATCCATATATAAACTCTATGCTCAATATTGGTTCGCCAGGAAGTTTGGATGCATTCCACGGGTCACACCTCTCCCCGTTTTTTCGGCTAAGAAGGAGTCTCATCCTGTGATTCATTTCCAATTGTGGTTGTCCATGATGCAAGTAGAGACCCAAAGCTTAACGTACATGGAAATTACATTACTTTTGTGGAATACTTAGTACATAACAAAAACACACACACAAGGACCATAATAGTTTAGTGTCTTTGGAAACACGGAATATAATCTTCTAATCGTGGTGAAAGATCTTCAACATCTCCCATAAAGATCTTCCCTTTTTTTTTACCTAAAACCTTTCTTTATAACCTAGGGAAAAGAAAACATAAAAGGGTGAGCTCAAATGATCAGTAAGGGTAAACAAAAGAAATATCAATCACATAGTACTCATAAGAACATAACATTTTGGAAATCTTAACCTGTAAAAGAGATCAGAATATCATAACATGGGATAAATCATAGTAGTGAAATATAATCCCAATAATCATAACTTAAAACATGAAACTTTGTGGCATACACACATAATCATATAGAATCATTTCTTATTATTCAATACTTATTGCCAAGACTATCTAAGTGGACAAAGTCCATTTCTGAACCGAGTTCACTCCTCATTTCAGTCATGTTTCACTGAACCGGTTTAACCTGCCGTTCCAGCCATGTCTATCTCATGAGATATAAAATATTTACCCAATGCATTGGAGGGATATATAGGTCCCACCCATCTCATAATGATACCATTCTTATGTGAGCCACAAAATCATAAACCATACATCATAGCATAACCCATGTAATAAAAATGGGAATCTTAAACATTATGACATCATAAAACAATTCATATAAGATAAAGGAATTAATAAAAATAATTCCATCACAACATAATCAAATCAATATAAAAATAGGGATAGAAACAGAACCCTATATTATCTTTGATGGAAAATAATTTTGATAAAACACTTGAACTCCATTCTTGAGGAAGATATCCTTTCTACCACAAAAACATTTTTTTCTTTCTTAACATGTCATAAAATTTTAAACTATAAGATTTTGATTAAAAATAAACTTGAAAACTTGTAATGTAATATTCTTGGAAATAATGTTTTAAAAATCCATTCATGCCGTATAAGTTAAAAAACGTTCTTCTCGTACTTTTGTCGGAAAAGTCAAAAAGTACCTCGTACGAAAAACGACAAAATATTCCTTTCATATCTTTTACTAAAAACTCACCGAAGAGTAAAATTTTATTTAAACAATTTCAGGTGTATGAAAATAAAATTACATATTGAGGAAGCATGGATGTGGATGATAACATACACCCCAGTCAATGCCAAAGTATAAACAATATCGGATAAAAATGAGATTGTGATATTTTTCCCTTACCTTAGGTCCGATTTGCTTTGTAAGTGTCTGAACCTCCTGTATAATGATTTAAATAATTTCATTGACTTATTCCAGAATCATACTCATTCTTATATCATATATGGTTCACTTATGACTTTATATTACCCTTTCTTTTGTAAATTCTATGTTAAAGAGCGTTTTGGGTAAAATCGTTTCATTTGTCGTCCGTTTTTTGACTTGTAATTATTCATATGATTACTTAGATCATGATTACTTAATTCCAGAATATAAAACATTATTTATATATAATATATATTCAGAATATACATATATATAATAGATCAATAAATGGAAAGAAATACACCGTTCATGGAGATGGTAGGCCGTACGTACGCATGAACGCTGTTTTTGTTTCCTTATTGAGTTGAATGGAATTAAGTAGATGACATAAATATATAAACACATAAATCCACTATCATTATTATGTAATATATTTCATGATTACTTATTATATATACTTTATAATCATTCATGAATGGTTAACGTGGAGAATTAATCTCATCGCGTCGTGGAGACGGTAGTCCGTACGTACGCACGAGCAATGATATCGTTCTCATGATCGTGGAACTGTATTGGAGTGTATGTATAATATTTCAGAATCAATATCACTTTACAATAATCATATATAGTTATTATTTACACCATTATACCCATCCAATTAAGGTGGTGGTGGAAAATAGATTACACCACGGCGTGGAGACGGTATTCCGTACGTACGCACGCGCGGTGATTTTGTTTTCTGTAGGATGAATAGATGGTGAAATAGGGTTGTTTCATACTTATAATAACATATAAGTATATTATTGATACTTATGTTATTACTTCATAATGAAACAACCTAAGAAGAAGAAGTGGAAGAAGAAATAAAGTTGAAAGAATCGGTAACGGACATTACCTCTTCTTTGAAGCGCCTCTTTGATTCCTCCTCTTGGGGCACTAAAAGTGTTTTTTGAAGAAGACCAGGACCTCTAGGATGTTTCTAGGGATGTGGAGAAGAGAATTTTTCAGGGTTTTTCCGAGATTGAAGGCTCAATGTGGTGTGAGGAAGAGAGGGAGGAGGTGCCCTTTTATAAGGGAGGAGAGGGGCTCCTTTGGAAAAACTAAAAATATTATTTTATTATAAAGACAAATTCGGTTTTAACTAGCTCCAAATTGGGTTATTTTGAAGCTAAGGTGGGGATGGGTCGACATCCTCTCATCCAATAGAATCTAGACAAGTTTAGGTTCCTATTTTAACCTTATCATTTATATTTAACTTTAAGTTAGATAATTTTACTTTTACCGTGTCTTTTTGTGTTCTTACACTATAAGGTTAATAAACATACTATAACAAGACAAACGAACCCCAAGTTGATTATTATTAATATATATAACCGTATATAAGTCATTTGTCCAATCATTATATTTTTAGGAATAAAATAACAATTAATAATATTAAATGTTTTTAAAAAACTATTTTATGTCAATTTTGACACTATTTGGTAATTGATTTTTCTGAAAATTACAACAGAATTATTAGTTCAAAAAAAGTTAATTAAATCAACACTAACATGTCATATTAACAGAGAAATTTTTTTTAATTCATAAAAAGTCTCAAATTACATTTATTTGGGTATTTATAACATCAATTATGTCAATATTTCATTAATAAGATAATTACTGCATCATCATTGTGTCATAAATATATTAAAAATATTTAAAGTCTAAAAATTAAAAATAGAATATCGTTATGTAGGAAATCGTTTTATCTTTCTTATGAATATTTATAGTTGAATTTATCTTATGTATAACCCTATATTAAAAATTATTTACTTATTAAACTTTGATTTTAACTATTTTAACTCTTCTTTAAATAAATTAATAATAAATGTACTAATCTAATCCATGTGGGCCTAAATGGTCATATGTTATTCCTAAGGTTGTTTTTGGTCGAATTACACTTATCCAATAGAATTAGGACATTTGTTAGGGTAATAATAATATCATTTTACCCTTAATTACCCTATTTACTTTTGACTGTGGTAAAAAAAATAAAAAGTTACTATTCACCAAAAATTATTTTCATCTCATTTAACCACATTTTACTTACTGACATAAATCGTGTCTCTCAGAGTTTTGAAATTCCACTCACAGAAGCGGTAAAATTAAGTTTTATGAAAAAATCATTTTTTTAACTACCACTTAGTGGTTTCACTATTCATCAAAAAATGAAAGTTTCCAGAAAAATACAAAAAATTAGGCCTAAGATATATTTGATATTATGAACTCAAAAATGATGTCTATTTTACCAAATTCAAAACATATCAGTTGCATTACTTAATTTAAAAATTAATTCTCGTCATCAAAACAAATAGTGTGTTCTTAAGAGATAATAACTGTCAAAAGATTGACACTTGTTTATGTCTGGTTTAAATGTGAAATTACATCCAATGACCAACATTGTATTAAATTGTAAAAATATATACTAAACATACTTTAAAACCACTCAAATTAATAATTTATCACTATTAATTATTTCGATTAAAAAGGTTTTTTTTAATTAAAATTTAGTAATTTTCACTATTCATCAGAAAATGAAAGTTAGCCGAAAAGTACCAAGATTTCACCCTAAGCTAATTTCGATATTCCGAATCCAAAAATGAAGTCCATTTTGAAAAATAAAATTTTCAAAATTTTAAAAAGTGGTTATTACTATTCATAACGGCTAGTTTTAATAATATTTTAATAGCATATTGTTGTTTAGTGAAACTCGTTATTGCGTACTACACACGCTATCGAGGAAGGTCGTGATTGCGTGTAATGCAAGGCAAGTCAAGGATGCATGTTGTGAAAGCTCCTTTTGGTGTAGTGTAAAACACAAGACATTAATGAAATTAAAAAGAATATTTTTCGTAAAATCTTGGGGTGTTACATTCTACCCCCCTTAAAATGAATTTCGCCCTCGAAATTCGTCGGGGTTATAAATGGTTTACTACTCGAAAGTTTCTTTAATAGAAACCCACATCGTAAAAAGGAATTCCAAAACTTGGATTTAAAAACTAACGTATGAAACGTAACAGTTACCCAAATTAACTAATCATTGGGTTTCCACATAGGAGAACATAGGTGAAAATATAGATATAGAAGATAAATATAACCGTCATGTTCTGATGGAGAGTGATAGAGAACATGGCTATGAAGAATACAACAATCACAAAGCCATGCATTTGTGTTGATCTAGGGTACCATCTGATTAATCGGATATAAGGTCACTAGGACAACATTTTTGGTTTTCAAGATCATTTCCCTAAAGTTGAAGGATTTGAATTAGAATAAATACTTACTTTATTTTGGTACAATATCACTATTGTTCGTGCTTTGAACAATTTCCACTTCATCTCTTAAAGAAATGAAGTTGAATTTGTTATTCATGAAGTGTTAACAGATCATGTGATAGAATGATGGGTCATTCCATCTGTTTCAAACAAAAGGTTAGCAAAAGTTATCAAATATACATAAGTCTATCTATGGTGAGGCTAATCGTATACAATTCCAAAAATGAACTTATAATTCATATATAATACCATGTAATAAAATAAAACTAGTTTCTACTAACCAGGGACTTCCTGTAGGCCAGTGGTAAGCGATAAAGGCCAGTCGCACTTCAATTGTGGGTTCGATTCCCACAGCCTTGTCCGACGCGATGGGTTATCACCCATCCTGCAGGTTGTCCTTTTTATAAAACTATATTACTATAACATCCCATAAATAATATCAAAAAAAGTTATATCCTTAAACAATACTAACTTATGTCCAACATAATCCATTCCAATCTTTAGGATTATCTAAAATACTTCGGTCCAAGCTCATAGTATAAAGAAAATGATTACTTGAAATGTCACATAACAATCATGTGAATGTCATCATTTATCCCCAATATATCTTAAGATATATCTTGTTGGTAAAATTACAAACATGTGAATACCTTAATCATGTATTCTCTTGAAGAATGAATACCCATCGAACCATAGTGAAAACATGAATGCAGTTAAAAGTTAACACTTTCCACATACCAAAATCCTCAAAATTCTTTATACTCAAACCATGATATCACTTAGTAATTATATCAATCATGAGCTCATGATTACAATCAAACATCTCATTATCTTCTTATCCCTTCATTATGCGCATATCATTTGCTTACCAAAAATATCTCAATCACTTTCCATGGTTACTGGTACCATAAAATTATTGAAAACCACAATAGACCAATACATAAATATTCCAATATTCCACGATACTATATACAACATTATTCTGGAATCCCATTACATAAACACTTAATCATTCCACCACATCGTTACCATATTCAACATCGCCAATAGTGATCGCATGTGACTTCCCTTTGTTCTTTTCCCTAAGTGGTTGCTCATGTCGATCATCATTAACCCTTGGATTAGGGCATTGATTAGCATAATGCCCCATTTCATTGCACTTGAAGCATTGAAGTGTTGTTGGTGCGTTCTCTACTGTCTTTTCTTTATTCACACCATTAGCAACCCTTTTTCCATTACTTTGACACTCAGCTACTCAATGACCTTCTTTTCCACACTTAAAACATTTTCTATTCCCATTAAGAGAATATCCACCATGCTTCTTTCCACACTTTGAGCATAAGGAAACATTAATCTTCTTTTCACCATTATTCTGAGATTTCTCCTTGAAATCCATCTTTTGTTTCTTGTCAAAACCATGAGATGGATATGTAACACCAACTTCCATTTCTACCTTGATATCACAAAGCACAATTTCTTCATAGCTACCAAAGTCTCTTATAGCTAATGACCTTCGAATATTTGGTTTTAAGCCACTAAATAATCGATCAATTTTACTTTCAGGTTGGATGATAAAGCTAGATGCATACCTTGCAAGCCTTGTAAAATTTTCCTCGTATATACCAACAAATTCATCATCCTTTTTCTTTAGTTCAAGAAACTCCTTCTCCATCTTTGTTCGAAGAATATGAGGGAAGTACTTATTGAAAAATAAGTTCTTGAACTCGTCCCATTCCATGGAATCAATTTCATCTCTTGGACTCGTATTCTTGATAAGATTCCACCATTGATCAGCTTCACCTTCCAAATGATATACTACTAAGATGACTTTATCATGTTCAGAACATTGAAGAACTGAAAATATCTTTTCAGTGGTACTGATCCATTGTTCAGCAACAAGTGGATCGGAAGACCCACTGAAAGAAGGTGGGTGTTGCCTCATGAAGGACTCAATAGAATATTTTTCCCTTCTCTACTCATTTGGAAGTCCAGAAAGATTCATAGCTTTTGTAAGTATAGCAATAAGATTTTGAACCCCATCTCCCATAACGTTGGTTTGTTCAGGAGGAGAATCATTGCATCGTCCATTACATTGATCAATACGGTTCCTTCGGGTTCCAGCCATCATCTAAAACCCAAAAAAGAATAGTGTGAGAGGAAAAAATCACGCTAGGGAAAACAACATAATAAAGGGGTAGTACCATCAATATCTAACATCTTAGGTTTAATTCTAAGATGGTTAGCACAATTCTAGGACTATAACGTATACTTAACCTTAGGGACATCCCTAGACATACCTTAGAAATATCTCTAGGGATCTCACTAAAGTTCTCGCATCCTAGTTTCCAAAGGTTGACTAAACCATTCCTCTGATACCAACAGTAGAGACACAAATCTTAACATACATGGACATTACATTACTTTTGCGGAATACTTTGTACATAACAAAAACACACACACAAGGACCGTAATAGTTTAGTGTCTTTGGAAACACGGAATATAATCTTCTAATCGTGGTGAAAGATCTTCAACATCTCCTATAAAGATCTTCCCTTTTTTTCTTACCTAAAACCTTTCTTTATAACCTGGGGAAAAGAAAACAAAAAAGGGTGAGCACAAATGCTCAGTAAGGGTAAACAAAAGAAGTATCAATCACATCATATTCATAAGAACATAACATTTTGGAAATCATAACCTGCAAAAGAGATCATAATATCATAACATGGGATAAATCATAGTACTAAAATGTAATCCCAATAATCATAACTTAAAACATGAAACATTGTGGAATACACACATAATCATAGAGAATCATTTCTTATTAGTCAATACTCATTGCCAAGAATATCTTAGAGGACAAAGTCCATTTCTGAACCGAGTTCACTCCTCATTTCAATCCTGTTTCACTGAACCGGTTTAACCTGCCGTTCCAGCCATGTCCATCTCATGAGATATAAAATCTTTACCCAATTCATTGGAGGGAGATATAGGTCCCACCCATCTCATAATGATACCATTATTATGTGAGCCACAAAATAATAAACCATACATCATAGCATAACCCATGTAATAAAAATGGGAATCTTAAACATCGTGACATCATAAAACAATTCATATAAGATAAATGAATTCATAAAAATAATTCCATCACAACATAATCAAATCAATATAAAAATAGGGACAGAAACAGAACCCTATATTATCTTATATGGAATATAATTTTGATAAAACACTTGAACTCCATTCTTGAGGAAAATATCCTTTCTACCTCAAAAACATGTTTCCTTTCTTAACATGTCATAAAATTTTAAACTAAAAGAATTTGATTAAAAATAAACATGAAAACTTGTGAAGGAAGCTTCTTGGAAATAATGTTTTAAAAATCCATTCATGTCATATAAGTTAAAAAAAGTTCTTCTCGTACTTTTGTCGGAAAAGTTAAAACCTACCTCGTACGAAAAATGACAAAAGATTCCTTTCATATCTTTTAGTAAAAACTCACCGAAGGGTAAATTTGATTTAAATAATTGTAGGTGGATGAAAATAATATTACATATTGAGAAAACATGGATGTGGATGATAACATACACCCCAATAAATACCAAAGCATAAACAATCTCGGATAAAAATGAGATTGTGATATTTTTCCATTACCTTAGGTCTGATTTGCTTCGTAAGTGTCAGAACCTCCTGTATAATGATTTAAGTAATGTCATTGACTTATTCCATAATCATACTCATTGTTATGATATCATATATGGATCACTTATGACTTTATATTACCCGTTCTTTTGTAAATTCCATGTTAAAGAGTGTTTTGGGTAAAATCGTTTCATTTGTCGTCCGTGTTTTGACTTGTAATTATTCATATCATTACTTAGATCATGATTACATAATTACAGAATATAAAACATTATTTATTTATAAAATATATTCAGAATATACATATATATAATAGATCAGTAAATGGAAAGAAATACACCATTCGTGGAGACGGTAGGTCGTACGTACGCATGAATGCTATTTTTTGTTTCCTTATTGAGTTGAATGGAATTAATTAGATGACATACATATATATACACATAAATCCATTATCATTATTATGTCATATATTTCATGATTACTTATTATATATACTTTATAATCATTCATGAATGGTTAATGTGGAGATTGAATCTCATCACGTCGTGGAGACGGTAGTCCGTACGTACGCCCGAGTGATGATATCGTTCTCATGATCTTGGAACTGTATTGGAGTGTATGTATACTATTTCAGAATCAATATCACTTTACAATAATCATATATAGTTATTATTTACACCATTATACCCATACAAGTAAGGTGGTGGTGGAAAATAGATTAAACCACGGCGTGGAGACGGTATTCCGTACGTACGCACGCGCGGTGATTTCATTTTCCATAGGATGGATAGATGGTGAAATAGGATTGTTTCATACTTATAATAACATATCAGTATATGAGTGATACTGATGTTATTACTTCATAATGAAACAACATACGAAGAAGATGTGGAAGAAGAAATAACGTTGAAAGAATAGGTAACGGACATTACCTCTTCTTTGAAGCACCTCTTTGAGTCCTCCTCTTAGGGCACTAAAATTGTTCTTTGAAGAATACCCGGACCTCTAGGATGTTTCTAGGGAAGTGTAGAAGATAATTTGGCAGGTTTGGGCCGAGCTTGAAGGCTCAATGTGGTGTGAGGAAGAGAGGGAGGAGGTTCCCTTTTAAAAGGGAGGAGAGGGGCTCCTATGGAATAACTAAAAATATTATTTTATTATAAAGCCAAATTCGGTTTTAAATAGCTCCAAATTGATTTATTTCGAAGCTAAGGTGGTTATGGGTTGAGATCCTCTCATCCAATAGAATTTAGACAAGTTTAGGGTCCTATTTTAACCTTATCATTTATATTTAACTTTAAGTTAGATAATTTTACTTTTACCGTGTCTTTTTGTGTTCTTACACTATAAGGTTAATAAACTTACTATAACAAGACAAACGAACCCCAAGTTGTTTATTATTAATATATATGACCTTATCTAAGTCATTTGTCCGAACCTTAGATTTTTAGGAATAAAATAACAATTAATAATATAATATTTGTTTTAAAAACTATTTTATGTCAATTTTGAAACTATTTGGTAATTGATTTTTCTAAAATTTATAACAGAATGATTAGTTCTCAAAAAGTTAATTAAAGCAACAATAACATGTCATATTAACATATAAAATTTTTGGAATTCATAAAAAGTCTCAAATAACATTTATTTGGGTATTTATAACATCAATTATGTCAATATTTCATTAATAAGATAATTACTACATCATCATTGTGTCATAAATATATTAAATTATTTAAAGTCTAAAAATTAAAAATAAAATATCATTATGTAGGAAATCGTTTTGGATTTCTAATTAATATTTATAGTTGAATTTATCTTATTCATAACCCTATATTAAAAATGCTTTACTTATTAAACTTTGATTTTAACTATTTTAACCCTTCTTTAAATAAATTACTAATAAATGTCCTAATCTAATCCAAGTGGGCCTAAATGGTCATATTTTATTCCTAAAGTTGTTTTTGGTAGAATTACACTTATCCAATAGAATTAGGACATGTGTTAGGGTAATAATAATGTCATTTTTACCCTTAATTACCCTATTTACTTTTAACCGTGGTAAAAAAAAGTAAAAAGTTACTATTCACCAAAAATTTATTTCATCTCATTGAACCACATTTACTTACTGACATCAACCGTGTCTCTCGGATTTTTAAAATTCCACTCACACAAGCGGTAAAATTATGTTTTATGAAAAATTCATTTTTTTTAACTACCACTTAGTGGTTTCACTATTCATCAAAAAATGAATGTTTCCAGAAAAATACCAAAAATTAGGCCTAAGATATATTTGATATTATGAACTCAAAAATGATGTCTATTTTACCAAATTCAAAACATATTAGTTTCATTACTTAATTTAAAAATTAATTCCCGCCGTCAAAACAAATAGCGTGTTCTTAAGAGATAATAACTGTCAAAAGATTGTCACTTGTTTATGTCTGGTTTAAATGTGAAAATACATCCAATGACCGACATTGTATTAAATTGTAAAATTATATACTAAATATACTTTAAAACCACTCAAATTAATAATTTATCACTGTTAATTATTTCGATTAAAAACGTTGTTTTTAATTAAAATTTAGTAATTTTCACTATTCATCAGAAAACGAAAGTTAGCCGAAAAGTACCAAGATTTCACCCTAAGCTAATTTCAATATTCTGAATCCAAAAATGAATTCCATTTTGAAAAATAAAATTTACAAAATTTCAAAAAGTGGTTATTACTATTCATAACGGCTAGTTTTGATAATATTTTAATAGCATATTGTTGTTTAGTGAAACTCGTTATTGCGTACTACACACGCTATCGAGGAAAGTCGAGATTGCGTGTAATGCCAGGCAAGTCAAATATACATGTTGTGCAAGCTCTTTTTGGTGTAGCGTACAACACAAGACATTAATGAAATTAAAAAGATTATTTTTCGTAAAATCTTGGGGTGTTACAATGCAGTAAAATACTATTGTTATAATAATAATTCCTATAATAGTGGCCTCAACTTACCTATCATTAGATTACACCCAATTGTGGGTAGTTTGATACCCTAATAGGGCTTTGGGAAGGCTAGTTTGACTGGTTCATAGACTAGTGGTTGTTTTTTTATCATGTCCCAACCATGAAAGTGGCACTATCTATTCCCATCCCTATAGTGAGAAGGTGTTCTACCCATTATCACATGAAATTGGAAGGGGATTTACCCACACAATCCATCTCCATGGAAGGCAACTATGATCTATTATCTTTTTTTGACATGGTCCATTCTCCTATTGATGTTGATCTGAGTGGGGCATCACCCGATGTTTTGGAATCTGCGTCCAACCCACCTCATTTAGTCCTAGAGGATGAACCATATATTGGAAGGTAAATTTCCCTTGCCTAGGTGACTCAGAGCAGGGAACTTCTATCTACTATAATGATGCTTCCTCATTTCATATCTATCATGGTGGAGGAGGGCCATGATTCTAATGCTATTAGGAGGCATCGAGTTGTGTGAGAGAGGGAATGGTGTCTAATTCATACTCTTTCCACAGAAACTCCCCTGACAACTTTTTCAAATAAGGATGACATCTTTCAATGACTATTTTTCAATCTAGGTTCAGGAACATTTTATTATTGATGCATGTGTCTCCTTATGCAACAAATTCTTATACCACTATATGATCATGCTACTTGCAAAGAAGACCTTGCTCGGTTCAAACCTTGTCACCACTAAGCTTGGAACTTCCAGGATATTACTGATGAGCTACATAATTTTGAGGTTGAGGAAGCTAGTGATCAAGACCATATGATTTCCCAAATGGGAGAACTGTATGAGTGCGATGCTCACATGGCTAGACTAAAGCTGCAACTCGCAACATCAAGTAAAAATTATGAGGCTATCAGATAGACGGGGTGAGACCTCTGGACTATTATGAAGTGATTACGCCCAATGGATGAAACTTAATCTAAATGGAGTGATTCATTTGAATAGGCCAATGATGGACCTCTTTGGGAAGTTATTGATCTACTAGAAAGCACAAGTCGGACTTTCTTGTAATCTGTTGGGTGACTGTAGATGTAGAAAAACACTAAAGGGATGAAGAAGGTTTGATCATGACAAAGTGAATCCATAATTGGACACGGGGACCCATTCTGGGGAGCCTGGAGGGGCCACGTGAAAATAAAATTTAACAGCGCATGAAAAAAATCTGTCCCACATGGAAAACTTTGGGATTCGTGAGATTTGTTTGCACGAGCGTGGAATTTTACGCGCCACCTCCACGCACGGTTGGATTTTTGTGATGTTAATATCGGCGTGCAATATTTCGTGTGGGCCTATTTTCCTCATAGAACCACCGACCCCGGGTTCCTATAAATAGAAAGTCGCCCCTTCCACTTATGGAGTCTGAATAATCTAAACCATCTCTCCGATGTGAAATTAACTTCTCTTTCACGCAAAATATGGCTCTCAGGTACATAATTTTCCACGCCATTTCTCTTGGAGGTCCACCTTTGCGCAAGACCACTTAGGATTAATCCACATCCAAATCCCATCGAGTCTCATCCCCCGTGCGCAATTCCTTCCAATTTCGCACAATCCTTCCTTCAGTACACAATTCCTCCCACATTGTGTGCCCTCTTTTCCCCACAGCTCCGACCATTTCTCGTGCTCACTGACCGATTGTGTGTCATCCCGAACTTTTTTGCATGGGCAGCTCTGTTACGCGTCGGCCCGCCCCTTTTTCAAGAAACTGTTCCTTTTGCGTGAAAGCCTCCCTCCTTGTGCTCCCGAGATTTCCCTCTTTCGTGCATCATTTTTGGGCGCCTCCCATGCCCAAAACACCTTTTCTATATGCTATTTTCTCGTACGACCCACTAGGCTCATGAAAAGTAACTTCAAAGTTCCTTTGGCAGTACTTCACAATGTGTTGCTTCACCTCATGCTTCTCTGCATAGGCATGCAAATGGATATTTCTTCATCGCATAGCCTTGCTAACATAGACCCCCAATGGGATCACCTCTCGATACCCCCCAATCATGGTGTTTCCTATCCCTTATCTTCACCAAGGTATAGAGGTTACCGGTTATGTAAATCCTAGGGGTGTGGAGTGAACCCACCTCGCTCGAGCTGCAAGATGTTAAAATTTCAAGCACCATCGTCCTCACCACATGATGTTAAACTGTGACCTAACCCTGCGCATCATATGTGGGGTGCCCCACCTCAGACATTCATTACGCATTCTCATCTTAACGGGAGTGAAATATTCCTCACATGGAATGAGATCCTATTGGATGAGGCGGCTCATGTCTGCGGGGAATGCCATCCACCTCGGTGTAAACCCCTAACCTTTCTTACGAGAGTTAGCATCCATGCTCCTCCATTATTTTTCTAGGAGAAAGGCTAAGAGTGTAGAGGGATAAAATGATCCTTTTTCATCCCACCCCTCTCTCATTGGACCATGTCACCATTGGGCCTCCATCCTGTAGTAAGTCCCAATCTCCATCTCCCTGGGCCACTAACCATAAGCCCCATTTCACTTCCCACAGATGTACCTTTCACGACGTCATCGTCAGGTCTCTGCTGCCTATTTTTTCTCACATCAAGAATGACTCACGTGGGATTAGAGTACTCATCAGCCATGAAATCCTCCTTGGGCCTCCTATAGTGTAAACCCCACATCCCCATTGTGAACTCAGAGGACTTTGATCCTTGCTAAGGTAAGGTATGTAGGAATCCTCCACAAGGTTCAATCCCAACACCTTTGGTCCTGATGACCTTTCACATCGGTGTACCAATTCCGCTTCCCAAACTATGAGGACTTTGATCCTTGCTAAGGCAAGGTACGTAGGAACCATCTACAAGGTTCAATCCCATTATCCTTCTGTTCCGATAGCTTTCACGTCAGTTCACTTCATCTCGCATGATGCAAAACTACATTCACCTCTTCTTGAACTACGAGTAATTTGATCCTTGCTTAGGCAAGGTACATATGACATCTCCCTATGGTTCAAGATCAACAACCATCGGACCCCAGATCCACATTCACGTCAGTTCACCGACACCACATCCCAAACTACGTGTACTTTGATCCTCGTTAAGGCGAGGTACATCGGACACTTCCCTGAGGTTCAAGCCCAACAATCATTGGTCCCAACCATCATTCGCATCGATGTACCAAGCCCCCACCATCCTGAACTATGTGGAATTTGACCATTTCCAATGCAAGGTACGTAGGAAGCCTCTGTGAGGTTCAAACCCATCCACTATGGGCCCAGACCATCTTCACGTCGGTGTGCCAATGCCCCAATCCTGAACTACGAAGACTTTGATTCCCTGCCACGGGGATACGTAGGAAGCCTCCAGGAGACTCAAGACAACCATCCATATAGACCCCCCCCCCTGAGTCCTTATTCATGTCAGTTCACCTTCATCCCACATTATGTTAAACTGCAAACTGCAGTCAGCGGAAAGCTGTTGTACCCCCACACAGTAGAAAGTCGTTGCGTTCCTTGATTAGCGGTAATTCGTTGTATCCCAATCAGCGGTAAGCTGTTGCGTCCCCTATTCAGCGGCAAGCTATTATGGTCCCCTTTATTGGGACCCATATATTTGGTCTGTCCTAGTGGCGTCTGACAAATAGGGGTTTTTAACCACGCATGAGCCCCATAAATATCATCAGGTTGTTGTACTATGTGTACACCCCAATTTAAGCCTATTGTTTGGTTTTCCCTCGAGCCTATGTGTTTCTGGAAGGTCATTCTCTAACCCAGGGGTGTCACTTCCTCCGAGTCCCATACACATGTCCATTCTCATGGGCCACCTCCTCAGGTGTCCCATCACTCTACCCAACTATGTGGACTTTGATTCCCTTCCACGAGGATACGTAGGAAGTCTCCCTGAAACTCAAGACCATCATTACCGCAGCCCTCACAGCCGTTCCATCCCACTTACCACCCATTTCAATTAACCATCCATCATCCATCTTGATTCTTACCTGGGCCGCCACATCCCGGTGAGGTCATGTCAACCCACCTATATCATTACATCCTCCAGGAGATGCACTCTTCTGATCCACTCTAGTCAGCGTTCTGATCAGTACGATCCATCCCCGCTGGATGTTAAACTCGCGGAATACCCTGTGTGAAACATGGGAAGCTGAGGAAAACCACAGAGACATGAATCGGGCATAAGATTCCTAGCATTCAACATGGTATTCCTTAGGCTTTCGTGCCCTCTAGTAGCCCTATAATAAGGGACAGAAGATAGACGCGCCAGTGTCCCAGTGTCCAAACACGCCAGAGATGCCCAACGTGACTACTCCCCCAACCGAAGGTTGCTTCCCTAACTTGAACCCTTGTAATGTCCTGACAGAAGCAATGTAATTAACTGGCGTCCATGAAGATATGGTGCTGGGAAGAGTTTCACGAACAATGTATTAAATATTTGAGGGAGACCCGGACTAGGTAACAAGCTCTGAGGAGGAATCCACGGAAGGAGAGACCGACATCCCATCATCCCATTTCGATCAAGGAGCATACATCCCTGAATAAGTGATGGATGCCACCTGCCTTTGGAAAGTGGGAATGTGGGGCTACATAGCAATGCGTCCTCACAGATAGATGTGTTCACCCCGATGAAAGCGTTGGAAATAGAAATGTTGAAACCGATGTGAATCCCTTCTCCTCAATATTGAGATTAGTAGCATTCGGGGCATTAGTGGATTAGCGTGTCACCAGATCTAGTTATCCGGCATCGGGTCCCGCCAAGTAAATAGAGGGTCTGGCGTGAAACTCATCAGAATTTGGGGTAGTAGAATGTTTGATATCTAGATCTGTGACATCGTCAGTGTGGATCCCTCTTACTAATCCTAGAAGACAGAATGGCACTGGGGCATTGGTCATCGATTCCTTTTTCTCTCAGCATAGATGAGTTAATCTCCCTGCTTTCAGGAACCAAGCTGCTATATCCAGAACTCAATCACCGCCCACCCAAATATGCGGGGGATGAGTCACTACCAATGTGGTAGCCCTGCGTGGTTCCACGTCTTCCGCGACGGCCTCTAAACCAATGGCCATGGCCCCCCACACCCTATCTCCCCCTCTGAGGTTATTCAGCGGAGGGTAATCAAATACCTCATGCACCGTTATGAGGAGGAGGGGATCATCCCTACAAGGGATATAGCCCACCTGGATTCGGAGGCGTCCACGCGTCGCTGACACCGCTGCTCCCAAAGGCCGCATAGGGAGCCACTACTCCCCACCCCAATATATAATCATTTCGGGAGCCTGTCCCCGGAACGCCTCAAAAATTCCTGACCCTACGCCAACGATGTAGGTGATGTCCAGGCCAGCCTAGTCAGGGTCCCATTCCACGGACCATCAGTGAGGGCCCCCACCAGGTTGCGTCATCACCGCTGCCTGGTTCTACTAGCCAAGGAGAAGGTAATCCATGTACATGAACCACTGGTTCAAGTCCGTCTGAGCCGACTCCAGTGTCGGGCACGAGCAGAAGAAGATGCCCCCCAAGAGGCATCAGCGTCAGCGGCTACTATGGCCCGAGCCACCAATGATGCATATCACCAGCTCCCTGTCTACGCGAAGAAGGGATGTTTATATGACCGACCCAAATCAAGGCCCCAACCGCCCCACGGGCAGGCTGGGTCGACTCTCTTGGTCGCTGGCATAAGAAGGACCGTCGTGGACTAGCCAAAAGCGTTGTCACCCTATACAGAGGTCCTCCCCATACCACTACCATGGAGAATGCCGGTCTTCCCCACTTCCAAGCATGGCATGGAGGTCCGACCCATGCCACCATTAACCTAGATGAGGGTCCTCCCCTCGGTAGTGATTTTCAGTACGAAAGTCTCTCCTGTGCTCACTACACCGGGTACGGAGTCATTCTTCCAGCCATAGACCACCGGTAAGGAGGAATATCTCATCCAGTCACTCGTCAACGTGGGAACCCTCCCCATGTTCTCACATATGCCTACAAATTTCCTCCACTCATTGGAAATCAGAGGAGTGAGGGCCAGCTCTGCTTCATCAACCCGCAACATGGAGGTCCAACCCGTGTCAAACTCGACCAGTACGAGGACCTTCCTTGAACTGATTTCACCAGGGGAAATAAGAGTGGAGGTCATCCCCATGCTCCCATCAGCTGCAGGGGAGGTCTCACCCACTCCATCACTACTCACGGAGGTCCTCCCCGTGTCCCCTTTGATATCTGTCCCAGTGCTCTGTGCAACCCATCCTACCCAAAAAGAAACCCTCTGTAACACCCCAAGGATTTCAAAATAAATATAGAATGCAATTTTATAGTCTATCCATTAAACACAACTTTCCCTCTTCTATTTTTTGAATTTCAAAAAATGGTCATCTAGAGTTGTGTTCAGTAAGTCATTTGGAGTCTGATAGAACAAACTTGATTTTTGGTGAATAGTAATGCACCCTTATGAATAGTGATATGAATAGTAATATGACCCTTATGAATAGTAAATAATAATATTATTTTATTTTCTTAAGTAAATAAGATAATGATATCTTAATTATTGTTTCAATGAGAAATAAAACTAATTGCACTTTAAGATTGTTATTTTTTGAATTAACTATGACCTTATTTAAAAATTAAATTCACAATAATTATAAAATTATTTTTGAAAAAAAATATTTCACTTTTGAATTCTACACGTCGAAAAATGATAGGGGTGAATTTTTGGGATTTTTCTAAAATTCTTAAATTCTCGATGAATAGTAAAATACAATAAAAATACTATATATACAAATTATCAGTAAAATACACTATTCAGGACATCACAAGTGATTCAAGGCCACTTGGTTCGAACTCACATGAACTTCTTACTATTAGGGGTCACATTAAAGAACACTATATGTTTCCTTGATGGAAATAATAAAATAATGAATTAAATATTCAAAATTTACCCCTCTCCTCCACTATAAAAACCCCTCACCACTCCCTCTTTTCTTCACTCATCTAAGCCTTAAAGCTCTTCAATATTCTACCCAATTACCTTTCCCTAGTCTCTCCCCACGTCCAAGAAGATTCTGGTCTTTCCAAAAGACCAAAACCCCTTCCCGTAAAGGGTTTCTCAAGGAGGTTATTTCGAGAGGTAAAACACACTTCTTTTTCATTTGGTTTCTTTTCAATTTATCTAGTTTTGCTATCCTCTCCTCACATCCACTATCCAAAATGATCATAATAAATCCATGTATCATATATATACTGGAAGTATATCATTTGAATGGAAGAACCATCATAAATATTCTTACTCCCTCCCTTTTATTTTTATAAACGAAATCAACGTCCATGAGGTTCAAATTTATAGCCTTCGTGGACGACGATGTTTCGTTCTTCAATTTCATCTTCATTACTGGTAATGAAACCATATTTATGGTTTAATAAGAATATAATATATGTATTATAACCTAATTAATATTCAGTAACCATAATATGTACATATAATAGATTTATATGACAAAACTAGTTAATAAAAATCCAAATACCGCTGAATAATCGAAGTTGTTGTCATCTAATGATTCATCCTCATTCCATGTAACCAAATGCTTTAAATGACCAATACCAATTATTTATGTTCATAACTAATATATAATTACAATCCTGGAGATTTATAACCATTCCACATGAACTCCATTACTTAAAAACAAGTAAACCGATTATGAAAATAATGAAAACGAACACCCTGAAACAACAAAATTCAATATAATAACTTAGAAATAAGGGTATAAATGAACTAAATAGAATTATGATAAAAAAAAATACATGTATAATAGGTTCTTAAATAGGTTATTAATAATTATAATTTCATTTTCTAGGAGCTTATGTTCAAGAGCGGAACACGTTTGGAGTTAAGGTAAGGGTTTTTCCACCCGAACTTCCATTTTCATTCGGGATGGTTTCTTAGTCTAAATACCTCAATTAAATTCTTATGTATTGTAATTTACTCCTCATATATTCTGTGTGGGTGTCATATATATGTTTACAAACAAGAATCCTTCCTTATTTTATGGATAGTTACACGTTTTAAAAGGAACTTTCAAAATTGTTTCCAAAATACAAGCCCAGTCCAAGGGAATTTCTCAAATTCTTACCTATTTTCAAGGGCACTCTATAATATATTTTTGGAAGCCATTATCTTTATAAAATCACTAATTTTATTATGAAAATACTACCTTACTTCACTTCTCTTTTTATACAAATATTTTTCCAAAAGAACTCTTCTTTTCAAAATAAATGAGTATTTATCTCCAGAAATGCTTAATGATTTTATAAGAGTGTTTTCATCTAATTCAACACTCTTGTTGATTCCATGGTATTATTGGGTTTAATAATTTATGAATTCATATACCATATTTGATTTAATGGTTTATGAATAACTCTATTGTGGATGATCTATTCTAAAACTATTCGCCATATTACTCGGAAGGGTTAGTGTTTAATGTTTAATGATTGGGAAAAGATAGTTACATTTCATACGATAGTTTCAATATAAATGTATATGATGTTTATATTTATCCCCACTCATATCAGGAATGAATTATACTTATTATGTGATGGTTGGGGCCCACTATATCCCCTCTATGCATCGGTAGGTCTCATGAGACAACTAGACGTGAAATTGGCTAAGGCCTTTCCCAATGTGATATGGATTTTGGCTGATGCCTTAATCATTAAACGTCTTGGTCGAGGCCTTGAAAAAAAAAATTTAGAATGTCTGGAATATGCACTTGCCTCATTATGAAGCTAGTAATTGAAATTTCATGTAGTTATTCAACTATTAGAATACCCATGATTATGTTTTACTATGGCATTATTTACTCAGCTCATATTTCTTCCATAATTCGTTCAAGTTCATTATTAAAGGCATGTGTTTTCAATTATTCACCATGTATAATGTTTATATTATCTATTTTTGTATTCATTACACTTACTAAGAATTTGATCTCACCCCTTCATTATGTTTTATTTTTATCATGACAAGAAGAAGTAATTTATTAATGACATGCAATCATAATCTAGGAGACATGATGTTGCTAGTGGAATAATTTAGTGTTGTTTTTCCTTTACAAATGTAAAATTGAACTTATGTATGTATCTTGTTTCCAATAATACTAAAATACTTGGTCCTTCGGGATTTGTGTTCCTTGTATGTATGCCAACGTAATCAAATAAGGCACTGGCTCCAAGAAACTAGGGCCGGGTTCCTACAGTTGGTATCAAAGGAAGTTTAGTAGAATACTTGAAAACTATATTTAGAAAAAATATAATTAGGGAAGAGTCCCTAAGTTAGTATTTGAGGATATACATACAATAACATCCTGGTATTTTGGTAAGGAATATATTATGTGGATATTTCATGCAATACATCCCTGTCTGGATACGAACAGGTAGAGGCAGCTTTGACACAGATGTATCTAGGGATAAAACCCGAAAACACCACATTGAGCTAGACTCGAACAGGAACTGGTGCACGAAAACGGGCCTTGCTTCACTCTTGGTTACGACACTTTTGGCGGATATGCTTAGGATAATTCACATTTTCTTTAAAATCCATTATGAAGGATTGAAATGTAAAATATTCCTCAAAGAAACTATATTTTTGAATATTGTATTATCCATGCATAGGATCTCAATTTTTCTGAGTATTTTTATGTTAAGATAATAAATTAAGATTCATAACCTAATCTAGTGTATTCCATTATCTAGAGATGGAACCAAGTGGAAGGAAGGGAAACTGAATGAACACATGTGTCCCCTGTAGGGATTTTCCTTCGACGCAAGATAATGATGTTGGATCTGGTGATGTGATTGGTTCTGAGAAACTCATAACTATACTGGGACAACTTACTCAGGTTATGAATAATAACCTTACCCGTATGAAGCATCCGTATCCACCACATGGAGGAGCCATGCTAGATCTCTTTATGTGAAAACATCCTCCATCATTCAACGGGACTAAAAACCCGTTTGTAGAAGAGCAGTGGATATGTTCCCTTGAGAAGATATTTCATGCTTTGGGATGTAATGAAAGAGATACAGTTGTCATGGCAGTATATCATCTATCGGGATATGCAGATCAGTGGTGGTCATTAATCCCAAACACAAATGAGGATGAAGAGATAAAAGAGATGGAATGGAGGGATTTTAAGGAAATATTCATAGAAAAATATTTCCCTCATGAGCAGTGAGAAGATGTGGAGAGAAAATTCTTGAATCTGAGGTATAAGGAAGATGATAATGTTGAAAGGTACGAAGCTAACTTCACACGATTATCAAGACATGCTGTAGACCACATACGAAATCCAAGGAGAATTTTTTTTTGATTATTTGATGGCCTAAATCCATTCCTTCGACGGGAACTGGTCTCTCAAATTTTTTCATCTTATGAGGGTGTAGTTTCATGTGCCATCAAGAAAAAAAATAATCCTCTATGTCTTATGACTTAAAGGGAAAGCACAAAAAGAAAAGGGCTACTGAAAACCCTGGGAAAGGAAATAAGGAAACGTGTAAGAAGGGAAGAGTTAAATTTTCACCATGTAACAATTGTGGAACAAAACACCCTGGTTCATGCTTAAAACCAAAAGGATTGTGCTAGAAATGTGGTCAGAAAGTCCATCTTGGTGGTGATTGAAAAGGGAAGAAGGAATCAAATGATGTTCAATACTTTAATTGTCGGGATATGGGACACTACGCTAATGATTGTTCAAAGTGTCAAGGAAATATAAAACAGAAAAGGCCAAGGGATCAGGGACAAGCTTATACAATCACGACAACAGAGTTTTAAGTTCCTAATGATGTGGTGGCATGTACTTTAATCATTTCCTCAAATTTATCCAATAATTTATTTGATTATAGATCGTTGTATTCATTTATATCTTCCCAGTTTTCGAAGAAAATTTGATGTGTCCAATTTAATTTAATAAAGGAGTTATGATTCAAAACTCCTTGTGTATGTATCATTGCAATAAAGGAATGTCGATTAGTCCCCCTCCCAACACCAAAATGTGCTCTAGTTTCTAACCTTATCATCATACCAATGACTGAATTTGATATAATTCTTGGTATGGATTGGAAGTCAAATTATGATGTGAAGATTTATTGTAAAAAGAAGGAAGTTACAATTTTTTATAATGGTGTAGAATCCCTTGTCATTAGGGCAGAAAAGTTTCCACCTGATTCTTATCTAGAACCACCCCCAGTAGCTCTACTGAATACAATACTTGGAGAGGAATATAAAACAACATCTATGGGATAGGAAATAAATATTCAAATTTAGAATGTGCACATAGTGAAAGAGTACATTGATGTATTCCCAAAGGATTTACCTGGACATCATCCAGAGCGGGATGTTGAGTTCTATATTGATTTAATTTCTGATGTAATACCTATATCAAAGACTCCATATAGAATGGCTATAGTGGAATTAGTAGAGCTAAAGAAACAAATACAAGATTTGAGTGAAAAAAGGATTTATTCGACCTAGTGTTTCTCCATGGGGAGCCCCTATCCTATTTTTCAAGATGAAATATGGATACATGAGGCTTTGCATTGATTACAGGGAAATCAATGCTATTACAACAAAGAATAAGAATCCTCTACCCCGGATTGATGATTTATTTGACCAACTTCATGGAGCTCAATAATTTTATATGATTGACCTTCGATCTGGATATCATTAGTTGCGTGTGAGGAAAGAATATATTCCTAAAACAGCATTTCAGACCACGAATGGGCATTGTGAGTTTACTGTGATGCCTTTTGGACTGAAAAATGCACCCTCTATTTTCATGGATTTAATGAATATAGTTTTCAAGGAATATCTTGATAACTTTGTTGTGGTATTCATCAATGATATCATCGTATACTCAAAAATATATAAAGACCATGAAAATCACATGCGGGTTATTTTGAGAACTCTTAGAATGAATAAATTATATGAGAAGTTTAGCATTTGTAAATTCTGGCTTCAATCAATTTTGTTTTCTTGGACATATTTTCTCTAAGGATGGAATCCTAGTCAATCCTGCGAAGAAAAAGGCAATCTAAGATTGTCCCATGCCAGCAAACATAAATGAGGTACACAATTTTATTGGCTTAGCAGGTTATTATCGTCATTTCGTTCAGAATGTTTTCCGACTGGCTAACCCGCTAACCAAGCTCACACTTAAAGGGGTTAAGTTTGTGTGGACAAAATAATTTACAGAATGCTTCAATGAATTGAAAAGAATATTGGTCAATGTTCCAATTTTGACTCTTCCATCTGGAAGTGAAGGATTTGTAATATACAACGATGCATCAAAGAATGGACTCGGTTGAGTCCTTATGAAAAATGATAAAGTTATTGCTTATGAATCAAGACAATTGAACACTCATGAGACAAATTATCCAACTCCTGATCTTGAGTTAGCAGCTATAATCTTTGATCTGAAAATATGGAGGCATTATCTTTATAGAGAGAGATGTGAGATTTATACGGACCACAAGAGTTTGAAATATATTTTCACACAAAAATAACTCAACATGAGGCAAGGAAGATGGCTAGAGTTACACAAAGATTACAATTGTTCAATACACTACCACCTAGCAAAGGTGAATAAGGTGGTAGATGCATTAAGAAGTAATGATCATGGACTTCTGACACAAATGAGGATTGAAAGAGATCCTATGTTCATGGATCTATTGTAGATGAATATGGGAATTGTTAAGGAAGGGGAAACATACCTCCACTTTCAAATGATTTCTAAACCATCATTACTAGAGAAGATAAAAATTTCTCAATATGATGATGAGAATCTGCACAAGAAAATTAATGCAGTTAAGGATGGGAGACTGGTTGAATTAATATATGAAGAAGGTGTTCTGAAGTTTGGGAAGAGGCTATGTGTTCCATCAGTACCTAAGCTAAAAAGGGAACTATTAGATGATGCTCATAGCTCAAATTTCTCTATAAACTCGGGTAGTATGAAGATGTATAGAGATCTTAAGGAACAATTTTGGTGGGAAAACATGAAGAGGGAGATTGGTGATTACGTTTCAAGATGTTTAGTTTGTCAATAGGTGAAGGCAGGAAGATAACATCCGGGTGGAGTCATGCAACCCCTTCATATACCTATGTGGAAATGGGATAATATCACGATGGACTTTGTCATGGGACTACCAAAGACTCCTAGAAGGAATGATGCAATATGGGTCATTGTTGATCTTCTTACGAAGTCTGCACATTTTCTTGCTATAAGAGAAGATCTACCACTTGAACGCCTATAAAGAATATATATTAATGAAGTTTTGAGACTTCATGGAATACCCCTATCGATTGTTTCTGATCACGATCCCCATTTTACATCACGATTCCGGAAGAGTCTTCAGAAGGCCCTAGATACTGATCTTCTTTTGAGCATTGCCTACCACCCACAAACTGATGGACAATCAGAACATACTATTCAAACATTGGAAGAAATGTTGAGGTCTTTTTCACTTGATTTTCAAGGCATGTAGGATCAGTATTAACTCTTGTAGAATTTTCCTACAACAATAGATTCCATTAAAGTATTCAGATTGAACCCTATGAAGCATTATATGAGATGAGATGTCATACACCAACATGCTGGGATGATGTTGGTGAAAGAAATCTCATGGGCCTAGAACATGTTGATGAAACAACGGATAAGGTGAAGAATATTCAGAACGATATCAAAATATCTCAAAGTAGGAAAAAGAGATCTTCAGATAACCGAAGGAAGGATTTGGAGTTTCAAGAAGGTGATCAAATTTTCTTAAAGGTATCTCCATGGAAGGGTATTATACGATTTGGTAAGAAGGGAAAAATAAGTCCCAGGTACATCAGACCGTTTGAAATTTTGGACCAAATTGGAGTCGTAGCTTACCATTTGGCAATTCCGCCAAGTCTCTCCAAGGATCAAAATGTGTTCCATGTATCAATTAAAGGAATTACATGCCAGACCCAACACATGTACTCACTTATGAAGAAGTGGAACTTGAGCCCGATCTATCTTACTGTGAAGAGCCTATCAACATTCTTGATACTAGAGAACAAGTATTGAGAAATAGGAAAACTCGTCTGGTAAAGGTTCTATGGAGGAACCATAAGATGGAGGAAGCAACATGGGAGCCTGAAGAGCTTATGTTAAAGACATACCGAAATATTTTTAGGTAATATTCTATGAATTTCTAGGATGAATTTTTTGTAAGGAGGGGATAATGTAACACCCCAAGGTTTTGAAAATAAATATAGAATTCAATTTTATAATCTATCCATTAAACACCACTTTGCCACTTCTATGTTATGAATTTCGAAAATGGTCATCTGGAGTTGGGTTCAGTAAGTCATTTGGGGTCTGATAGAATAACCTCAATTTTTGGTGAATAGTAACATAACCTTATGAATAGTAATATGACCCTTATGAATAGTAAATAATATTATTATTTTATTTTCTTAAGGCAATATGATAATGAGATCTTAATTAGTTTTTCAATGAGTAAAAAAACTAATTACACTTTAAGAATGTTATTTTGCGAATTAACTCTGACATTATTTAAAAATTAAATTAATAATATATAGAAATTTATTTTTGAAAAATGGATTTCACTTTTGAATTCTACTAATCGAAAAATGGTAGGGGTGAATTTTTGGGATTTTTCTAAAATTCATGAATTTTTGATGAATAGTGAAATACGATAAATTACCGTATATACAAATTATCAGTAAAATACACTATTAATGACATCACAAGTGATTCAAGGCCACTTCTTTCAAACTCACATGCACTTATTACTATTAGGGGTCACATGAAACAACACTATTTGTTGTCTTGAGGGAAATAATAAAATAATGAATTAAATATTCAAAATTTACCCCTCTCCTCCACTATAAAAACCCCTCACCACTCCCTCTTCTATTCACTCCTATAATCCTTTAAGCTCCTCAAAGATCTACCCAATTACCCTTCGCTAGTCTCGACCCACATCCAATAAGTTTCTGGTCTTTCCAAAAGACCAAAACCCTTTCCCTTAAGGAGTTTCTCAAGGAGGTTATTTCAAGAGGTAAAGCACCCTTCTTTTTCATTAGGTTTCCTTCCAATTTATCTTCTTTTGATATCCTCTCCTCACCTAATCTATCCAAATTATAATTATAAATACAATATCATATATATACTGGAATTATGTCATGTGAATGGAAAAACCATCATAAATATTCTTACCCCCTCCCTTTTATTTTTATAAATGAACTCAACATCCATGAGGTTTTAATTTATAGCCTCCGTGGATGACGAAGTTTTGTTCTTCAATTTATTATTCATTACTGGTAATGAAACCATATTTATGGTTGAACGATAATATAATTTATTTATTATAACATAATTAATATTCAGTAACCAGAATATGTACATATAATTAAGTTATATGACAAAACAAGTTAATAATAATCCAAATACCGCTGAATATTCGAAGTGGTTGTCATCTAATTATTCATCCTCATTCCGTGTAACCAAATTATATAAATGAACAATACCAATTATTTATGTTCATAAATAATATATAATTCAAATACTGAAGATTTATAACCATTCCACATGAACTCCATTACTTAAAAAAAAGTAAGCCGATTATGAAAATATAGAAAACAAACACCCTGAAACACCGAAATTCAATATAATAACTTAGACATAAGGCTATAAATTAACTAAAAAGAATTATGATAAACTAAATACATGTATAATAGGTTATTAATTAAGTTATTAATAAGTATAATTTCATATTCCAGGATCTTATGTTCAAGAGTGGAACACGTTTGGAGTTAAGGTGAGGGTTTTTCCACCCGAACTTCCATTTTCATTCGGGATACTTTAATAGCCTAAATAAATCAATGAAATTCTTGTGTATTGTTATATAATCCTCATATATTCTGTGTGAGTATCATATATATGTTTAAAAACCATAATCCTTCATTATTTTATGGATAGTTACACGTTTTAAAAGGAAATTTCGAAAATGTTTCCAAAATACAAGCCCGGTTCAAGGGAATTTCTCAAATTCTTACTTATTTTCAAGGGCACTCTGTAATATGATTTTGGAATCCATTATCATTATAAAATCACTCATTTTATTATGAAAATACTATCTTACTTAACTTCTATTTTTATAAAAAGATTTTTCCAAAATAACTCTTCTTTTCAAAATTAAAGAGTATTTATCTCCAGAATTGCTTAATGATTTTATAAGAGTGTTTTCATCTAATTCAACACTCTTGTTGATTCCATGGTATTATTGGGTTTAATAATTTATGAATTCATCTACCATATTTGATTTAATGGTTTATGACTAACTCTATTGTGGATGATCTATCCTAAAACCATTCACCATATTACTCGGAATGGTTAGTGTTTTATATTTAATGATTGGGGAAAGATAGTTAAATTTCATATGATAGTTTCATTATGAATGTATATGATGTTTATGTTTATCTCTGCTCATATAAGGAATGCATTGGACTTATTATGTGACGGTCAGGGCCTACTATAGCCCCTCGATCCATTGGTAGGTCTCATGAGACTACTAGATGTGGAATTGGTCGAGACCTTTCCCAATGTGATATGGATTTTGTCCGAGGCCTTAATCATTAGATGTCTTGGATGAGGACTTGAAAAAATGTTTTAGAATGTCTGGAATATGCACTTCCCTCATTATGAAGCTAGTAATTGAAAGTTCATGTGGTTATTGGGCTATTAGAATACCCATGATTATGTTTTATTATGGCATTATTTACTCAGCTCATATTTCTTCCATAATGTGTTCAAGTTCATTATTAAAGGCATGTGTTTTCAATTATTCGACATGTATAATTTTTATATTATATTCCATTGTATTTCTTACTCTTACTGAGAATTTGAGCTCACCCCTTCTTTATGTTTTATTTTTTTAAGGACATGAAGAAGTAATTTATGAATGACATGCAAGCATAATATAGGAGACATGATGTTTCTAGTGGAATAATTTAGTGTTGTTTCTCCTTTACATATGTAAAATTGAACTTAAACGTGTATATTTTTTCCAATAATACTAAACTACTAGGTCCTTCAGAATTGGTGTTCCTTGTATGTATACCAATGTAATCAAATAAGGCACCGGCTCTAGGGAACTTGGGTTGGGTTCTTACACCCTCTTCATCCCAGGACCAGCAAGGTCTAAGGACCTCCTTCTGTCCAAAATCAACCCTATCCTAAAGAGCCATCTAGGGGCAGGAAGGTAGGTCATCGCCACCATGAAACGAATTCTTGGAAGTTCCGAGCAGAGATCAAGCATGTCCACTTATCAGACTCCGTAGCAGAGTACGACTCGGCACTGGAACACTCTGCTCGTTCCTCTGAGTCAATGGCTGGGGTAGGGAAAAGGAACATCGGCATCATTCTCCCAGGATGTGAGGTCCACTAGATCCCTTACTCCCTCCGTATGTACATCAAAGAGAATAAAAATATGGCTTTTCCCCAGGGGGCGGCCACACAGTCACTACTGTCATCACCAGAAGTACCCTCTTCTTCGACTAGAGACCACAAAGAGCTCTTTTGGGGATCAATGGGGGAAGTGACAAGGTGTAGTCCATCCCCGGTGGCTACATTAGTTGTGTCAAAAACCCTAGAATCCATCCCATATTATCGTGACGTAGTGGCCAGGTCACTATACTCTTCGGAGGATAGCCCAAGATTCAGCGGCTAGTTAGCTCACTCGCTGTATTCTCCACCAGCCAGCCTATCGTCCCAGTGGTTCGCCTCAGTATCGTTTCCAGTTCCTCAGCCTCCCCCAGTTAAAGAATGGGGCAATCAAGGGCCAAACCATAAATCTGAGCTGAGGTGCTTATGGGATATCCTTGCGGCATACCACTTCCCCGAGATGTTCTGTCTAGTGGTGGTGCCGAATTTCAGTGTTCCAGAATCCATTACCCAAGAGGAGTTTGAATGTTTCCACCAGACCTTCTGGGCGATGAATTTCCGCCTTCGTCATCACCAAGTGTCTTATCCCCGGAGCCAAGTGCATTTCGAGGATATCAGCGAGCAATGCCATCTTGTCGATCTGACTTCTCTCCCTGTGGCCCAGCGCCTCGAGTCACTAGGTCGTCATAGGTCCCTCCAACAACAATGTGTTTAGTGTTTCAAGTTACTCCACAGGATTATCAAGGAGGATTCCCCCACATGATAGTTCGTGGTTGGGGGCAGTATGCTTCCCTCCTCTACAGTCCTATCTGAAAGAAACCTAAATCGCTAGGAGATATCGAGGACATGCCCCTAGGAAGGTTCGCAGTCAACATGTCATATGTATCGAACAAGGAGAATGGACATGACCTGTTCGATGGGGACCGTCCCTCCGAGGTTGTACCACAACTATTGGATCTATCAGGAAGATTTACTCACTAGCAGAGAAATCTGTTGGGTCTCCCTCCACCCACTAAGGCATTGGTTCTCAGTCGGAATCTTGGTAAGGGTAAAGAGAACCTTGGTGTCGCCAAACATTCTGACCCATCTGCCTCAGTGCAGAAAACATAGGAGGATCCTGAGAAGGCCACATTGCGCAAGAAACATGTCGAGCAAAAAACGTTGGTCGACGACCTCCTGGCTGAACGCACTACGGAACAACGTCCAGATTATGGCGATCCACGAACAACACAATAGGGGAAGGCACAACTCCCACTAGTGAGTTTCTTCTAGGTAATCCTGAACATCCTATCCAGGCAGAGAGGGTGGAGGCCGGAACCCAGGGCAAGAGGGCACAACACGTATCGCCAAATCCACCTTAAAGGCATGACAACCCTCGGGACCAAAATCATCTTCCCCTAGCTACTCGGCAGACCGCCCCACTAGCTACTACATGAGCCTCTAGGTCCGACTATTGCATCAAAGAACCTGCCAACACACTTTTGGGTAGGGACCCCCGTTAAGACAGGAAACCCCACCCAAATGATCCAATGGCAGCACTCATCTCCCACCTCGAGGCATTGGAAACATGGCAGGTGAGAGTCCAACCTAATGGAAAGCCATATCTGGCATGGGTGGATGACATGACAACCCCCTCGAGTTTCCGGAATCCCACCATCACACCTTTTAATGGGACGGGAGACCCCCTGCAACATCTGGCCTACTTTTCTTCAAGGTGTGGACCCATGTTGGCAACTCTAGAATAGAAAGAAGCCGCCAAGCTCCAATGTTTTGTACAGACGTTGGAAGGGCTTTCATTTTTCTAGTATATCCAACTCCCCATTGGATCGATAGCAGGATGGTAAGATCTCCGCAGACAGTTTATGTTCTAGTTCAACTCCACCATGTGAAAGACAATCATCACAGACCTCTTCCAGTGTAAACAGATGCCTGATGAGCGCGTCGTAGACTTCATCACCCGGTGTAAAGGGCTCACATACTCCTTCTACATGCCACTAACTCTGGAGAAATTACTGATGATGTGTGTAGGGAATGATATGATGGAATGGGTTCCCTCTCTAATCACCCAAAACTACCCTGGAGGTTTTTGGGATTTCTTTGATAAGGCCAAGTTCTTAGAAGAAGTTGTGAAACAGGCCCACCAGGCACGTCTATTGCCTCCTGTAATTACTGTGAGGAGGGCCGCTAGATCCGAGCCTGCCGTATTGGCCCAAATAGAGGCCCCTAGTCATTTGGAATTACTTCCAATGGATCCGCCTCCACAACCTCGTTGTGGGCCGCCACCATAGGCTCATCCTCAATTCCAAAAGTGGCTACCTCAAAATCAGTAGGTGCCTCCACGTAATGCGCCCCCACCCAGGCGAGATAATCATGCTCCACCCCCACGACAAGATCCGGCAGCACCTCTTCAGAATATGGCTCCAAGACCCCCTTTCTGGATTGAAGAAACTGAATCTACCCGTTCAACAAAAATCAGGTCCCCGACTATTTCCTAAGTGCCTTGGATCAAGGGATTGTGCGTTTGCCTGAGTGCAAAAGGCTAGAAGAGGAAAACCTCACTAAACACCCCAATTACTAACCCTATCACCAGATTCTAGGGAACACCCTAAACCAGTGATATGTGTTCAAAGAATGGCTCCAAGACCAGGTTGACAAAAACTTAGTCAGGCTGGGATCAGCCCCGGCACAAGTGGTGTGCATCATAATAAGGCTAGATAGTAGTAGTGGCAGTGAAGATGAGTGGAAGCAGGTTTCTAACCATGGGTCCCAGAATTATGATGACTAGACGGATCAAAAAAAGGTCCATCATGAACATAGTATCATCCGTGCACACTTGAATCATTCAGAGCCTTCAGAAGCCACAACCACTACTTTGACATTCTTATCTCAACCGACCACTTCCGAGAAGAACAAGCATCGGCGGCTCAAGGGAAAACAATGTGCCCCGCCAATGCCATCGTCGGCCCGTACTCTCAACAACTTCATGCCTCTAGAGATGGAGATTTCTCATAGAATCTATCCAGTAGCATATGATTATTCATGTGAAAGTAAAGGGTACACTTCAGTTAGTACTTTAGAGTTGGTAAACCCCTGCATGACCCCCGATGATGGGGAGCACCAGGAGGATCTCCCCAATGTACCCAAACGACGCCTACGACTATGGAGCCGCGACTATATGGGTCGTCGAGGAGCATTAGTTGGCACCTCCATCCAGGCCGTGCATGCCACTAAGACCAGAAAAAAGACTCAGCGTAAAGATCATCATACACAGCCTCCTCATCTGACGTCATCAGGACCACCTCCACTGCCGTTTGTGTTACTGGACCAACTAGAGTCACCGAGACCCTAATGTGATATGCCACACTCTACTGCTGATCAGCCTCAATCAGCTGGCCCTAGAACGGTAGTCACTCTGCATACTTCGATCAGTGGGCAGCGGGACATTCCCACCACTAGTCATTCGTTGGCCCAGCCGATAGGGCCCCCCATGCCTCATATCATGGAGCAGCCTCCTGCAATCATAAGTTCACACCTGGAATGGAAGTACGATGTTCTCAAGCATCTTTCCAGCATTCCAGCAAGGCTTTCCATCGTCGAGGCCCTCCACTTGTTGCCAGATATGAATGAGGCCCTCACCGAGGCTTTAAGTAGCCCCCTCTAGTTCGAGATGGAGGTAACAGTTGCAGAGGCCTTCCATGCGGAGGCTCTCGAGAATGCGTAATTCCATGCCATCATCTTGTTCTCTAGAGAAGATGAAGGATCTCTAATACAGGTAAAAATTTGCCCACTGTACGTCACGGGCTAGTTCAATGGCGTGGAAGTTCACTAATGCCTTGTTGGCGTAGGGTCTGGTATCAACCTTATCCCCATGTAGACATTGCTAAAGCTGGGGTTATCTGAGGATGAATTGACTCTATATGACCTGAATATACAACGATATGAAAGGACAGAGCAGACCCCAATTGGTAAGATTCATCTAAAAACCCAGTTCAGTGGCCTAGTTTCAAGCATTATGTTTATGGTTGTCTCTCAGGACACCACGTACAATGAATTGATGGGAAGACCATGGCTCCACCTTCATGCAGTGGTTCCCTCATCATATCACCAGCGCCTCAAGTACTCCCTCAATGGTCGAGTGGGCGTACTCTAAGAAGATGTGTCTCCTTATTCCTCTTGTGAAGCGCTCTATCTAGATTCCAATTATTACAAGATAAAGGATGCCAGTGAGTTTGAGCCTGTTACGGTTGCAACCGACCCTTGGGTAGGCCTAAATGATGCCTACGTCTTCCCAATCAATCGGTTGGAGGGAACAACCCCTAACACGGGGAAATGTTTTGTTGTCTCCAGGACATGGGGGAACCATGTTCCCAAGGCCCGATGATGTCGAACGATCACCCCATATTCTTATACAAATCAGAACTCGGTGATCCCTGAGCCCCCTACTCCCATAAGGTATCAGAACGTCCGCCCCATGGAAACTGCAGTACATCATTATTGCTTGTTTTGCTGGGCTGGAATCAACCGGCTCAAGCCAACACGCAACTATTGCTTTGACATTATCAAGCATGGACCCTTGGGCTGAAGACCAGATTGGATCGGATCGACAGCTTTCATTTCTATGGTCTCGGCAGCACAAAAATCTCCTGATGCAAGGACAACCGCCGCTCAGGCTAGTACAAGCCTCTCTTCAGGATCTGCAGACCCAGAAGATGCTCCTACCACTGGGGATCCCTCCTCCTCAATTGAATAAAGTGATCTAGAAGATTCTCCTCCCACCTTTGAAGAGGGCATCTCCGCCAAGGTTGATGAATTGGTACAGGTGAACCTCGATAGTGAGGTAAACCCGAGACCCAGATTAATTAGTGCCTCCATGCCCTTCGAGGAGCATAAATGATACATAAGATTCCGGAAAGAGCATCGTGATATTTTTTCCTGGATCTATGATGAGATTCCAGGACTAGATCCTTAGGTGGTCATCTCCTGCCTCGGCCTCCTGGAAAATCATCGCGGGTTCAAGAAGCCTCCCAGAAAGATGCATCATTTTCACGGTGGCATGGTTTAGGATGAAGTTGACAAGCTCATCAGAGAAAACTTCATAAAGGAGGCCTAGTACCCCAAGTGGCTAACAAACATTATGCCTGTTAGGAAGAAGAAGAGACAAATCAGAGTCTTCATTGACTTCTGAGATCTCAACCATCAGTGCCCGAAGGATGATTTCCCCCTACCGGTGATGGAGTTGTTGATAAACACTACGGCGGGGTTCCAAGAACATTCCTTCATGGATGGGTACTCTGGATATAATCAGACCTGGATGGCCCCTAAAGATGACGAGTCTATCGCCTTCAGAGCACCACAAGGTACATTTTGTTACCATGTTATTCCCTTTAGCATAAAGAATGTAGGTTCCACCTATCTGCGGGCCATGCATCGCATATTTAATCCTATCCTTGGAACACTGTTGGAATGCTATGTGGATGATCTAGTGGTCAAATCTCTCCAGTTCCATGACCCTCCCAAGGACCTTGAGAAAGTGTTTTTCTTCCGCCATTCTCATGACCTGAAGATGAACCCATTGAAGTGTGTCTTTGAGGTCACCTCTGGGAAGTTCCTTGGCATTGTTTTTAGATAACGGGGTATCGATATTGACCCTGAGAAGATCAATGCCATTAGCTATATGTCTCCCCTGAGTAGTATTCGAGAGCTTCGGGGATTCCAAGTCCACTTGGCCTACACATGCCGATTCATTGTGAATTTGGCTGGCAAGTGTAAGCCCTTTTCTCGGATCATGAAAAAATGAACCACCTACGAATGGGATGAATATTTCCAGACCGCGTTCGAGGAAATCATGCAGTATCTTCTCCAGCCTCCGGTCTTGATGCCACCCATCTCAGGAAAACCACTGATCCTATACGTGACTGCCCTAAAATGATCTCTTGGCACCCCTCTCACCTAGAATAACAATGAGGGGATGGAGAACGACCTCTACTAACTCAGCTGCATGCTCCTCGATATGGAGAGAACATACTCCCCCATCGACAAAAGGTGCTTGGTGCTCGTATTTTCCATGAAGAAGTTGCGACATTACCTGCAAAACCTCGAGGTACAGCTGGTGTCCCGAGTAGACCTGCTAAAGTATATCCTGAGTCATTCCATGCTGACAGGCCGACTAGCACGGTGGGCAGTGATCCTCTAGCAGTTTGATATCAGGTCCATGCCTCATAAGGCTATCAAGGGAAAGGCATTGGCCGATTTTCATTCTGCCCATACAACTCCTACATACTAGTCTCTGGACCTTGATTTTCTTGATAAGGCAATCCTCTCTTTCGTTCATTCCATCCTGTGTTGGAAGATGCATTTATATGGTGCTTCCCAGAGCCCCACTGATAGAAGTCTCAATGAACCTAGACTCAACAGGGTAGGCTTGGGTATCATCTTTATTACCCCAACACATGCCATTATGCCATACTCATTCAAGTTGTCAGAAGGCTGCACCAACAATGAGGCAGAGTATCAGGCTCTCATCACTAGACTCGAGCTGGCTCTTGAAATTGACGTTCCCCATATTCATGTGAAGGGGTACTCCAAACTAGTCATCAAGAAGGTTGACGGTGACTATGTCATCAGGATGTCAGATCTCATACCATTTTTTGATTTCACTCTCCGGTTAATGGCCCAATTCCCATCCCACCCAGAGGTTAATCATGTCCCTTGATCCCAGAATGGTCAAGCATATGCTTTAGCTGGCTTAGCTGCATCACTTGTAGAGACTGAATAGGATGACCTGATCATCCATGTGGCACACTGGAGAGTCATTAATCCCATCACTCTAGATGATGATAACAGACCATAGGTAAACAATCTTACCGTCGGTGCCTCCACGTCAGGACCCCTGAATCCCCCGGATGCGTGGATTGAAGTGAATCCCAACTGGAGGATACCCTTGGTTGAATACCTCCAATACAGTAACCTCCCGGAAGACTGGGCTGAGTGCGAGCGAATCCGATGCCACGCGCTGAAGTTTACCCTCCATAGTGGTCCCAGTCTTGAGAATATCTTTTACAAGTGTGGTTTTGATGGTGTTCTCCTCCGTTGCATCCAAGTAGTTGATATTTTTCACATCATGCAGGAGGTTCTTGCCGGTTCCTGCGCTTCCCATCAGAACGGGCTGAAGTTGTCCCATCAGATCCGAAGACTGGGGTACTTTTGGCCCTCCAAGATCCATGATTTCATTGAGTTATTCAGGAGGTTTCATGTGTGACAAGTTCATGCCAACTTCATGAATTGGCCACCGGAGCTTCTCTACACTACCAGGTACTCTTGGCCCTTTCCAGTCTGGGGGCTGGATGTTGTGGGACCATACCCGCCGGCTACAAATCGACAGTGTCGGTTCATCCTGACCGTTACAGACTTCTTTTCCAATGGGGTAGAGGCAGTGCTACTCAAGGAGGTCATGGCCCATTCCATCATTGAATTTGTGATCTCCAATATCATCTACCAATTTGGAGTCCCTCACACCGTCCTCATCGATAACGACACCAACTTCCAAGCAGCTGATTTGAAGAAGTTGTACGCCAAGTAAAAAATCTGTTCTAACCATACCACCCATTACCATGCAGAAGCGAATGGGAAGATCGAGGCATTGAACAAAAATCTCTCTATCATTTTGCAGAAAATGGTTGGTCAGCACAAAAAAAACAGGATAGACAAGCTCCCCAACGCCCTCTGGGCTTATCGTATGATGACTCATAATTCCCTCTAGGTGACCCCATACTCCATGGTGTATGGAGCATAGGTCGTCCTGCCCATAGAGCTTTAGTTTCCCTCATTATTCCTAGAGGATTATGTTCATGAGGTGCCAGATGAAGTGGCTGAAATTTGTCTGGCCGAATTGGAAGCACTTGATTAGAATAGAATTCATGCCCTAAAAAATCTGGAAATGAATCAGAATAAGATGGCTAGAGCTTTCAACAAGAAAGTTCGCCTCCGCTCTTTCTTGCAAGGTGCCTTGGTATTGGCTCTTCAGACGCAAATGATAACTGGAAGGATACCACCCATGTTAGAGCCTAAATGGGAAGGACCTTACATAGTCCACAAAGTCTACCCCAACGGTGCCTACTCACTGGTGACCATAGATGGTGAGCGTATAAATCCTCCCACCAATGACAATTTTCTCAAGCAATACTTCGCCTGAGCAAGCCTTGGTCCTGCATGAACCTAAACTTCTTGGTCCCGCACAACCTTAAACTGTATCCAGTACTGCATGACCCTAAACTACTAGGTACCACATGACTTTAAACTACCCACTATCTTGGCTGTAGGACATTAAACTACACAACATTCTCAGAACTACATATGGATTGATTCTCATCCTCATGAGATACGTAGGAATGCTTGGAAACCTCGTCTTGAGTACAGCCCCAAACTCTTCTCTTTGTTTATGCCCCATGCGTAGAGTTATCTCAGGGGATCTTTACATGGTGTAGTGAAGGCTTCCTTGGCCCCCCTCATGTCAGAATTATGATGGTCGTACCATGTTAACCCTTCTCGTTCTTCTATTCTCCCATGTCCTTACTGCATGACACTAAACTGCATGGCCTTCAAGAACTATGTATGGATTGATTCCCATATTCATTGGATACGTTGGGATTCTCAGAAATTTTGTCTATTGGCCTAGACCAAAACTCTAGAATCTCCCCTTGGGTCAAGACATATGGTGTGGTACAGGCTCTCACCTCAATTCATGTTGAGTTTATCATAATCCCTCCATGCATCCCATTCCCCGGAGACTTCCACCTCTTTCACTGTCACACTTGATGTTGAAATGCATGGGCACCCTTTTGCCTCACTCACACCCCTAATTTGGGACTCCATCACCTTTCGCACCCGAAAGGACCCCTGAATGGAATGGATGCTCGGCCCAAGGGTCCTCCTACCTTCACAGGCCAACGTCCTCAGGGGTCTCATGCAACAAATAGATACAAATACCGCGTTGAAAATTTGGTCAACAGTTGATGCTCATTTGTTCCCATTCCAGGTCACAGGATAGGGATGATGTGTTTTTAACATGGTCAACAACCATTCTTTGTCGTTATTTCCACCCCATAGGTCCCAAATATTGAGTGTAGTGGTTCATTCCTCCCCACTTACTATCAAGACGCGGTTTTCTCAAGGTGATTCTATCTTTGTGACCCTTACGTAATGAGGGAAGCCGAGTCCTACTCCTTGTTCCCAACACCGAGCACTGCTCACGTGGGCTTAGGGTCTATGATGAGGCAACACCCACGTAAAATGTTGCATGGAAACAGTTAGTCGGGATGCCCAATATTGGGCCGCTGACCCCTTTGGCCCCTTGGCACAAGTTCTTATTCGGGAATATGTGGCGTGTTAGGGATTCACATCCTTATTCATGTCGGGCTATATGGCCATGACACACACATCCCCAGGAGACATTATTTCTCTATTTACGCCCCATCCACAAGAAAATCCCATTCCATGCTTCGCGGGCCCAATCATCTGGATTTCCGTTCTACTTTATCCAGAGGGACCCCCGATGGTCCGAGCTCTATAACCTTAAACTAAGATTTCTATCATCCTCAATGCAAGACCTTAAATTGAAATCTGGCCACAAAATCCTATAGTTGGTCCAATCTCTGGCCCTTGGCCTCAGTTTTCACTCAATATTGTATGGTGTGGCATGTGATTATGTTCTCATTCACATCGGGTCACCCGCCATGCCATAAACTCCCCCTCATCGGGGCATCTTACCCCTACCTATGTCTCCCCTAGAACTACTTATGGCTTAATTCCCATCCTTATGGGAAACGTACGACCTCCCAAACTTTTAGTCTTCGGGTCTAGCCCCTTATCTGCCTCTCAACCTATATCCCCCCAGGGAGATGGGTATATGGTGTGGTATGGGCTTATGCCTTCATTCACGTCAGGTTTTGTAACAGCCACGCCAGGTACCTCTTCCTTATAGGAGTTCCCCATTCCCTATTTCCATACTCGTATTTTCAATTGGACTCTCTCAAGTTGAGCCCCTTGATCCCTTTCGGTGATTCATCAATGTTCCCAAGACCACTCTGGTTCAGTTCCAAGTGTTTTGAGTTCTTCTCGGACATGCCTTCATCCATTTTTCAGGCTTCGTCTTCCTCTTAATTTGGGCTTCCATCACCATTCACATCCGAAGGGACCCCCAAATGGTATGGATGCTCGGCCCAAGGGTCATCCTACCATCATGGTACAACATCCTCAAGGGTTTCTTGCAAAAAAATTATACAAGTCCCGCATTGCAAATTTGGTCCACAGTCAACGCTCGTTTGTTGTTCCCATCTCAGGTCTCATGATATGTATGATGTGTTTCAAACATGGTCAAAAGTTATCCTCCATAATCACACCAACTCCATTATTCCCAAAATGTCAGTTGCATGATTCACATCCTTGTCCACTTCATCATGTTCAAGTAGAACTTCAAAACTCTTGGTACTATTCCTCAGTGCGCATCTGCACGTTATGAGAAAAAACGCCGTGATAAGGCATCATTCAGGGATCCACACTGATTTCCCCTTAGTATTAATTTCACGTATTGAAAATACCTTATCCGCCTTTGTTTCCTACACGGATTTCGACTCATGTAGGCTTAGTGTAACACCTCGAGATTTTATGAAAAATATTCTTTTTAATTTCATTAATTTCTTGTGTTGTACGCTACACCAAAATAAGCTTGCACAACACGCATCCTTGACTTGCCTTGCATTACACTAAATCACGACCTTCCTCGATAGCGTGTGTAGTCCGCAATACCGAGTTTCACTAAACAACAATATGCTATTAAAATATTATTAAAACTAGCCTTTATGAATATTGTTAACTAAAATTTGAATTTTATAACATTATTATTCATGTTACACATTTCTAGAACATGGTATAAGAATAAAATAAATTTTTCGGGTAAAATAA